>OZ023274.1:60935105-61011933 GCA_964007475.1 Hybos culiciformis | reverse complement strand
AAATTTTTTTCTTGGTTTGGTTAACGTCTGTTTTTAATATTTTTGATGAATTAAACGACCAATTTGTTCAGACAAAAAATTTTTTTATATTAAATCTTTGATTATTAATTTACATTCAAAATTTGCTGACGTTTCGACCTTTGTTGTAGGTCCTCTTCAGAGCACTAAAAATTTTTAACAAATTATTTTAAAAAAGATATCATTATTAAATAAATAAATCAAAAAAAAAAAATTAAAAAATTAAAAATTAAAAAACAATTAAACTCAAAGTATGTAAAACAGTAACTAAAATACATAAGAACATTAAAATACTTACAAATTATTATAAGTTAATAATTAAATGACATGATAAAATTATGTATTTTATTTTTATTCTTAAAACTTAAAATTTAAATCCCTTTTTTTCTTTTTTTATTATAATAAATTTCAAACATTTTTTCTATATATTAGCAATTATGTTTATATTCACAACCACTTCGTTAGTATGTATAAAACTAAATGAAAAAAATGAAAAAAATTTTTCGAAAAAATTGATCTATAAAACTTTAAAATAAAATTGCAGGTACAAAAAATTTTTAATTGAAAAGAAATAATTATTTTGAATAATTTAAGAAACATTTTGGATATTGTTCTCTAAAAAACCTTTACGACATGAATCAAAATATGATAAAACAAATCATAAGTTCAAGGAACTCTAATTAATATTACTGTCAAACAATGATAAATCAATATTAATGTATTTTGATGTATTTTGACAAAAATTGTCCATAGAACAAAAACCTAAAAACTCTCAGTATACAAAAAATCAAAATTGACGTTAAATGTAATTAAATAGAGTTATAAATGTTACTCAACTTATCTGTATCTGTCTGTGCGTTCAACGTATTTCTTGTTGACTTTATGTGGAGCATTTCAGAAACGTTACGTTTGTATAAATTTGATTCTATGTCAAGTATTTTCGGCGTCCAATTGATGTTATGATTATCAACGACAATTCTAAAATAATTACTAATTGGCACAGAAAACCAACATATTCAGGACGCTTATTGAATTTTCATTCAAATAATCCCACTTTTCATAAAAAAGCTATTGTTTTCAATTTAGTAGATAAAGCTCTTTTACTCTCTCACTCCAAATTTCATCACAAAAATTTACTTATAATTCAAAAGATTTTAATTAATAATTCTTATCCGTTATCTTTTATCGATAAATTCATCAAAATTCGAAAAAACCAAATAAAATATTGTGTTAATAATAATTCAATCAATAATAATAATAACAATACAGACCAAAAATTTTTAACATTACCTTACCACAACATAACGTCAAAAAAATTTTCTGGTTATTTAAAAACAATAAATGCCAAGCCAATATTTAAAATAGATAACAAATTAAACTCTATAGTTAAGAAGGGTAAAGATAAATTGCAAAACAATAGACAGCACAATGTAGTTTATAGGGTTGATTGTTCTGACTGTTCAGCTTGCTATATAGGTCAGACAAAAAGAGCTTTAGAAACCAGACTCAAAGAACATAAGGACAATATTAAATCACTTCCGGAGAAGCACAACGTAATTACGTTACATAGAATAAATAACAATCATAAAATCAATTGGACGCCGAAAATACTTGACATAGAATCAAATTTATACAAACGTAACGTTTCTGAAATGCTCCACATAAAGTCAACAAGAAATACGTTGAACGCACAGACAGATACAGATAAGTTGAGTAACATTTATAACTCTATTTAATTACATTTAACGTCAATTTTGATTTTTTGTATACTGAGAGTTTTTAGGTTTTTTGTTCTATGGACAATTTTTGTCAAAATACATCAAAATACATTAATATTGATTTATCATTGTTTGACAGTAATATTAATTAGGGTTCCTTGAACTTATGATTTGTTTTATCATATTTTGATTCATGTCGTAAAGGTTTTTTAGAGAACAATATCCAAAATGTTTCTTAAAATTATTCAAAATAATTTTTTCTTTTCAATTAAAAATTTTTTGTACCTGCAATTTTATTTTAAAGTTTTATAGATCAATTTTTCGAAAAAATTTTTTCATTTTTTTCATTTAGTTTTATACATATTAACGAAGTGGTTGTGAATATAAACATAATTGCTAATATATAGAAAAAATGTTTGAAATTTATTATAATAAAAAAAGAAAAAAAGGAATTTAAATTTTAAGTTTTAAGAATAAAAATAAAATACATAATTTTATCATGTCATTTAATTATTAACTTATAATAATTTGTAAGTATTTTAATGTTCTTATGTATTTTAGTTACTGTTTTACATACTTTGAGTTTAATTGTTTTTTAATTTTTTTTTGATTTATTTATTTAATAATGATATCTTTTTTAAAATAATTTGTTAAAAATTTTTAGTGCTCTGAAGAGGACCTACAACAAAGGTCGAAACGTCAGCAAATTTTGAATGTAAATTAATAATCAAAGATTTAATATAAAAAAATTTTTTGTCTGAACAAATTGGTCGTTTAATTCATCAAAAATTAATTATAATGTCTTGTACATATTTTAAAAATAAATAAAGCTGTGTATTTCAGTTCAGGTTTTAATTTTTTAATAAAATAAATAAATTTCTTTGAATTAGAAGATATAATAAGAAAGTTCGGCTAAAGTGCCGTTTCCTTGAAACTCTCAGAATGGGCTGAAACTTGGAAGGGGGTAGAGGCGGAGCCCAAACGTCCAAAACTGAAATCAGTTTTTGGGGCCCGGACCCCGTTTCGGAGATAGGGCCCCCCAAAGTTTTCATACATTTTGTATGGGCAATTTTTTTTTTTTTTTGCTCGATTTGCCCCATTTTGTTGTAGAGATTGTAGGGGGTGACCCAAAACAAGAGGGGAGGTGGGGGGCGGCGGACGGGCGGTCTGGTGGTTGGTCAGTGGGATTTGCGGCGCTAGCCCTCCACCATCCCTCTTGTTTTGGGACACCCCCTTTATCCTTTTCCCAAAAATAGGGCCAATCGGGCAAAAAAAAAATTTCCCATACAAAAATGTATGAAAACTTTAGGGGGCCCTATCTCCGAAACGAGGCCCGAGCCCCAAGAACTAATTTCAGTTTTGGAAGTTTGGGCACCGCCTCTACCCCCCCTCAAAGTTTCAGCCCATTCTGAGAGTTTCAAGGAAACGGCACTATCGCCGAAAGTTCTATTTCTTCTTCATCATTGCACATTTTTCTTCATAAACTAAATTGATGAATTGCACATTTAATTTCATCACAATATCTTCTGGTAAATCTTTCATCATATTGTCCAAATTAGCAAACATTTCAAAATTATTTAAAATTTTGGTAGATTGACACATTTGATTAGACTTCCGTTCTTTTCTACTTTCAATCATATCTTTGATTGTATTGGTCAGGTTATTGATGGAACTATCAGAATCATTTTTTACCTTTTTAGAACTTGAAGTTGAAGCCTTAAAATAATTAAATAATTTAAATATAAGTATAATAAATATTTTATTAACTTTACATAATTGTATGTTCCGAATGACGTATTTGTACTTTCATCACTGGGTTCTGAAGCGAAGGTTGATCTTTTTGTACTAGTTGACTCCAGAAAATTTAGATCTTCAGAAAATTGCCAGTCAACGTCATCAACATCAACATCTGGAACATCTTGGGTAAACATGTCTATCGGAACATCTCCTGAAGCACCAGATTTAGTTAATCGCATAGTTTTTTTCTTTGAAAAGTAGTTTCTGCTTGCTTTTAAAGACCTCCATGTTGTCTTACAAATTTCTTCTAAATACATCTAAATACATCAAAACATGGAACATTTTAATAATTTAATTACCTGTTACACCCATGTTTTCTGATACTGATCGCCATGCCTTATTAGTGGCGTACAAATTACTGTAGTCCTTGCAGTCTAATTTCCAAAGAGCAGGTTCATCCTTAATGAATGCTGCTAATTTTTTTTTTTCTTCGGAATTTAATTTTATTTTAACTTTTGTTCCTAATAAATTTAAATATTTTTTTTTCTTGCTAATTTTTTTTTTTTTTTGGTAATATTTCCATCTTCAGGATCTTCATTATCTTCATTACCTTCATCATAAACTTTTTCTTGAAATGAAGGATAATTTAAAAAAGAAAATTCATTTAGATATTCTTCATTTTCCATTTTTATTAATTTTTTATTATTTTTTTTCTAACCAAAAGTCCAAAATCAAACAATCATAAATCATAACAAACCCAAATCATAACAAACCAAACAAACTTTTTTTTGTAATGTCAAGTTTTTGCAATCATTTATCTACCTGGGTAGAAAAATATTTGAAAAAAAAGCAGCTGCAAAATAAATTTTTTGTCACCCAGTAAACATTTTTTTTTTTTTATCAGCGTACTACAAAGCAAAAACCAAAAAAAAAATTTTTCAAACATTTTTCAACAGCAAAATTTTATATGAAAAATCTCATTTTTTTTCACAGCGTACTCCTTTTATTGTGTCAGCATACTAAGCCATACATAAAAAAATATAGAAATAAAATATAATAGTAGATTATTGTATATGTAAACTAAATTTGTTATTAATTAAGAGTTCTGTCAATACCAACATAAATTAAAAGCCCCCTATTAAAAAAAAAAACAATACATAGACAGCATCTCGTAGGCATAAAAATCATAACAAATGTATGAAACCCTATGAGATTTCCTATACAAAACCTAAATATTAATCTGTAAAATGGGATTAAAAACAAAAAAAATATAATTTAATTATTGAATGCAATTTATTATATGATTTATATTAATTTTTAAGGAAAAAGCCGGATTGAACTGTATTGAAAATCTTCATAAAATAAACCAATTCAATGCGGCATAAAAAACCCTTTTTTCGTATAGTGTTTAGATATACATAATAGTTCATACAATTTAAAAAATAAATTAAAGTATTTAATAAATAAAAACAGATAAATAAAAGTATTAAATATTAAAAAATTAACAATAAATAAAATTTAATTAAAAAATTAACAATTAATTAAAGTAAAAATTCTTAAGGTACTAAAAAAAATCCATCACAGTTCGGACAAACTTATCACAGACATTTCCAACTCGTGCATATGAAAATAAGAAATAGAAAATGATAGAAATTAATAGAAAATACAAATAATTATTTTTCATTTTTAAATATAAAAAGCAAGCAAATAATTAAATTATATAATAAAATAAAATTAAAATACAAAAATAATAATTTCAACGCAAAGTTGAAAGTTTTCTTTTTTTAGTAAGAGATTTGTTATGATTTATATTATCATTAACATTTTTAACAAAATTATTTAAAATAATATTGGCAAAATATTTACTGACTTCAAAAAACAAATCATAATTTAGGTGTCCAAATTCACAAGATGAATACAAATCAATATCAGCATAATCATCTCTTCTGAGACTTTCCATAGTCAAATTGATCAAAACATATTTTTGGTTAGAATTGTGGATAAATTCAGATTTAAGGTCATTTCGGGTGATAATTTCTTGAAATACAGCACACATATGATATAGTATGTAGTGCAGTTCATCAGCGGAATCAGATAAACCGCCCCTTTGCAAAAAATTGAAATATTTGTAAGCAGTAAGTCCACCTTTCTTTTTTAAAACCAATTTTTTACACGGAGAACAATCTAGTTTTTTAATATACTTATGAGAGGCGTATCCAGAAATATAAAGATTTACATCTTCAGAAATATCACATTTCTTCAGATAACCAGAGTTTGCAAAAATAATTTCAAATGCAGTTATATCTATTTGGTCAGGTTCTCTTTTATTTGAATGTATTAGGCGTCTGTAATCTGGATAATTTTGGGAGAAAATTTTTCGAATTCTGATTTTTTTTTCACATTCTACAACTTCTGTGTAACTAACGTTATAATTACAACCTGCCAGAGACCTATATTGTTTAAAACGCCCCTCTAAATTATCAGTTTGAAATTTTCCTAATAAAATATAGTCAACTTGAAATTCCGTAAACGAAAATTTGCAAATATCTATTAACGTGCGGGTGGTTAGTTTAAGGGCTTCGAATGTGTTTTTAGTTAATGTGGCATTATTATTTCCAGTATTTTGCCAAATGTCTAACCAATTTAGAAATTGTTCAAGAAATAGCACGTTCGGGTCTTCTGGACTTTGAATGGGTATTCGAGAGTCATCTCGGCTTTTTATGCCAGATAAATTGGACCTAGTGTTGACTATATTCCACCATTTTTTAATGATTTCACAAAAGTCTGCGGTATCTTGCATATCTTCGCGATCTTTTAAACTAGCTATAGTACTATAATGAAAAATGTTATCAGCCAAAACAACATTCTGTCTTTCTAAACTATTTGGATAAAGTGTTTTTAAATTTAATCTAAACGCTTTTTTTACAACAAAATTTTTCTCTTCCACAAATAATTGACGAAAATGATCAAAAGACGCGTGTTTGATTTCAAAAGTTTCAAAATCGGGGAAAACAAAAGTATTTTGAAGATTTTTTAAATTAAGCCAGTTATTTCGAATATTTTTAAAAACATGAACGGAATCAAATTGCAAATATATTTTGCTGTTAGGAAAATCCGGATTTTCAAAACAGTTGGAACTTTTGCTGAATAACCGAAACATCTTAACATTTACAGCATTATTATCGGTAATGATTACTAAAATTTTGAATCCTAAACTTTGTACGAAACCTATAATGTCTTTTGTGATATCATATAAAAACTGGCCGGTAGCTCCAAGTAGTGGGATCAATTTAACTATTTCTTTGAATTTACCGAATACTGATTTGATCATAAATGCCATGACAGTACGAGCAGACTCAGTTGAATTATTGATTGCCCCTCCTACGATTTTATTACCCTTATATTGAAATCCCTTATCTATATAAATTTCGTCTATTAACAAAGCTACAGTTTTCTCGCGGTCATTTAAAGGTTTTGAAATATAATTTATATAGTTTTCGTCATTTTGAGAGTTTTTGTAATCACGCATAATGGACATTTTACTTGAAATCACCTGTAAATGACGTTTAATAGGTAACTTTAGAAATTTTCTTAGAATTTCGTAAGTAGCTGCTGAATGAGAATATATTAGGAAAGCCATAATCATGGTTTCAGCAGAATATTTAGGATTTGTTTCACCTAGAAGGTTAACTTGATTAATTAAAATTTCCAAATTTTGACTCTTTTCGGATATATCAGTTTCACGAAGTTTATTTAAATAATTGATAGAGTTATGCAAATTGTCAATGGCTTCATTCGGATCACCTAAGGTATAATCTGAATATCGCGCTAAAATATTTTCGATTTGTGACCATCTCTTTATTTTTTTTTTTTTTAATGGTAGAACCCAACCTAATTTTTTATGAGGAATTTCTTCGTCGGAAAGAAGAAGCTTTAACTGTAAATCAGCAAATATACAAATTCTTACAAGAAAATTTATTCCGTTTTCAGAAGTTGAAAGCCGGTAAAATACAACTCTGTCATCAGAACAAAAATATTGAAATGTAATGAAATAGTTTTTTAAATTTTTTTGAAAATTTGCTTTGAAATTGTGAACATTTAGAATTAAATCGGAAAGCAGAAATTTTTCATTCTGATCTTCAAAAAAAGTCACAAACCTTTCTTTCCTTACATTAGGATCTGGTCTTGGTTTATGACACTTTGGTTGAAGATATTTTGGATATTGCTTGAAAACTGACGGAATGGAATTAGGTTTTAATAGAAGTCTAGTCGCTTTTGGATTTTTGAAGTCCAAGTCAGCGAAGTGTTTTTTGCAAACCGCAGAAAATTCAGTTGGATTCCACCCTTCACGATGTATCAGAGATAGCCATTGTTTTTTAAGCTCATCATTTTTTGGGAATGAAAAAGTGGAAATAGGCGAGCTTTGTTTTAAAAAAGAAGGATTGTTTGAATTGCAAAATGGCACACAACAAGTACGAACCATTTTGCCAATATAATAAATAATAATGTTACTTACCTACCAAAAAAAGAACTACTGAACGAAATCAAATTAACAAAAAATTATATTTAAATTGCAATTAATGTAAAAAGCTTTTATTAAAAAATATTACACTAGCCACTACTATTTATTAGTTAGATAAAAATCACCTTTTAATTTATAGATAGAAATTCCACCAGATCTAGACAAAATTAGAAATAAATCAAAAATAGGAAAAACATAGTAAAGAATTTTTTAAGAAATAAATGAAAAATTATTTCATGCATCATGCAATCTGAAATACTAGTTAAAATTATTTTATTGACTGCAGTCTCGAATGCTTGATTTTTTATTTAAAAATTAACAAAAATGAGACTACCGATTTCTTTAAAAAAAAACCTGTGTACAATTTTTTTCCTTTTGTGAGTGGAGAAACTAAATGAAAATATGTTTATTTCGTTAATTTTAGGTGGCAGGTATTTTAATTGGGTATAATTAAATTTTTAATTAATTTTTCAATAAATTCAAATTAATATTTAAGTTAAATTTAATTTTATGAAAATTAAAAAATATTTCACTATCTTTTTTAAAAAGAAAAAACCGGCAAAATCCTCCATAACAAAAAAAAAATTTCTTTATTTTTTTTCATAATTTTTTTATATTTATTAATTTATTCTTATTTGAAATTTATTTGATTTCATGAATTTCTTTTTAAAATTATATTTTCTTTAGAATTAAAGAATTATTTTCATTTATATTTTCATTAGAGAAAATATATCCCACCATAAAAATAACCATTTATTTTAATTTTCATTTTTTTTCTTATTTTTTTTTTTGTAGGTAGTATAGTAACTAATATTTTTTTTTCTTTTAAAATTATTTTTATTTATTTTTAATTTATTTTTATTTATTTTTAATTTATTTTGATTTCTTTTTATGTAAATAATTTTTCAAAATTATTTTCGGTTGATTTTTCTAAGAAAAAAAATACCTACAAAAAATTCCACTTTAAGAAATAAATTGCAACTCAAGCTTTTTCTTTTTTTCTAAGCATAAATAATTATTTTTTTTAAATAAACTAATAAAAAATAGATTATTTATTAATTTATGTTTACGTTTATTATGAATTTAATTTTAAAATATTTTATTAATTACAAAAAAAAATTAAATTAAAATCACTCACATCCAACGTCGCGAACAAAAATTTGAAAACTAGTGGGAATTTTTTATTTATTATCCCTACGAAAAGTTTTGTTTACATTTCAACTACACGGCTGATAAATCTTAGTGTTGGTGATGGTTCTGTATACAGAAAAATACATTGACACGAGTCAATACTTGACAAGTGTTAATGTATTTTTGTGTAAATACAGAACAAGTTGTATACATATCCAATATACTGTTTTAATGTGCATGTGTAAGGTAGTTGCAGTCTATACATTTACAATGCAAAAAAAAAAACAAAAGTTGATATACACATTTTATTTTTCATTTTTCGTTGGTATTAGTCTGTATTGAAATATTGTGAATGATATTATTTTTGTTTAGGTATTACGCAATATTCAATACGAAGCATCTAAATGATTTCATTATTCACGCTGATGCATCTAAATTTTTTCATTATATACGCTGATCTAAATTTTTTCATTATTTACGCAGATGCATCTAAATGATTGCATGTGTATTGACGCATATAATATTCCATTTAGCGTTCTAAATTCAATACTACTAAATACAACATACCGAGCACATTCCCATTAAAATAGTTAATATTAAATATAAATAGTTATTATTAATCAAATCTTATAATAATACATTAAAACGTGACCGACTTGAAAAACAAGATTTATTTTTTTTGGTGGAATAGGTACAATAGATTTTTTTTAAATTATTTAAAATTAGCAAAATAAATTAATAAATAATAAAAAATGTATATTTAAAATTATATTTAAATAAATAATGAATCCAGAGAAAGAAAAATTATTGGAATTGCTTTCCCGCTCATTAGCAGATATTTTATGGATATAAACAACATTTTGAAGTCATTTTTGGAGGTAATACAGAATATTATTATTAAAATAAGCACTTTAAAATGGATCAAATAATAATTATGCTTATAAATATTTGTAGAATTACGAAGATTCCGATTCGGACTCCGATTCTGAAAATGAAAATACAGCTTTTCAATCCTTACCGTTAATTAAATACCAACCAATAAGGCAAGAAGATTACATTGAAAGAGTTGTTGCTATTTATAGTAATGTGGAGTTTCAGCAAGCATTTCGATTAACAAGGGAAAGTTACGAATTTTTATTGGATAAACTTTTCAATAACATTGATTTAAACAAACAGTTACTAGCACTTATATGGTTATTGGCGACTCCAGATTCTTACAGGTAATACCAACAAATTCTTTAGTAATACTAAATAACTTTTAACATTAAATTTTTTCTTAATTTTGGATCAGTTGGCGAAAAGTTTGGTACTCTTTCAAAGTTTTTTTTTTCGAATTGTAAGAGCTTTAAATATGTTGTCCTCTACAATAATTAAATGGCCTGCTGAAGCAGATATTAATAATAAAATTAATATTTTTGGGCAAAAATCACCGTTTAAAAATGTGATTGGTGCCATAGAAGAAGACGGTACTTATGTTCGAATAAGTCCGCCATCAAAGGATCAAGCTATTTGGTACAGAAACAGGAACAAATTTCATTCAATCACACTACAAGCCATATGTGATTGCGAAATGAGTTTTATGGATTGTTCAGTTGGATACCCAAGCTCCGTTCATGACGCAAGAATTTTCAAGAAGTCCCTATTTTAAAGAAAAACATACATCAAACCCTGAAAAATAATGCAGTTATCCAAATAATGCAGTTATCCTTGGCCACAAAGCATACCCACTAAAGAAATGGTTATCACCCCATTCAAAGACAGAGGAAAACTGAACGAACAACAAAAATACAAGGCATTCGGGTACTAGAAATATAATAGAACGATCTTTCGCTCTTTTATTTGGAAGATTTCGCTGATTGTAAATGTTGAGCATGAAGTGTTGTGACTGGTATTCTCACACAGTTTTTGCGTGTTGTGTGTTACATAATATTTGTTTAATGCATCCCGATGAATTTATTGAAGATTATGTGCGAAATGGAAACGAAAGAAGTGCTCAAAGTACAAAGTAGTTTCGCTTTAGTATTTGTAAATGATGATGATGACGACGACGATATTCTTCAGGGAGAAGTGCATAGAAATTTGATGCTTCAGAGAATATAAAAAAAAAAAAAAAAACGATTGTAAATTTTTAGAAAAATAAAATATATTTTAAAAAATATTTTTACATAAATTCTTTTTATTAATATTATCAGTCTATTTATCACAAAAATTAATTTGCTTATCACAACATTACCAAACCCTTTTTAACATTAATCTTTCCTTAATTTTAGATCAGTGTTTGGCGGAACAAAAATTTTTCATCTGAAAATATATGAATCATCATAGTAGTGACAGTGCAAAGAATAAATTTTACCTATAAAAAAATAAATTATTAATTATAATTCTAGCAAAATTAGTCGGAAGAATTTTATTTACGAACTGTTCTGTAATTTTTATTACATTTAAAGAAAAAAGTTAAATGAAGAAAGATATCAAGATATTCCATTATGTAACGCTTCATTACAAAATTGAAGTCTAGATACAATTCTTTTTTAAAAATTAATCAAAGGGATTTGATGTGATCTACAATGTCTATATGGAAATATTTTATTTAAAATCTGAAAAATAAATTTGAAAATAAACTTATTTTTTTTCCGTACTGTATAAAAAATATAATTTTTCAATCAATTTTCCCATAGTCCTTTGGAATACTTCCATTGATTGGGATTGGGATTGGGACACAGCATTCAATAATTCTAAATGATGTCGTTCTTTCATTTCCATTTTTAGTTTAAAACGTTCTTGCTGTTCCTCTTCTTAAAATACTGTTTTCTGTGGCTCGTCGAACCTCACTCAAAACTGACTCCGAATTAGATAATTTTTTTCTTTTCCTTGGAGGTTCCACCAAACTCAGCTCCTCATCGCCCTCACATAAAATGTTTGCTGACGAGATGGATGGCATGTTATTCAAACTGGATTCTACTATTGACATAGGTGCCATAAAATGTTCTTTTAGGAACATATCGTCAAATTGTCTCTCGTATTTGCAAAAATCTGGATCGTTTCCCGTTTTTGTGTTGTGATGTTTTGTTTTAGTATACACAGTGGTGTTATCTAATCGGTACGGTCCGGTACGGCCGTACCGGTTGCTAAAAAATAGTAAGAACTCCGTACCGGTTGCTAAAGCAAGTTTCATTAATTAAAAATAACCCGAATTTCACTTTAAATAAGATTTTGGACAATACAATGTAAATGGTTGGTTATCTCTGATAAAATGAAAATAACTTCGAAATTAAAACATTTTCTCAATACGTCATTGTCGTATATTTTTTGAAAAAAATATTGAAATAGGCTCAAGTTTTTTATTTTTAAGTTTATTTTCCAAAATACACAAATGGTTGTTGTCTAGGCATCGCATTTTTCTAATTCACGAAGTCTCACTTGAATTCAACATTCACATTAAATGTAATTATTTGTATACTAAGATAAATTAAAATTTAAAATGAAGCGTAGTACTGATTTCTTTTGAAAAAATTGGTAAATTTTGATCTATGTGGTTTGCATTTTTGCTGATGCTGATTTGAAAATCTAATCGTATTCACGGTAAATTAATTTAAGTAAGTTCTTGTCATATTTGTATTTTAAGACATATTAAATAATAGAGGTAAAGTAGTAATTCCCATAAAGACATTATTATGTATTTAAATTTTATAAAATTAGATATTTCGCAATTTATACAAATATGAAGATACAACAAAATTTTTCATTTCTGCATCAAAATGTAGTAAAACTTGAACCAGAAATGAAACTGTTGAAACTCAGCCTGGTCCTAATCGAAATAAATTGATTCAAGTTCAGTATGGAGCTACTATTAATAACATTATTGAATTTCAGCTTAGTGCTATCCCCAGGTCAACTGAAATTCTGGAACTTCAGCCTGGAACGTCAGTGAAAACTTCCAAAATACCATAGATAGAAACTAAGTTTAAGAGGCCAACCGATTATGACCTATAGATATAAAAAATAAATGTTTTTATAACATTATAAAAAATTATAAAATTATAAAAAAAAATCCGTACCGGTTGATAAAACATTTAGATAACACCACTGAGTATACATACTTATATTTTAAGGCGACAAATTTCTTACGGCATTGATATGCAGTGTACTTGAAGTTTTTTTCAGCAAGAGAATCAGAAATTTCAAGTTTTATTTTTTATTTTTATTTTATGTATATTAGTATACGAGATACTTTATTTACAAAATTTTACAATTTATTTATCATTTTATTCATTTTTTTTTTTTCGACTAAGCTCTATCTATTTTTAATAAAAATTACGCAATTCCTTTTAAATCTAGAAAACTGATGTTCAATTTTAATATAATTAGGTAAAGTGTTGAATAATTGTAGACCCCTGTAGAAGAACGAATTCTGGGATGCAGTTGTTTTTTGGATTTGTATTCTAAAATTGCCCACGTTCCTCAATAGATAAGGTTGCACCTCTCCCACATAATTAATATGTTGCTTTAAATAATCTGGTGTCTTTCCATTTTTTATTTTGAAACAAAAACTAATGAATTATACTCTAACCGCTGACGTATATCCAGCCATTTCAATTTTAATTTTAAGTTTTTAGGGATTTCCAGCGGTGAAGAAAATTTAAATAATTTAATAAAACAATTCAAATATTTATACTTTTATAAATTTTATTGATATTTCGCACCTTATTTTTTGGTGCATCTTCAGCAAACAATTTATTCTAAAAAATAATAAAAAGAACTTTTCACAAAAAATTTTTACAAAAATTTTTATATAATACTTACAAACATATTTTATCACATTATTTTATTTTTAAATAATAATTTTACAAACAAATAATTTTGCACAAACATTTAAGAGGTATATTTATGACTAGATTTGATTTTTAAATTTAAATTTTTCTTTTTCCAATAATTTCTCATTATTTTATAATTAACTGCTGATGGCTTATGCAATTGGATATTGAGTGCCTCGATCTTTTTTCTTTTTGTAATGTTGCTTTCTCTCTGTAATATAACAGGGGCGTCATAATTAAATTGATGGTTTTCTTTTAAGGCATGTTTGAGGCTGACAGTTTCAGATGGTTCTTCACTAGTATGCTTGTTCTTAATTTCTCTTTTGTAGTCATTTTCATGTTGTTTCATTCTAGTTGTCACATTTTTCCCCGTTTCTCCTATATATAATTTATCACAGTTGTTGCATTTGACTTTATATATTGTCCCGATTTCTGGTGGATTGTCAAGTTTTGTTTAAGTTTTGTCATAAATTGTGTTCAGCTTTTCAACAGGTTGTTGTCCAATACCAATATGTTCATCTAATCTATATAATTGTTTCCTTATGTTGTCATATAGTCCAGGACTTTATGAAAGTTTTCGATAAGTTGTTTTTTTAGTTTTATTTGTTGTATTTAGTTCAGTTATTTATTTTTTAAATCTTATGTTGTTAATAATTTTATTTGAAATGTTTTTAGGGTAGCAATTTATTGTTAATATGTCTTTAATTTTGTTAAAATTTTTCTAATGAAATTCAGGGTCACTTAAAATTTTTAACGCACAACACCAAATATCACAGTTTACTCTAGAAAAAGAACAAAATAATAAAATTAATTTCTTAGACATGGAAATAATAAGACACAATAAAACACTTAAAACCGATTGGTATACAAAAGAGATGGGTTCAGGTAGAATTTTAAACTTTCATTCAGCTAGAAAAATCTAGATTCGTAATACCAGCTTTACAAACAAATCGAACCGATGATATAACAAAAGATTCAGATTCTAGTATTTTAGATTATTGTAATATTACTAATGTTAAAGTGCATCTGAACTCAAATATTTATCCTTATGAATCTATGAACTTAAATTATGAATGGAATCAATATTCAATTTTATATCAAATGTATATACAATTTCAAAAATCATATTATGATAGAGAAAATTCTTCATTATTATCATTTGATGAATTTAAGACAGTCGCTCCTATAGCAGTTATTGATTGTTCTCATCAGGATGAGGAAATAAAATCGGGTACAGTTGATATTAAGATTGAATTTCAAACATCTGAAAATGTTCCTGCTAAAACAACAGCTAATTCATGATGGAATCATTGAATATAATATGTTCACCAATGAAGTTCGAAAACTTATGTGAAGATTGAATTAAATATACGACTAAGCAATTTCTCGATATACGAGCCCTGCATCATAAGACCTCGTACGGGTTTTTTTTTTTGAGTTTGTTCTACTTTTTTCCAGTTTTCTCCAGTTTTGTATTTTTTTCGTTTAAACCAACCTTTTTTAGGAGTTTTTGGTCTTTATAAAAAAAAAATTTATTTAAGTTAAATTTTGAGAAAAAAATTATTTTCCAAAAGTCTACTTTTTCAATTTTTTTTATGGGCATCGCAGAAATTTTCGAAAGATGCATTTTGAAGGGCATTTGGGAGTAGTTAATTTTAGGTTTTTGGGTTTTGTCGATAAAATAAAGGAGAGAGCCAAAAAACGCCTTTGAAATTCGAAAAAACAGGCCAAAATTGCTATTTTTCACTTTAGTTGAATTTTGATTCACATAAAAAATTTATTTCTTAAATTCAAAGAGAAAGGATGAATATATTTGCTGTTATCTTAAGTCAAAAACTATGGATGCTTTCGTGTTAATAAAAACAATTTATGGTGTGATTGAATTCAATTATGATGATTGGATTAAATTGTATATGAAAGTTCAAGCTAAAAAATCTATAGAAAAACCTATATATCATATTTCTAATGATAGATCTGTAATATCATTGCTTTCATCAACCAATAAAATGTTGCTTATCGTAATTGATGATATCAATAAACAAATGAAACTGTTTAATGAGAATATAATGTATTTTACTGAATATTTCATTGAATATCAACTCATTTGTATTAAAAAAAAAAGTATCAATATTACAAGATGATGATTTCTTTGAGGTATTGAAATTAATTTTACAAACTTTTTTGATGATATAACTTTAGATTTAAAACTGAAAAAATGTTTATTTTAAAAAATGTTTAATAAAAAAATTATTGATTTATATGAAAAAAAATTTTATTTCTTGATTATTACTTATCTTAAGAGTTTAATTCTTCTTACATCTAAAATATTACTTACAAATAATATGTAAATTTTATATATCGTATATTAATTTTTTACATAAATTTCTTATACATATTCCTATGTTATTTCTAAATCTGTTCCGGAAATTTTATAATGACCCCACACTAATGTTTCATAACTACCATTCACCAAATATCTTTTATCATCAAATGGACTCAAAGCTATTTTATTTACATTTTGAGTATAAATATTGTGCATTACACTCCGAAAAACTGTTTGTCTTCCATAAATAATATTATTGTTGAATAAAAAATCCTTGTAATCGTTAATATTTAATTTATTAACAACATTTTTTTTAATTCCTTTAGCTCTTTTAGTCGTTTCGGTGTCAATAGTATCCATTGGATACATTTTTGATCGTAATCCAACGAACGATTTCATTATTTAACCCTTGTTTTCATCTTTCATTAGACCTAAAACTTTTTTGTTTACAAGGGGGAATTTGAACATATTATTAGCTGGATAATCTGATGTATCAAAATGTTTTTCTAGTTCAGGTTTTATATCGGCCTAAAAGCTTTCTTTATTGATATTATACACAAACCTATCGGTATCCATATAATTTAACTGTAATTTTTCTTTAAATTTCGGGGTCATATAATTATAATAAAAATTATACATGTGTAGTTTTGATAACTCTAATACTGCTAAACCAACATAAATAGGCTTATCATAAAGAATTTTCATTTTATCGAACTCAATAGCGCCTAAATCTTGTGTAAAGTATTTCACGCTGCGAAAATTAGGTTTAGCAACTAAATGACGTCCTCTACTTTCCCAGCAGCCCGCAATTTTGATTTCTCGTCGTTTTTACACGTTTTTCCATTTTTTTCCCATATGTTGCATTATTCATCAATTTGAAATGATTTTTCAGGAAAGCACTTGTTGCTAACGTCGTAGGATGATTATTCAAATCAATATATTCTTTTAACCATGGTTTCTGCCTAAATTGTAATATTTTATGATTTTTTTTTAACTGTAATCCATTTTCTAAGCATTGCTTTAAATTTCTATAATGAATGGTATAATTAGTTTTATCATTTAAATTTGCTATCAATTTTTTACTTTTCCCATTCGGAGGAATTACGTTTTCAACACAAAATGGAAGATCATTGCTTATCATGCAATTCTTTGGGATAATGTAAATCCACTTCTAAAATATACCGAATGTCTGAAAAATCTGCGATATAATATTGAAATTATAAAAATCTCAGTCTAAATTGTTATCTCTAATAGGTACAACGTAAGGCAATTTATTAATTTTTTTTTTCATTTGAGAGAAATTGATAGTGAAAATAAACAATACAAACCCCAAAACAAATAAAAAAAAAAAGAAAAATATATAACAAAATTAAACGAATTAACACGTGTCTGGAAGACAATGAACCAAAGTCTGGTTCAAAACACGTTAGAGCCATGAACAAAATAAAAAAAAAAAAAAAAATTAAATCTGTGCCTAGCACAAATCAAAATTATTTTAACCCTTTGCAATTACAAATGGATGAAGAAGCTGAAGTCGAAACTGAAGCTGATAAAGAAGACAATAATGCCAAGCAACTTCCTCCAAAAGTTGTAATACCACCAATTAACATCTTGAAAACTACTTCAGAGGATATACACAAAGCTATGAAAGTTGAAGGCATTACAGATTACAGCCTTAAAAAAATATCCATAGGGCATAAAATTTACTTTGATTCGACGGACAGCCACAAAAAGTTCATGGCAAAACTTGTTGCCGACAAAACTGTTGAATTTTTTACATATGCCACTAAAGACGAGAAACCATATAAAGTAGTTTTATCAGGCTTGGAAGACATGAATATAACGGAGCTCCAAAAGCTATTAATTGAAAAAGGACTACAATGTATTGATGTCAAAAAAGTTATTAAAAATACTACATATAATAGGAAAATAACCCTATACATAGTTTACCTGAAAAAAAATTCCATAAAAATAAGTGAATTAAGACAAAAAATCACAAATATAAATTATACTAAAGTCCGTTGGGAGTTCCAAAGGAAGCGTTCTAATGTTATAACACAGTGCTACAACTGCCAAATGTTTGGACACGGATCAAGTAAATGCCGTGTCAAAACATTTTGTGCGATATGCTCTCAAAATCACACAACTGCAACATGTACATCTCCTAACACTCTAAAGTGTGCAAATTGTCAGGGTGATCATCAATCTACCAGCAGTGAATGCCCCAGTCGAAAGAAGTTCATTGAAATAAAACAAAAATTATCAAAAAAGTGTATTGGTGAGAATAGTAGGAATAGTTTTAAGAGCACTGATCATAATGATTATAATAAAAATTTTCCAAATTTAAAAAATAGAAAAAGCTATGTTAACAATAATAATATTAACTATAATAATGTTAATAATAATAGTATTGATAATCAAAATTATAATAATCCTAACATTCTCTCCCAATCCCAAATGTGGTCAAATTTTAGATTAAACTCAAATCAAAATTTTAACAATAATTGTAATAGTAGTAGTATAAATGATGAAAGAAATCTTTTTACCTACAATCAATTGAGAATTTTGACGCAAGAATTAATAAATAATTTAAAAAATTGTAAAAGCAAAGTTGAACAAACAGTTTGAAGTTATAACAAGTCTCGCCTTTAAATTTTTAACATAAAATGCCGTCGCAAAATAGTATTAAAATTATATGTTGGAATGCACGAGGCATTCGAAACAAATCCAATGAACTCTTTGATTTCGTAATAAATCACAATGTCGACGTAGCACTAATATCCGAAACGTGGCTATCGCCAAATGTAGCACTAAAACATCCTAAATTTTGTTGTTACAGAAATGATCGTGAAAGTAGAGGAGGAGGAGTAGCTATTATTATTAATAAAAATCTAAAGCATGAAGTTTTGATTCCTCTTAAAACCCAATTAATAGAAAACGTAGGAGTTGAGGTAAATTTACCTAACAATGAAAAATTAAAAATATTTTCTGTATATTTTCCTGGAGGAAACGTCAGCAAAGTTAGTTTTAATAAATATAAATTCAAACATGATCTGAATAAGTTAAGTAGAATTATCGGCAGTTTTATTATTGGCGGTGACTTAAACTGTCGAAATCAAATTTGGGGCTGTGCTAGGGCCAATGCATGGGGCAACGTTCTTGAAAAATTAATAGCAATTTCTCCACTTACCATTTTATTTCCACTAGACCCCACTTATGTTCCTAATAATGTACATTCAAACCCATCAACTCTAGATTTATACCTGACAAATGTAGCAGAAAAATTTTCAGCTCCGGCTACAGTCAATGCACTTGGTTCTGATCACTTACCGGTACTAATAAAATTCCAAAACAACTGTTTAGTAGACAATTCTTGGCAATATAACTTTAATCGAACGAATTGGGAGTTATTCTCAAAACACATTAAAACAAACATTCAAAACCCTATTAATTTAATTGACATTGTTAACAAAGAACAAATAGATAAACTTATTTTTAAATTTTCAAATCTCATACAAAAAGCAATTTCAACTAGTACACCTAAAATTTCTTCTAATACAAACCTAAAACAAGCGCAATTTCCAGATCATCTGAAAAATCTAATCAAACTTAGAAACCAGTCACGTAGAAATTGGTTAAGATACCGTGATGAAAAATTTAAGTTCACAGTGAGCAACCTAAATTTTCAAATCAGAGAGGAAATTAAAAATTTCAAAAATATAGAATGGAATAATAAACTAGCCACATTCCAAAAAGGTAGTTCACCCTTCTGGAATTTAACTAAAATAATAAAAAAGAAAAATAAATCTATTCCGGTATTAAAAGAAAATGGCGTTAAATTTACATCTAGTTTTGAAAAAACTGAAATACTGGCTCAAAAAATACAATTGAACCATACTATTTCAAATAATTTAAGTGATATTTCTACTCAACAGTTGGTTCAAACTTCTATTTTTAATTTAGAAAATGAAAGATTTGATATTAAAGAAACTTATTATATCACACACAAGAATGTTAAATCACTTATTAAAACTTTAAAAAACAAAAAATCGCCAGGTGTTGACAATATTAATAACAGGTGCTTAAAAAATTTACCACTTATTGCGGTGAAACACTTTGCATTTATAATCAACTGCTGTTTAAAATTGTGTTACTTCCCCCAAAACTGGAAAGAAGCTAAAGTAATAACCATATGTAAGCCAGGAAAACCTGCAGAAAACCCTTCGTCATACAGGCCCATAAGTTTATTAAGCTCACTAAGTAAAATTTTGGAAAAAATTCTTAAATTAAAACTTTCACAGCATATAGAAAATAATTGTATACTACCTAATCAACAATTCGGATTTCGTAACGGACATAGTACAAACCACGCATTAGTTAGAATTAAAAAAGTTATTAAAAATAACTTTGTAAAGGGAAATTCGACAGGAGTTGTTGTCCTAGACATAAAAGCGGCTTTTGATTCAGTCTGGCACCATGGCTTGATTCACAAAATGCAAATTCTAAAATTCGATATTCCACTTATAAAAATTATTAAAAGTTTTCTTGAAAACCGAAGTTACAAAATTCATATTGGAAAAATATATTCAAACTCCTATCAAGTACCTGCGGGATGCCCACAAGGATCCTGTCTTTCGCCTGTCTTATATAATATTTTCACATCTGACTTTCCAGAACTTGATAACTGTGAATCATCGATCTTTGCAGACGATACGTGCATTTTTTCAAGTGGTCTGTTAGCTATAAATGTTATAAATAACTTACAGAAAGCTTTATCATCGATAAATGATTACTTCAGTAAGTGGAATATAATGATAAACCCAGAAAAAACCCAAGCCATCTATTTCACAAAAAAGAGAAAATACTATTACATCCCACAAAAAAACCTAACATTAGGTAATACTAACATTGAGTGGAATAAGGATATCAAATACCTTGGTGTTAAGCTAGACGAAAAACTAACATTTAAATTACACATTTCATATACTATACATAAAATTAACATAGCCATCAAAATCTTGTACCCATTTATAAATCGTAAATCAATACTTAGTATAGAAAATAAAATGTTAATATTCAAAGTAATTTTTTGCGCTATGATATATTATGCTACTCCTGTTTGGTTTCAAAGTGCAAACTGTCATATAAAAAAACTTCAAACTGTTCAAAATAAACTATTGCGTTTAATTAATAATTTTTCAATTTACACACCTATAAAAATAATTCACGAATTAACAAATGTAGATTTTATTAGAGACAAAACAAAAAAAATCTCGGAAAAATTTTTTAACAACTGTGAAAATTCACAAAATATTCTCATTACAGAACTACCCATTCCCTAGCTTTAAGTTTCCTTTTAAATTTTTTTAATTTTTGATTTTTAGTTTAAGATTACTGTAAGATTCATAAGGTTTTGAAATACTAAAAATTTTCCTTAAAATGTAATAATATTAAATTCTTTCGCATATAATATTGTAAATAAAAATATCTCAGAAGAAGAGGCATGAGTCCTAAACTCTGAATAAAATTAAATTTTAAATTATTGTATATACATCTAATATTAAAATAAATAAAGAATTGAATTGAATTGAATAAAAATCTTCTAGCTATTGAAAGTCGCCGTAAGGTAAATATTTTGTCATTGACCAACCATACAAATTATTAGCATCAAGGTAAATTATATATGTAAATTTTTCTTCAGGATTATATTCCGCACCCATGTGCATATTATTTGCTTCACAATATCTCATGGAACATTGACTTAATCCTCCTCGAATACTGACACATTTTTATCATTTCAATGTCGGTCAGTAATTCTAGTTGTACTTTTGTATATTTCAGCATTGCATCCCAACTTAATTCTAGAGCTGTATAATAATGAGCGGGATCTAACTTATAAATATTTCTGCAAGCTTTTCTAAAATTTTCAAACACATCAGGAAGCAGTGTAACATCTGATTTCAAATATAGTTCCATATAACTTTTAAATGTTTGACAATTGAATTTATTCTACACATCCTGAGCATGAGAATAATCCTCTTGACTACAGTCTTCATCATTCAGAGTATTTTTAAATTCTTCTATATTCGGTAAACAAACTTCATCAAATTTATCGAATGAATCAAAATAATCATATGAAAATACTCCTTTTCGATTTATTAAATTAAATTTATCATTATCGCTCCACCATTTTCTTGTTTCTATTAAATCAATGTCATTTAAATTCGATACTAATGTTTCTAATTTTGATGCCATAAAACGATACGAGTCGACAAATCTTAATAGGAAGCTGTCCTCCCTACTAACCATTATTCTTTTACTTAAACTTATGTATAGCTCTTTATCGAGGGATATAACATTAATCCCACCTTCAACATTTTTTAAATAATAAATGACTATCATAGCACGAAAAATTGTGGAAAAATATAGGAAAACAATTAGGAAAATAATTAGGTAATGTAAATTCCAAGTTACATTTCTGGTGAGCTGCTCCTCTATACTTTCCAGTTAAATGACAATGATCTTTAACTTTTATTTCATTATCTTTGAATAAATTCTCGCATATAAAACAATTTCTTCCATTTTCAAATTCATATTGTTGAGTCGGTTATAATGATTCCATAGCTGGTTGGTTGGTTGGTAGAAGTGGCGGAGCTTCTCGCCTTGAAGAGCTCCCAATTAGCACTTTCGCGCCATTTTGCTACCACTTTCCTCGTGACCAAGGCCTAACGGCGGTAAGACAAGCTAAATCCACCCCGTGGTGTCAAGAAATTTCACCACGTCCCTGGGTTTGGCTATGGCTAGCACATCTACATCCTCAAGGAGGAATCCGGCTAATGTGCTGTTTCTTGAGCTTGCAAGCGCCGGGCATTTGCAAATAAAATGGACTATTGTCTCTTTTTCGCTCTCAATACCACAACTGCGGCATGATCGATTGAAGGGGATACCAAGTCTGGCAGCATGTACTCCAACTGCCCAGTGTCCCGTATAAATCGCCGTAATTCTAGAAATGTCCTTTCGAGACATTTTAAGAATTTCTTGCGTTCTTTTATAGTCATAGATCGGCCATGTTTTCTTGGCCGTGTTACATGTAGATAGTGCCCTCCACCTACTATTCGCTTGTGATAAGAAGTGCTGGTAAATATCTCTTTTTACCGTACTTAAAGCCGGATGAACCAACTCAATTGTGGAATCGTCCAACTTTGTACCTTCCTTTGCTAATTCATCCGCTCGTTCATTTCCTTGGACATCGCTATGTCCAGGAACCCAGTGGAGATAAACGTCGTACCTACCAGCTAGTTGGTAAAGCTGCTCTGAGCATTTCTTTACCAGCTTGGAGGTTACGACTGGTGAGTCAAGAGCCATAATAGCAGCTTGACTGTCGGAGGCTATTGCCACCTTGTGAACGTCAGGGCCTATGTCCCCTATTAGGCAGCATGCCTTCCATATCGCCAGTGTCTCCGCCTGGAAGATACTTGATCTGTCTGGAAGCCTATAACTTTGAGCTACATTGATCCCCTCGGAATACACACCGGCACCCACCCCACAGTCCATCTTTGAACCATCCGTGAAGACTACCAGATCGATTCCCTCTAGGATATTATTTGCCCTCCACTCCCTTCTCTTAGGTATTATTACTTGAAAAGACTTTTCAAGCTCTATCCTGGGAATGGAATAGTCTGTTCGGGTATAAGTCACTTTCCTAGCAATATCCCCAAGGATTCTACTGTGACCATACGGTTTACTGAACCAGTTTTCACTCTCTTGGAGTCTGACTGCGCTACATGAAGCTAAGTATTTGACATAAATGTCAAGAGGCAGAAGGTTTAATAGTACATTGAGTGCATCTGTAGGCGCTGATCTTAGCGTCCCCGTGATGCTTACACAAGCACTACGCTGAAGTCTGCCTAGCTTTGTTCGGACATACGCCCTGTCTACTGCCGGCCACCAGACCAGCGCTCCATACGTAAGAATAGGACGTACTACTGCTGAGTACATCCATAGGACCATGTGGGGTTTCAGCCCCCACTTATTTTCAATCATACGTTTGCAAGAATAAAAGGCAACACATGCCTTTTTAACCCTCTCTTCTATACTAAGTTTCCAGTTGAGTTTAGGGTCTAGTACTATTCCCAAGTACTTTACCCTAGAAGCTAAGTTTAGTGTTTTACCTTCCAGCTTGGGTAAGGTACAACACGGTAATTTAGTTCTGGTTGTGAACAGCATGAGCTCCGTTTTATTAGGATTTACGTTCAGGACACACCCCTTGGCCCACCTCGTAACTATATCCAGAGCCCGTTCCATTATCTCGCTAATTGTCGGTAGGTACTTCCCAGAGATAAGAATCGCTAGGTCGTCCGCGTACGCAACTGCTTCGATGCCCTCCTCATGGAGTCTGACTAGCACCGCATTCATCACCAGTAACCAAAGTAGAGGTGACAACACTCCTCCTTGAGGTATGCCTCTCCTCACCCCTCTGATTACGTGGCAGCTACCAAAATCTGCATGAACTTCCCTTGTTCGAAGCATATTACCGATCCAGTGACTGAGTGCACCTACATCAGCTTGATTTAGTGCCTCTTGCATCGACCTAACACTAACGTTATTAAAGGCCCCTTCTATGTCCAGAACCGCGGCCATCGTAAACTCCTTGTACTGAATTGACTCCTCCACTTTTCGGACTACCTCATGTAGTGCCGTTTCGGTGGATTTGCCCTTACAGTACGCATGCTGGGAGGAACAAAGTGGATTACTTTCCAGCTTTTTCCTAATATCGTACTCGATTATCCTTTCTAAGGTTTTGAGGACGAAGGACGACGATAGAAAATAATTGTATACTACCTAATGCTGGGAGGAACAAAGTGGATTACTTTCCAGCTTTTTCCTAATATCGTACTCGATTATCCTTTCTAAGGTTTTGAGGACGAAGGACGACGATAGAAAATAATTGTATACTACCTAATCAACAATTCGGATTTCGTAACGGACATAGTACAAACCACGCATTAGTTAGAATTAAAAAAGTTATTAAAAATAACTTTGTAAAGGGAAATTCGACAGGAGTTGTTGTCCTAGACATAAAAGCGGCTTTTGATTCAGTCTGGCACCATGGCTTGATTCACAAAATGCAAATTCTAAAATTCGATATTCCACTTATAAAAATTATTAAAAGTTTTCTTGAAAACCGAAGTTACAAAATTCATATTGGAAAAATATATTCAAACTCCTATCAAGTACCTGCGGGATGCCCACAAGGATCCTGTCTTTCGCCTGTCTTATATAATATTTTCACATCTGACTTTCCAGAACTTGATAACTGTGAATCATCGATCTTTGCAGACGATACGTGCATTTTTTCAAGTGGTCTGTTAGCTATAAATGTTATAAATAACTTACAGAAAGCTTTATCATCGATAAATGATTACTTCAGTAAGTGGAATATAATGATAAACCCAGAAAAAACCCAAGCCATCTATTTCACAAAAAAGAGAAAATACTATTACATCCCACAAAAAAACCTAACATTAGGTAATACTAACATTGAGTGGAATAAGGATATCAAATACCTTGGTGTTAAGCTAGACGAAAAACTAACATTTAAATTACACATTTCATATACTATACATAAAATTAACATAGCCATCAAAATCTTGTACCCATTTATAAATCGTAAATCAATACTTAGTATAGAAAATAAAATGTTAATATTCAAAGTAATTTTTTGCGCTATGATATATTATGCTACTCCTGTTTGGTTTCAAAGTGCAAACTGTCATATAAAAAAACTTCAAACTGTTCAAAATAAACTATTGCGTTTAATTAATAATTTTTCAATTTACACACCTATAAAAATAATTCACGAATTAACAAATGTAGATTTTATTAGAGACAAAACAAAAAAAATCTCGGAAAAATTTTTTAACAACTGTGAAAATTCACAAAATATTCTCATTACAGAACTACCCATTCCCTAGCTTTAAGTTTCCTTTTAAATTTTTTTAATTTTTGATTTTTAGTTTAAGATTACTGTAAGATTCATAAGGTTTTGAAATACTAAAAATTTTCCTTAAAATGTAATAATATTAAATTCTTTCGCATATAATATTGTAAATAAAAATATCTCAGAAGAAGAGGCATGAGTCCTAAACTCTGAATAAAATTAAATTTTAAATTATTGTATATACATCTAATATTAAAATAAATAAAGAATTGAATTGAATTGAATAAAAATCTTCTAGCTATTGAAAGTCGCCGTAAGGTAAATATTTTGTCATTGACCAACCATACAAATTATTAGCATCAAGGTAAATTATATATGTAAATTTTTCTTCAGGATTATATTCCGCACCCATGTGCATATTATTTGCTTCACAATATCTCATGGAACATTGACTTAATCCTCCTCGAATACTGACACATTTTTATCATTTCAATGTCGGTCAGTAATTCTAGTTGTACTTTTGTATATTTCAGCATTGCATCCCAACTTAATTCTAGAGCTGTATAATAATGAGCGGGATCTAACTTATAAATATTTCTGCAAGCTTTTCTAAAATTTTCAAACACATCAGGAAGCAGTGTAACATCTGATTTCAAATATAGTTCCATATAACTTTTAAATGTTTGACAATTGAATTTATTCTACACATCCTGAGCATGAGAATAATCCTCTTGACTACAGTCTTCATCATTCAGAGTATTTTTAAATTCTTCTATATTCGGTAAACAAACTTCATCAAATTTATCGAATGAATCAAAATAATCATATGAAAATACTCCTTTTCGATTTATTAAATTAAATTTATCATTATCGCTCCACCATTTTCTTGTTTCTATTAAATCAATGTCATTTAAATTCGATACTAATGTTTCTAATTTTGATGCCATAAAACGATACGAGTCGACAAATCTTAATAGGAAGCTGTCCTCCCTACTAACCATTATTCTTTTACTTAAACTTATGTATAGCTCTTTATCGAGGGATATAACATTAATCCCACCTTCAACATTTTTTAAATAATAAATGACTATCATAGCACGAAAAATTGTGGAAAAATATAGGAAAACAATTAGGAAAATAATTAGGTAATGTAAATTCCAAGTTACATTTCTGGTGAGCTGCTCCTCTATACTTTCCAGTTAAATGACAATGATCTTTAACTTTTATTTCATTATCTTTGAATAAATTCTCGCATATAAAACAATTTCTTCCATTTTCAAATTCATATTGTTGAGTCGGTTATAATGATTCCATAGCTGGTTGGTTGGTTGGTAGAAGTGGCGGAGCTTCTCGCCTTGAAGAGCTCCCAATTAGCACTTTCGCGCCATTTTGCTACCACTTTCCTCGTGACCAAGGCCTAACGGCGGTAAGACAAGCTAAATCCACCCCGTGGTGTCAAGAAATTTCACCACGTCCCTGGGTTTGGCTATGGCTAGCACATCTACATCCTCAAGGAGGAATCCGGCTAATGTGCTGTTTCTTGAGCTTGCAAGCGCCGGGCATTTGCAAATAAAATGGACTATTGTCTCTTTTTCGCTCTCAATACCACAACTGCGGCATGATCGATTGAAGGGGATACCAAGTCTGGCAGCATGTACTCCAACTGCCCAGTGTCCCGTATAAATCGCCGTAATTCTAGAAATGTCCTTTCGAGACATTTTAAGAATTTCTTGCGTTCTTTTATAGTCATAGATCGGCCATGTTTTCTTGGCCGTGTTACATGTAGATAGTGCCCTCCACCTACTATTCGCTTGTGATAAGAAGTGCTGGTAAATATCTCTTTTTACCGTACTTAAAGCCGGATGAACCAACTCAATTGTGGAATCGTCCAACTTTGTACCTTCCTTTGCTAATTCATCCGCTCGTTCATTTCCTTGGACATCGCTATGTCCAGGAACCCAGTGGAGATAAACGTCGTACCTACCAGCTAGTTGGTAAAGCTGCTCTGAGCATTTCTTTACCAGCTTGGAGGTTACGACTGGTGAGTCAAGAGCCATAATAGCAGCTTGACTGTCGGAGGCTATTGCCACCTTGTGAACGTCAGGGCCTATGTCCCCTATTAGGCAGCATGCCTTCCATATCGCCAGTGTCTCCGCCTGGAAGATACTTGATCTGTCTGGAAGCCTATAACTTTGAGCTACATTGATCCCCTCGGAATACACACCGGCACCCACCCCACAGTCCATCTTTGAACCATCCGTGAAGACTACCAGATCGATTCCCTCTAGGATATTATTTGCCCTCCACTCCCTTCTCTTAGGTATTATTACTTGAAAAGACTTTTCAAGCTCTATCCTGGGAATGGAATAGTCTGTTCGGGTATAAGTCACTTTCCTAGCAATATCCCCAAGGATTCTACTGTGACCATACGGTTTACTGAACCAGTTTTCACTCTCTTGGAGTCTGACTGCGCTACATGAAGCTAAGTATTTGACATAAATGTCAAGAGGCAGAAGGTTTAATAGTACATTGAGTGCATCTGTAGGCGCTGATCTTAGCGTCCCCGTGATGCTTACACAAGCACTACGCTGAAGTCTGCCTAGCTTTGTTCGGACATACGCCCTGTCTACTGCCGGCCACCAGACCAGCGCTCCATACGTAAGAATAGGACGTACTACTGCTGAGTACATCCATAGGACCATGTGGGGTTTCAGCCCCCACTTATTTTCAATCATACGTTTGCAAGAATAAAAGGCAACACATGCCTTTTTAACCCTCTCTTCTATACTAAGTTTCCAGTTGAGTTTAGGGTCTAGTACTATTCCCAAGTACTTTACCCTAGAAGCTAAGTTTAGTGTTTACCTTCCAGCTTGGGTAAGGTACAACACGGTAATTTAGTTCTGGTTGTGAACAGCATGAGCTCCGTTTTATTAGGATTTACGTTCAGGACACACCCCTTGGCCCACCTCGTAACTATATCCAGAGCCCGTTCCATTATCTCGCTAATTGTCGGTAGGTACTTCCCAGAGATAAGAATCGCTAGGTCGTCCGCGTACGCAACTGCTTCGATGCCCTCCTCATGGAGTCTGACTAGCACCGCATTCATCACCAGTAACCAAAGTAGAGGTGACAACACTCCTCCTTGAGGTATGCCTCTCCTCACCCCTCTGATTACGTGGCAGCTACCAAAATCTGCATGAACTTCCCTTGTTCGAAGCATATTACCGATCCAGTGACTGAGTGCACCTACATCAGCTTGATTTAGTGCCTCTTGCATCGACCTAACACTAACGTTATTAGAGGCCCCTTCTATGTCCAGAACCGCGGCCATCGTAAACTCCTTGTACTGAATTGACTCCTCCACTTTTCGGACTACCTCATGTAGTGCCGTTTCGGTGGATTTGCCCTTACAGTACGCATGCTGGGAGGAACAAAGTGGATTACTTTCCAGCTTTTTCCTAATATCGTACTCGATTATCCTTTCTAAGGTTTTGAGGACGAAGGACGACGATAGAAAATAATTGTATACTACCTAATGCTGGGAGGAACAAAGTGGATTACTTTCCAGCTTTTTCCTAATATCGTACTCGATTATCCTTTCTAAGGTTTTGAGGACGAAGGACGACGATAGAAAATAATTGTATACTACCTAATCAACAATTCAGATTTCGTAACGGACATAGTACAAACCACGCATTAGTTAGAATTAAAAAAGTTATTAAAAATAACTTTGTAAAGGGAAATTCGACAGGAGTTGTTGTCCTAGACATAAAAGCGGCTTTTGATTCAGTCTGGCACCATGGCTTGATTCACAAAATGCAAATTCTAAAATTCGATATTCCACTTATAAAAATTATTAAAAGTTTTCTTGAAAACCGAAGTTACAAAATTCATATTGGAAAAATATATTCAAACTCCTATCAAGTACCTGCGGGATGCCCACAAGGATCCTGTCTTTCGCCTGTCTTATATAATATTTTCACATCTGACTTTCCAGAACTTGATAACTGTGAATCATCGATCTTTGCAGACGATACGTGCATTTTTTCAAGTGGTCTGTTAGCTATAAATGTTATAAATAACTTACAGAAAGCTTTATCATCGATAAATGATTACTTCAGTAAGTGGAATATAATGATAAACCCAGAAAAAACCCAAGCCATCTATTTCACAAAAAAGAGAAAATACTATTACATCCCACAAAAAAACCTAACATTAGGTAATACTAACATTGAGTGGAATAAGGATATCAAATACCTTGGTGTTAAGCTAGACGAAAAACTAACATTTAAATTACACATTTCATATACTATACATAAAATTAACATAGCCATCAAAATCTTGTACCCATTTATAAATCGTAAATCAATACTTAGTATAGAAAATAAAATGTTAATATTCAAAGTAATTTTTTGCGCTATGATATATTATGCTACTCCTGTTTGGTTTCAAAGTGCAAACTGTCATATAAAAAAACTTCAAACTGTTCAAAATAAACTATTGCGTTTAATTAATAATTTTTCAATTTACACACCTATAAAAATAATTCACGAATTAACAAATGTAGATTTTATTAGAGACAAAACAAAAAAAATCTCGGAAAAATTTTTTAACAACTGTGAAAATTCACAAAATATTCTCATTACAGAACTACCCATTCCCTAGCTTTAAGTTTCCTTTTAAATTTTTTTAATTTTTGATTTTTAGTTTAAGATTACTGTAAGATTCATAAGGTTTTGAAATACTAAAAATTTTCCTTAAAATGTAATAATATTAAATTCTTTCGCATATAATATTGTAAATAAAAATATCTCAGAAGAAGAGGCATGAGTCCTAAACTCTGAATAAAATTAAATTTTAAATTATTGTATATACATCTAATATTAAAATAAATAAAGAATTGAATTGAATTGAATAAAAATCTTCTAGCTATTGAAAGTCGCCGTAAGGTAAATATTTTGTCATTGACCAACCATACAAATTATTAGCATCAAGGTAAATTATATATGTAAATTTTTCTTCAGGATTATATTCCGCACCCATGTGCATATTATTTGCTTCACAATATCTCATGGAACATTGACTTAATCCTCCTCGAATACTGACACATTTTTATCATTTCAATGTCGGTCAGTAATTCTAGTTGTACTTTTGTATATTTCAGCATTGCATCCCAACTTAATTCTAGAGCTGTATAATAATGAGCGGGATCTAACTTATAAATATTTCTGCAAGCTTTTCTAAAATTTTCAAACACATCAGGAAGCAGTGTAACATCTGATTTCAAATATAGTTCCATATAACTTTTAAATGTTTGACAATTGAATTTATTCTACACATCCTGAGCATGAGAATAATCCTCTTGACTACAGTCTTCATCATTCAGAGTATTTTTAAATTCTTCTATATTCGGTAAACAAACTTCATCAAATTTATCGAATGAATCAAAATAATCATATGAAAATACTCCTTTTCGATTTATTAAATTAAATTTATCATTATCGCTCCACCATTTTCTTGTTTCTATTAAATCAATGTCATTTAAATTCGATACTAATGTTTCTAATTTTGATGCCATAAAACGATACGAGTCGACAAATCTTAATAGGAAGCTGTCCTCCCTACTAACCATTATTCTTTTACTTAAACTTATGTATAGCTCTTTATCGAGGGATATAACATTAATCCCACCTTCAACATTTTTTAAATAATAAATGACTATCATAGCACGAAAAATTGTGGAAAAATATAGGAAAACAATTAGGAAAATAATTAGGTAATGTAAATTCCAAGTTACATTTCTGGTGAGCTGCTCCTCTATACTTTCCAGTTAAATGACAATGATCTTTAACTTTTATTTCATTATCTTTGAATAAATTCTCGCATATAAAACAATTTCTTCCATTTTCAAATTCATATTGTTGAGTCGGTTATAATGATTCCATAGCTGGTTGGTTGGTTGGTAGAAGTGGCGGAGCTTCTCGCCTTGAAGAGCTCCCAATTAGCACTTTCGCGCCATTTTGCTACCACTTTCCTCGTGACCAAGGCCTAACGGCGGTAAGACAAGCTAAATCCACCCCGTGGTGTCAAGAAATTTCACCACGTCCCTGGGTTTGGCTATGGCTAGCACATCTACATCCTCAAGGAGGAATCCGGCTAATGTGCTGTTTCTTGAGCTTGCAAGCGCCGGGCATTTGCAAATAAAATGGACTATTGTCTCTTTTTCGCTCTCAATACCACAACTGCGGCATGATCGATTGAAGGGGATACCAAGTCTGGCAGCATGTACTCCAACTGCCCAGTGTCCCGTATAAATCGCCGTAATTCTAGAAATGTCCTTTCGAGACATTTTAAGAATTTCTTGCGTTCTTTTATAGTCATAGATCGGCCATGTTTTCTTGGCCGTGTTACATGTAGATAGTGCCCTCCACCTACTATTCGCTTGTGATAAGAAGTGCTGGTAAATATCTCTTTTTACCGTACTTAAAGCCGGATGAACCAACTCAATTGTGGAATCGTCCAACTTTGTACCTTCCTTTGCTAATTCATCCGCTCGTTCATTTCCTTGGACATCGCTATGTCCAGGAACCCAGTGGAGATAAACGTCGTACCTACCAGCTAGTTGGTAAAGCTGCTCTGAGCATTTCTTTACCAGCTTGGAGGTTACGACTGGTGAGTCAAGAGCCATAATAGCAGCTTGACTGTCGGAGGCTATTGCCACCTTGTGAACGTCAGGGCCTATGTCCCCTATTAGGCAGCATGCCTTCCATATCGCCAGTGTCTCCGCCTGGAAGATACTTGATCTGTCTGGAAGCCTATAACTTTGAGCTACATTGATCCCCTCGGAATACACACCGGCACCCACCCCACAGTCCATCTTTGAACCATCCGTGAAGACTACCAGATCGATTCCCTCTAGGATATTATTTGCCCTCCACTCCCTTCTCTTAGGTATTATTACTTGAAAAGACTTTTCAAGCTCTATCCTGGGAATGGAATAGTCTGTTCGGGTATAAGTCACTTTCCTAGCAATATCCCCAAGGATTCTACTGTGACCATACGGTTTACTGAACCAGTTTTCACTCTCTTGGAGTCTGACTGCGCTACATGAAGCTAAGTATTTGACATAAATGTCAAGAGGCAGAAGGTTTAATAGTACATTGAGTGCATCTGTAGGCGCTGATCTTAGCGTCCCCGTGATGCTTACACAAGCACTACGCTGAAGTCTGCCTAGCTTTGTTCGGACATACGCCCTGTCTACTGCCGGCCACCAGACCAGCGCTCCATACGTAAGAATAGGACGTACTACTGCTGAGTACATCCATAGGACCATGTGGGGTTTCAGCCCCCACTTATTTTCAATCATACGTTTGCAAGAATAAAAGGCAACACATGCCTTTTTAACCCTCTCTTCTATACTAAGTTTCCAGTTGAGTTTAGGGTCTAGTACTATTCCCAAGTACTTTACCCTAGAAGCTAAGTTTAGTGTTTTACCTTCCAGCTTGGGTAAGGTACAACACGGTAATTTAGTTCTGGTTGTGAACAGCATGAGCTCCGTTTTATTAGGATTTACGTTCAGGACACACCCCTTGGCCCACCTCGTAACTATATCCAGAGCCCGTTCCATTATCTCGCTAATTGTCGGTAGGTACTTCCCAGAGATAAGAATCGCTAGGTCGTCCGCGTACGCAACTGCTTCGATGCCCTCCTCATGGAGTCTGACTAGCACCGCATTCATCACCAGTAACCAAAGTAGAGGTGACAACACTCCTCCTTGAGGTATGCCTCTCCTCACCCCTCTGATTACGTGGCAGCTACCAAAATCTGCATGAACTTCCCTTGTTCGAAGCATATTACCGATCCAGTGACTGAGTGCACCTACATCAGCTTGATTTAGTGCCTCTTGCATCGACCTAACACTAACGTTATTAAAGGCCCCTTCTATGTCCAGAACCGCGGCCATCGTAAACTCCTTGTACTGAATTGACTCCTCCACTTTTCGGACTACCTCATGTAGTGCCGTTTCGGTGGATTTGCCCTTACAGTACGCATGCTGGGAGGAACAAAGTGGATTACTTTCCAGCTTTTTCCTAATATCGTACTCGATTATCCTTTCTAAGGTTTTGAGGACGAAGGACGACAAACTTATTGGCCTGTAGTCCTTAGCCTCCTCATGCCCTCGCTTTCCCACTTTAGGTATGAAAACAACCCTTACCCTCCTCCACAACTGTGGAATATAACCAAGAGTAAGGCTGCCTCTAAAAATTAGTACAAGCCAAGGAATAACTGTTTCCTTTGCTTCCTGCAGCATTTTTGGTATAATACCATCCATACCTGCAGATTTATATGGAGAGAAACCTTCTATTGCCCAGGCAACTTTTTCCCTTGTTATAAGTCGTTGAACCCATGCCAACAGATCTGTTTCGTTCTGTTGGGTGTCAATCGTGACACTTTCGTCAGTGCTCTCTTCACACTTAGGAAAATGGGTGTCAACTAATAAATTAAGTGTTTCTGAAGACGACTCCGTCGACTTACCTTCCGGTGTCTTAAGGAAGGATGGACTAGAGTGTTCCTTTGACAAGATTCTGCTCAGTCTTGCAGATTCGCTAACATTATCTATCGATTCGCAATATTCTCTCCAACTATTTTTTTTGGCCCTTCTGATTGCGTTTTTATACTCTCGAAGGCTATCTTTATAGAGTTCCCAAGATCCCTGCTGCTGGCAGATATTATAGGAGTCTCTAGAAGCCTTTCTCAGGATAGCTAGCTCATTGCTCCACCACACGGGAAAAGACTTTTTGCTACGCTTTATTGGACAAGACACTTTAAAAGCCACATCCATGGCTTTCGCGAACTTCTCCGTACTTTTTTCCAGCTCTTGCTCTGATTCTATTCTAGAATCGGAGTTGCTTATTTTAAGTTTATCGTGCAACACTTTTCTGAATCTATTCCAATCCGTTCTCTTCGGATTTCGATAAGGTTTTGGAGTTTCGGCTCCAAAGCTGATATCAAAGAGTATCCAACTGTGATCCGAAAAGGACCTTTTGTCAGACACCCGCCAATTATCCACCTTAAAAGATTCCGTATCGCTCTTACAGGTTATATCAATAACATCTTCCCAGCCAGGAAATCTGTCCGAGCTGGGAAATCTAAAGGTGGGGGTATTGCCCCTGTTACACACAAATAGGTTATGTTCAAGAATAAAATCAAAAAGTGACTCACCTCTATCATTAATCTCCGAACTGCCCCACAGGGTATGCCGGGCGTTCACATCACCACCTATCAGCATTCTCTCTCCGCATGCTTCTACCACCGCCGTGAAGAGCTCTGGTGGTGGGATTGGCCCTTCACGGGCCATGTACACGGATGCTATGTACAGCTCACTGCCATCGCTGTGCTCCAACTTTACTACTGTAACGTCTTCACAGCTAAAATTAGAACAAAGAAAGGCATTTATTTGTTTTTTAATCAGAACGCAAGTTCTGGGCTTACCATTAACTTGATCTACAACCTTGTAGAATAAGCTGTACTTGCTGCTACTCAACCCTCTGATCCTGGAGGCGTTGACCCATGGCTCTTGAATGAAGACGATGTCCAGATCCTCCTCAGCTAGGAGGATCATTAGATTATCCGAGGCATTCTTAGAATGCTTAAGATTAATCTGCACCGCCTTCATTCTCTGTTTGGTTGCTTTTAACGCCGAGGTTCAGCTCCTCAATTAGGTCGCTGGCGGCATCCAGTTCGTCCACCTCCGGGCTCCCTACCTGGAATACCTTCAGCTTAGCAAACCGAATACCTAACCTCAGCTTGAACTCCTGCTTCTCAAGGGGCACCAGGCTTTCCTCATTAATGAGAAGCAGGAACGAGATGCTGCTCTTGGCTGGGTCATCCGGGCCCTCCTCTTGCCTGATGACGGCCCAGTTGTCCATCGGAACTGTCGGGTTTTGAAGCCTCAAGCACTTCAGCAACTTGGCCCCATCCACGCTCATCTTAGGCACCCAAATGCGCGCCTTCGGTCTTCTGGGGATTTCCTTAGCGGGGATCAGACCAATCTTTGATCCATCCCAAGCATTGCTTATCTTAGCAACACTGTCGCTAAGGAAAACCTTTGAAAACAGGTCCTCGCATTTGATTACTCGGAAGCCTCTTACCACTTCCGATGAATCATAGCATGGGAGGGGCCCATCGCTATTGGTCATGAGGTACTCCATAACCATCTCCGACAATCTTGCCTCTAGTTTCGTCCAGAGGACGGCAGAAACTCGCCGATTGCTAGCCATTTGATCCACGATGGCCAACCTTAGGTGGTCCTTGACCACATCGCTCATGGATCTAGCTGGAGCCTGTTTCGTAGAGCTGGATCCCGCTTTCGCCTCCGCGATCTTCGGGTTTCTTTCCACTCTTGCAATCTTCGGCTTTTTTTCCATTGAGGACTCTTCCTGAGACTGTTCTCTTTTCGAGCATTGCTGCTTTTCTGCGAATTGACGAACGACCTCAGAATATCTTCTCTTGTCCTCAATGTCTCTTGCATCTACTTTGCCTGCCGCTTCGTTTTTGGCAATCTTGCCAAGTATGAAGACTGCCTTTTCGTAACTCCTTTTCAGGGTTACGCCGAAGCTTCTAGACGCGGCACTCTTTTTTTTTTGGAAGGGGCTTCATTGGTACTATGGCTGGTACCTTTTCCACCATCCTTCCTTGCTTGGATCTGCTTTTGCGCAACAGTACTGGGCTTAGCACTGCTTGCTTTTTTGGAGGGAGTACTGTGCTTAGTACTCAACCCCTTCTCAGCCTCTTGGCTGGAGGCAAGGAGGTCATCTTCCGAAGAAGAATGTACCTGATTGCAGTTGTTGTTGTTGTTGTTGTTGTTGTTGTGTTCCATGTTGGCCCACGAGTATGTCCGGAAAAACGGTCCGTCCTGGCAGAGCCGACATACCAGGATAAGGCACTTAATACAACCGACCTTGTCTGAGCATCGGAGGGAGCTCGTTAGAGACTGGTTTTACCCCCAGCCTTCCAGACCTCGGCACGGTGCTCACACCACCTTGTCATTAGGTTTGGGATTTGGGTTCTGTTAGTAATTTTGTTGACGTGTTAGTAATGAGTGGATTAACTGGGCTATGGGAAGGGAGGGGTTTACGCCTGTCGTTAGTCTAGTCGAGATTGTTGAATAGAATGCTAGGCAAGGTTAGGTTTGATGAGCAGAGTCGCTTATCGAAGCCCACCTGTCCACCGCACGCTCATCCTTACATCTCCCCTAACTTCCAGAAAGCACCGCGTGGAGGTGACAGTACGAATTTTGCTACTATTTTCTTTATGTAATTTATATATAAATATTTACATTCATCAACTAAAGATGCAATAAAATCTTTAGCACAATTTTCTCCACTGAAAACTCGGTATTTATCTAAAGTTGAATCAAATGAACATTTTATATAATATGCGAATGCTGCTGCGACGTGGACTTTTGTTTTCGTTGTTGATGATATCTTAGGATTTGGATCACTGTGTTATAAGGTTTTAAAATAGCTTTCGAATGAGCATATATAACAAGTGGTACATCCAGCATATTCTTATAATTTTAAAAATTTATCTTGAGTTTTAGGTAATAAAGTTACAATTTTAGAGCATTCTTTTTTCTGTAAATCCAGTTTATTCTCATCATAAAAATGTAAGGGGCATTTCGTGCATATGAATATGCGACTTTGAGCACCTGTAAGTTGACTCCTTATAAGTCTTGATATATTCTTTATCCATACAAAAAGCTGTTTTTCATTATTTTGTAATAATAGTAAATTGATATGATTGCTTCTTTCCATTCTCGTATCCATATACATTAATACTTATTTCAGTATTAAGCGTCTCGAATATTTTGATGTTTCTTACTGCTAAAGGAAATTCCATATCAGTAAAGTTTAGTTGATCAACTTTACAATTTCTTAAATTTATTATTGGATTAGAAATATTTGGTATATTGTATGCATTCACTCGATTTGGATTCTGTAGTATACCATTTGCTAAAGCGGATATAATACTCCACTTGAAGCAATAATTATCTGTATTACGTACGTTGATAACTGCATGCTTTTTTGATATAAATAGTGGAGTCGGAATATAATTTGAACCTTTTAAAGGTTTATACTCACAAATGTTTACCTCTAGATGAATAATTCTTAAAACACTCCAACCACTGTCGTTTTCCTGGAACTCTTCAGTTGCAGTATTCACTTTTTCAGCCAGATGATCATATAATCCAGCGGCGTCATCAATATGAATTAATGCTTCCACTTTTGTGTTGAATTACTTTATATCCACTATCAACTCACCATCGCTACAATCCAATTTTTGAGGTATGACATATTCACCTACTAATTCGATATTGAATTTAATTGATCCACGTTCGTTTACTTCTTTTTTTAATAAATTAAGAACATCATCTCTTACATTCATCAAGAATTTTTTAGGATCTAACAATGATTCATCTTTATTTATAACTAAATATGTACCAATTCTGCTTTTAAATATTTCTTTAACTGTAGTTATTCCATCAGCTACGATAACAGCAACTTTTTCTTTATGTCTAAATGTTTTTTTGTTATAATTCCAACGATCTTTAACTACATTAATATTGCAATGACTACAGAATTGTTTTTCAGTTGATGGTTGATTCTGTTTTGGTTTTCTAGTAGACGTTGATGGTTGCTGATTGGTTTGTCTTTCTATGGAAGTTGACGGTTGTGGGTTAGTAGACGATGATTTTATTGAAGTTGATGGTTGGGGGCTAGTAGGTGGCGAATTTGGGGTGGACGGTTGATAAACTTTTGATTTCTTCTTTGGAGGTTCCTCATCATCACCTTTAATTTCAAGCTCATGTTTTCCTGTTGAAGTTGATGGTCTAAGGTTAGTATACGATGATTTTGAAGTATACAGTTCAACCTCATCATCATTAATCTCATTCCCACATAGTTGTAAATGTTGTATTAAATTTTTTTTCATCTACTATGTTTCCGCACTTCTCGCATATGGTTACAATATTGGAGCTATCCTCATCATTAAGTATGTGTTCTGTCTGCAAGTGCTACATTAAATTTTTTTCTAATAATAACAAACCACACTTCTCACACATGATAGGATTATCGCCTGTCTTCAGTTTTTTTTCGGAGGTTCCTGAATATCACCATCATTATTCATATTTATGAACTGCGGAAGTGCTGCATCAAAATTTTTTCCATCAATAATAATCCGCGATTCTCACACACAGTTAAATTATCACCTGCTTTCTCTCAATCATTATTTATTTCGTGAATCAAACTCAAGTGTCGAGATAAATTTTTCTTCAATTGATCCACACTTCTTACATCCGATTAATTGATTATTCATTTTTAAATTAATTTTTTTATATGTATTTTAAAAAATATAGTTCAACTTTAATTTTTATTATAAAAATTTTATAATATTTTCTGCAATTAATTTATTAAATTCACTTTATTTATTTTCACTTAATTTATTTTTTAATTTTTCCTCAAGTTGATCTTCACTAGTATTAAAGTTTATAAATTTTTTTTTTTTTAATTTTAGCTTTTACTATTAAAATTTTACAAAGAGTTCTGTTTTTTAATTTTTAAATTTTATAATATTTTCTGTAATTTATTTAATTTATTTTTTATTTTTGATTTTTAATCAATAATAATTTTCACTTATTAAAGTTTTTTTTTTAATTTTTAAATTTTACTATTAAAATTTTATTTTATTTTTTTATATGATATATGACTGAAGTTTGGCAACTAAAATATAAATCAAATATTGTTTTACTTATATATATTCAGGCCCGGCGAACTGTGTACAGCAACAAAAATAAATTTTTTTTTAAATGTATACAGATTTTTTTTGAGTTTTTGATTTTTGGAGCAAACGAACTACAAAATTACAACGCAAAATTGAAAATGTATTAATCCAGAAAACATTTTAAACTGGATTTATAACAATAATGTTGAAGAACTCTTTCCAAATTCACTGATTGAAGGGTATTACCATAAAGGAAGTATAAATATGAGAAATTCATTCCATACAAAAAATTCAAATTTAAAAAAATTAAACAAAAAAAATGAAATAAAAAAATAAGAAATCGCTATGCCATTATACCTTGTTCGCATTATAATTTAAATTGCACTTATATTCCCGAAAACAAATTGCCGTTCGCATTACAATATTTCATGAGAACTGGAATTTGATGATGTATAAAAAACAATTGAGAAAGATAAAAAATGTTTGTTGTTGAAAATTTTGACTTTTTATCTCGCTTTTTATCAATTTTATTTTGTCGCTTTTTATCAATTTTATTTTTTCATTTTGACTCGAATTTGACAAAAAAAATTGTTGCCAACTATAACAAAATTTCAAAAAGTGAGTGAAAGTAACTATAAATGTAGAATTCCAAACCTGACAAACTTAAAATATAAAAGTGGAATATACAAATTCCGGAATATTTTTTATATGAAAAATCCAGTTCATATTCCTGAAATATTCCGGAAAACAGCATATTCCACAAATATTCTCCTAATGCGAACACTATATTACCGACAATTGGGATAGTGATTTCATATAGACCGACATTTTTTGTTTAGTTTTTTTAATATGAATTTTTTGTATAGAATGAATTTCTCTTATTTATGCTTACTTGGTGGTATTACTAACTTTACCCGTTTCAGTTGCTAAAGGTTTAAATTAAAACTGATCAAAAATTACTTCAGATCAACTATTGGGCAAGAAAAATTGAATTTAGCTAGTGTTTGCTTTTTGTAGCCTTTGAGTATCTAATTGAAAACTTTTTCAAAGGCGCTAATCATTCCTTGCACACACACAAAAAAAACACGAGCCGGGCCTGTATATATTATTATTATTATTTTTAAAAATATTTAATATCCCATGTTTTTAATGATTTTAAAATTACCTTGAATTACTTCTCTGTCCAGTTATTATTTTTAAAGTTTCTTGTTTTACTTATTGCCGTAACAAGTGATTAAGTCTGAATTAATGTGTCGTTTTGTTTTCTTGTTAATTTAATTTTCTAATTTTTAATATATTTTTAATTATAATCATTCAAATACAGGTACTAAAATATTCTATATAACACCTGTTGTGTCAGAAAAAATATTCAGGTATATTTTTTAATTATTAGCATCCAAATGCAGATACTAAAATATTATATATAAATAATTCTTAGGCAAAATTTTTGAACTAGAAAATAATGTATATGGGACAAAATCAAACCTAAGGGAAAATTGTGTCGGCGGTATTTGAAAAATAAAAAAGTAATAAAAAAAGTATCAAAAGCAATTCTTATATCCACCAATATTTAGTTTATTTTATTATAAACCTAAATATTAATAATAATTAATAATTTTTGGAAGAAATCACTTTTTTTTTAACTTTGAAAAAAAGCTTGCATTATGTCTCCATACAAAATTTGTTGTCGGCAAAAGAAAATATGAACTATTTAAGTGCAATAAATTATATTTTTTTAGCTTAAGTACAAAAATAATTATTTGACAGTGTAAAATTATTTGTTCTATTTTTAAGATCAAATTTTGGTGTCTGGCTGTCCCTTCATTGTATCGGTTTTTTTACTGTTTTTGCTTGTCGGTGTTTTTTCTAGCTCATGATATTTTAAGTAAAATATGCATTTTTAGTTAAAAACAAAAAAAAAAAACAAAAATTAATTTACAAAACGGTTACTAATTTATATAAAAAATGAAATCCATGTAAATTTTGTTAAAAAAATTTTTTTTTTTGTTTTTGAGAACAAAAATGGCAAGTAAAGTTTTTGATTGTCAAGAGTGAGAAAATATTTATTTGATAATTTATACAAAAAAAAAAAGAATATCCGAAATTAAAACACAAAGCGACCTTATTTAAATCATGACCATTTATGTCAACTTTTTCAAATTATTGAAAAATAATTAATAAATTTTATTGATTTAAAAAATTACATGAAATGTCATGAGTAAGAAATTTTAATTAATAGGAAATTTTTCTACATTTCATAGACCGAAAATCGAAAGCAAAGAGGAAGCAATATAATACCAGATATTTGGCGGCAATAAAATATAAATCCGGAGCGATACGAGAAATTTAAGAACAAAAAATATGAAAATGAATGCAAAAATAAGAAAACAAATTTATTTCGAGATTTATTCAGATTCCGAGTCAGAATACATTTTTTTTCTCTAATTTATAATATAATTTTTTTATAAATATAATAATTGCAATAAAAAACATTAAATAATAAAAAAATTTCGAGATTTTTCTTCTTTTTTTTTTTTCTAGCTCATGATAAATTTTTCAATTTTTATTTAAAAAAAGCCAAAAAAAAATTTTTTTTAGATAACCATCAAATTATTAAAATAGCCAACTAAATTTAGCACAAGTTAGACTATTTTCAGTGCTTCTGGTGTTTTTTTATTTTTGAAATTTTTTTTTCGCTTTTTTTCACAAGGTTTGATTGGGATCGGGTCGAAATTCTGTGTTACAAAATTCTTTTTTGCAAAATTCTGTATAACAAAAAAAATTCTGGATTGCGAAATTCTGTATTGAAAAAATTTTTTTCAATAAATTCTGTATGTAGAAAATTCTGTTTGACAAAATTCTGCTATAGTAAAATTCTGTATGGACAAAATTCAGTTATAGTATAATTCTGTATGGCGAAATAGTAGTTAAAACTTAAAAAGGAGATAATTATTGTTGTTGCATAAATGTATAATCATGTTAATCATGTAGCTTTTAAACAAAAAAACAAATTATTTTATTGCTAATTAAAAAATTAATAAAGCGTTTATTATATAATTTGCATAAATGTATAATCATGTTAATCATGTAGCTTTTAAACAAAAAAAACAAATTATTTTATTATTTTTTTATAAAGACAGATGCGTTGCAATTAGTTTAAGAAAATCGCCATTTTCTAATTTTCTCCTTTTCTTCAAAATTTTTTTGATTTTTTTTGATTGTTTCGCAATTTTTCTTTTTTTCTTGAAACTTTCTCCTAGCTTAGCCTTTTCAATTTGGCATTTTGAAATAATCAATTCATTTTTTAGGTTACCCATCAATTTATACAACCCTGAATGACGTTTACCCACTATACATTTTAATCGTCGATGCCAAGCCTCTACATTGTTTTGAGTCCTTGGAAAACTCTCAGGACCAATATTTGAATCTGCAATGGACCAAAAATTGGGAGAATACAAGGATTGTCCTCGAACGTAATTGGACTCGAACCAGGTCGCAAATTTTTTGGCTTTTCTATCATCCAGGTTACTATTTAATGTAAAAAAGTAACTAGGTATTTCATCAACTGGAACAAATGCAAGGCTTTTTATCATTCTAATTTGTAAAGAGAAATGTTCACTATTGCCGTATAACCGCGCAAGGCCCATTTTTTGTATGCGTCTCCATAAAATTTGTCCAAAATGGAACAAGCACCCTTTGACCATGGCGTTGGGAAAAAAACAATTTGCTGAAGAAATTATTGCCTTTTCAAAATCGCAAATAATTCTATTTGGATTTAATGAAATACCTCTTTCAAGGCACATTTTCCGAAGCTCGAAAAAGAAAAAATCATAAAGCTCCAAAGTTTTTTTACTCATCAGGCAAAAAATGAGTGGTACTATTTGTCCCTCAATAGAGCCATGGATAGAAAACAGCTGTCTCATTATTGTGGGTACAACATCAAATGTCCCATCCATGACCCAGCAATTGGCTTCTGAAAGCAACTTTAGAGACGATGTTGTTCCCAAAATAATAATTTTCTCAACACCAACTTCTTTTTCCGAAAGAACAAACAATTCTTCCTCTAAATATCTTAAATCGTCAGGAATATTTATTTCAATTAAATTTTCAGGCTCTTTTAAATTGTTTTTTCTGCAACGACGAATTTTAGATTTTTGTGCCACTTTCGATGGTAGATATTTCCTAGTTTCAGGTGAAGCTTCAACGGTACTTCTAACAATGATTTGGCTAGGGTTTAATGTAGAATTGCTGGCTAGGTTCTTAACTGCAGCATTGGCATTATGAACATCTAATTCATGAGCGATAGGTACATGAGAATGCTCATTAGAAATAGATAATACTTCATGATTACCATTTGTAATTTTTGTGGCAACTCTGCCCCTGCACTTCATGCTAATTCTTTTTGCACAGGCCCAATTGAAAGTTTCAATTTTTGTTTTTCTTTCTAGATAGTAAAAAAAACCATCGACACACAATTTCATTCCACCTTTATTTGATTTTGTCAAAGAAACTTGCATTTTATTTATTTTTTTTATAAATTGTATTTCTAAAAAATAAATAAAAAAAAAAAATTTAAAAACAACGTTTTTATAAGGAATAAAATAACTAAAAAGTAAAAAATATAATCAGATAATAATTGATAACCTCATACCGATTTCCCTGAAAATTAATTCTCACGAAAAACGTGGGGCGCGTGTGATAAACGATATTGATAAAAATGTTCAATTTTAGGCGCCCCACGTTTTTCGTGAGAATTAATTTTCAGGGAAATCGGTATGAGGTTATCAATTATTATCTGATTATATTTTTTACTTTTTAGTTATTTTATTCCGTTGTTTTTAAAAATTTTTTTTTTATTTATTTAATTATTTTTTTCTTTTTTAATCTTATTTGAATCGAATTAATCCATAAATAAAAACATAAAAATTTGAATTCTATAATTCTAAAATTTTGAATTTTGAATTTTTTTTTTTTTTTTTGGAGTGCTTGTTTATGTTATTAACTAGTCGAAATAAATTATAATAAATGTACAAGACAAGATTATATCAAAAAACTTTTTTTTGTAAAAGATTTTCTAACAATAGGTACCGTGCTATTATTATTATTTTTGATTTTCTGTCCTATTTTCATCAAATTTCGTTAAGTTTTGATAACGATTATTTTTCGCTAATTTTAACTGAAAACAAATAAAAAATCGGTTGATTGAATTCAAATTTAGTTTTCAACAGTTTACACAAAAAAATCTACGTAAAGAATTTCTGTATTGGAAAAATAAAATAAAAAATTATGCGCGCGCGCGCATAATTTTTTATTTTATTTTTCCAATACAGAAATTTGCAAAACAGAATTTTGCAAAACAGAATTTTGCAAAACAGAATTTTACAAAACAGTATTTTGTCAAACAGAATTATGTCTATAAAGAATTATGCAATACAGAATTTTGTTAATACAGAATTTTTATAAACAGAATTTTGGTATACAGAATTATGTAATACAGAATTAAGACCCCAACCCGGTTTGATTTTGTCCCATATAATGTATTTCTTCTGTACTAAAGCATTATATTAACTCAGAACATCGAGTTAGAAAATGTTTGAGCTAGAAAATAATGCATATATCTACTTAACTATAAAATAATGCATTTGTGATAAAAATTGACATAAAGCCACATAGTTTCAAAGTCATACATTGAACTAGAAAATAATGCATTTGTACTTGAGTTAGAAAATTTTTGAGCTCGAAAATAATGCATATACTGAATAATGCGTTTGTACTGAAAATTGACTTAGAACCTACATAGTTTCAAAGTCATACATTGAACTATAAAATAATGCATTTTGTACTAAAAATTGGTTTTGACTTAGAAGCGACATAGTTTCAAATAATGCGTTTGTACTAAAAATTGACTTAGAACCTACATACATTGAACTATAAAACAATGCATTTTGTACTAAAAATTGGTTTTGACTTAGAAGCGACATAGTTTCAAAGTCATAATTGATGTAGAAACGACACAGTTTCAAAGTCATAGTTGATCTAGAGTCGACATATTGGTACTACTTAGAGAATCTTTTTATCTGGAATTTTTGATTGGACATTTTGTTTTCGTTTTCTTTTTCCTATCCCTAAAAAAATTTTCGATAAAATAGGAACACGCTATAAATTCTGAAATTGATATGAAGACGAAAATTTAGATTTTTTGGCAAATTTGGATTTATAATTTATAAATACGAATAATTCTGTAATTAAGAAATGTTTCCAAAAACTTAATTTTTATTTTTTTTTATAATACTATATTGTGAAGGTTATTGAATTAATAAGTTCCTTTCATACAAAATAAAACAAATAGTATTCTAAGAATTTTGTTATTTAATAAAATAAATTAATATTATGTTAAAAGTTTGCATTAAAAATTTAGTTTTGACTATAGAAATATGACTGGATTTAGTTTTAAAAATTGTTGACTGACAATTTGGATAACGGTTTATTTTATTTTTCTCGTTTATTTTCGAATTGAATCCAAGTTAGCATTATTTGTAAGTGTTTATGATTTTTTTGTTATTTTCTCTTCTTTTTTTTCTAGAAGGAGGGTTTTATAATATTATAAGAATTAAAGTGATTAGTTGTGTTTTTTGTGTAATTTTTGTAATCTATGTTTTTTTGTGTTTTAATTTTTTAAAATTTAATTAGTTTTTTTTTTCTGAAAAGAAATTTGAAAAAAAAAAATTTTTTTTTTGAAAAAAAATTTCAAAAAAAAAGTTGCTCTTATTCCTACGTAAGTATAATTTTTTTTTATATAAAATTGTATTGAATTAAAAATATTTTTATTTTTGTTTTTTTTTAAGTAGCTTTAATAAAAGTTATTTGATTCTTTGTAGTTTTACCAAGTCCTTAGTGAAAGTTGGAGAAATTTTCTTAGACCACTTTCACCAATAAGTAAAAAAAAATGTTTGTTAAAAAAAAAAGAAATTTTTATTCATAAAAAAATGTTGTTTTTCGTCATTACAAAAATTTCTATATATGCATATTTTTTTTTATGCAAGACGTAGTGTCGGTAGATTCTTTTCTTCGTTTATTAGTTGGAATTGGAAAAAGAAACTTGTTAGTGAAGAAGGCATTAGGACGGTTCGTCGCTGGTATGTTTTTCTCGGTTCCTAGTCCAACCGGATACCGCGCGCATTGGGTGGCTAGGGAACGACCAGTGACGTCCTTCCTCTCCGTATGTTCTCCTGACACCCACTAGGATCTAGACTGCTGAGAGCTCTTGGGTCCAGGTTTGTGGCAGGGGAGCCAGATGTAGCACCACAACATAAGATGGATCTCCGGATGGAGACTCCATGTGGTGAATGGCATGTCTTAGCTTTGGATTCTGACCCAAGAATCCTTCACCAAGAGCGGGCTTTTGAGATTCACTAGAAGTGGCAATTGTGTCATCCTAGGCCAGTGGAATAAATTCACCAAGTTTTGGAAGGCAAGATCCAACTCCTAAAGAAAAAGGGGAAACATTTTTATTTAGTTTTTTAGCATAATTTGTGGAACGTAGTTCCTTATCAGACGCTCTTGTGGAAAAATTTATTGAAAATTTGAACACTTAGTGTCGCTAAACATATGATAAAAAAAAAGGTAAAAAAAATAGTTTTTTTTTGAATTTTGAAATATTGAATTTTTTAAAAATTATTTAAATTCACTATATGTCTTTTATTTTATTTTTTTTTTTTTTAAAAGAAAACGCAAAACTCATCGAACTTTTATAAGCAAAATAATATTTTTAAATCCTTTATATTAACTTCACTTCGTTTCCACAAAATTAGAAAATCAAAATTGACCCACTTCCCGGTATCCAATCGAGCTGAAATTTTCCACATCGCTTTGTCGTCGATGACAATGGACTTTGGCATCGACACATTCACCTTTATATTAATTTCAGCGCCGGGTCCGCAAACTTAGAAAGTGAAAATTGACCCACTTCTCGGTATCCAATCGAGCTGAAATCAAGCACATCGCTTTGTCGTCGATGACAATTCACTTTGGCATCGACACATTCACACTCACACATAGGGTTGGGAATACCGGACCAAATTTCCAATACCGGTATTTCGGTATTGGAAATTTATAATCCCGGGATCCCGGTATTAATACCGGTATTAATATTTTTCCTAGAAATGAATAAATAATTTAATTAAAAAAGGGTTTGGCTACTGAAAAAATCTAAATTTATTTAATTAAAGAAGAAAAAGAAAAAAACAAAATTCATTAAATTAAAAAAAAAAAGGAAGAAAACATAAAATATTTCTACTTTTTCTGTAGTTGATTGTTTTTAATATAAGACCTCAGAAAACATAAATTGTTGAGCGAATCATCTCCCATCCTTGACCGAATTCTGGTGCAGATTAAGCCAGCTGCCGAAAAAGCCCTCTCTGGTCGGTTGAATAGTAAGCAAATAATTGTATAACAAAGTTAAGTATTTGCCTCTTATGCCATTTGTCTCAAAAAATGACATTTCTTTTTTTATTGAGCGTGTGAGATCATTTTTGTTTTGATCGATTCCACTCTCAGGTAATCTGGTGCAAATTTTTTTTGATATAGCCTTCTCCAGCTTTTCTTGTAAAGTCAGAGATATTTCATTTCTTTGCTCATCTTCTTCATCATCGACATTGAATATTATACTTGTATCCGAATTTGAAATGTTGTCTGAAGTAGATGTTGTTGCTACAGGTGCATCTTCACAATGCAAATTGTCCACAGCCAGACGTTGTATCTGTAGAACAATATCTTTTGCGATTGCAGCTTTGGTAAGGATTGGAAATAATTCATAATCTTTATCGGCTTCATCATCGCTTGGATTTTCATTGCAGTTCGCATCATGTAAATATTGTAAAACACTTGAAATTCGTGTTCGTCTTTCAAGAATACGTACTTTTAAAGCTGCTTTCAATTCATAACCTAATGAACATGGATGGTCAGTTATTGATTTCATCATAAATTGAATAGCAGCATCTGCAGATAACAAAGTTGCATCCTGTCGGCAAATTGCTTCAACTGTAAGCTTAATGGGAAGTAAAACTGAAAGGATATCCGACAACTTTTCAAACTCGGTATCTGAAAACAAAATAGGTGATTTTAAATCTATTAGACTCTTTTTGATGCAATTTTTTAATTTGATGAAACGTTCTATCATAGACACCAAACTATTCCATCGTGTTCTTGAGTCTAAAATGAGAGACAATTCTTTCCCGAACTCTTCTTTTATATATTTTTGTAGGATTTTGTCATTTTTTGTAGGCGAAGTTCGAAATATTTTGATTACTTTACGAACTTTTTTAATTAATGGTAATACTTGTTGATGTACCAAAAAAAAAGAATTATCATCATAATTTCCAGTGGAGATTATGAGTAAACCATTTTCAATTTCGTAATCTTCATCAATTAATTCGTCGTCATCTGTGCAATTCTGCTCTTCTTCAAATCTGAGTGTCGGAACAGATGTAATGTTGGTATTTTCTTCATTATGCCGACTATCCTCATTAATAGGTTTTTTGTAGAGTACGCTGATAACAGCCAACTGAATTCCATGCGCTAAACATAGCTGCTGATGTGCTTCAATTAACCTGCCAACCTTTGTCATAACTGCAGCGCCATCAGTGGTAATAGCTACAATATTCTTCATCGAAAGCTCAAAATCACCTAACCTATCATTCACAAGCTCAACACATTTTTCTGCTGGAATTGTTCCAAAAGCACGAATCAATCCTAGATTCCAAAATTTTTTGTCAGAGTGAACATTAATATTTATGTAACGTCTATTTCTTACCGATGTCCATTCATCGAAAGTAAGAGAAAATCTGTTTTCATTGGCAATTCTGCACGATAATTCTTTAATTACTTGATCTCGTATATTTCGACTGTAATTCAAAACCATTTTTTGAATTGTTTTGTGATCCTTCGGTATGTTAGAAAAGCCTCTGGCTGTTAAGCCTTTTCTGATATCATATGACGTGCAAATAATGTTGAATGATAAACCATCACACGCAGTCATCCTAGCTAAAATAGCTGGCAATGAGTCATCCATTTTATCATTTTTAAAAAAGTTTTTTATAGTTACAGAAGATTTTGATTTCTGTACAAATTCTGAAGAATCTAAAACAGTGGTGCTACTTACATCTCTTTTCAACAAATTGATTTCATGAATTGTTTTTAAATGGGTATGAAGACCGCTTGTAGAACCTCCATGTGTTTTTATTATTCTCTTACACAATTTGCATTTAGCGCACTGTCCTGATTTTTCTCTTAGAAAATCAAACCATGGTGAATTTTTATCATTTGCTTTGGTAGAATACTCCTCAAAATCTTGGATATTCATATCGGTGTAAAATACAAATTTTCTAAAGGTTCGAAAGACGATAATAAATGTATATAATTCATATTCTGATTAAAAAGTAAATATTTTACTTACCGTTTGGAATTTTATGTAATAATATTTTAATTAAATCAGCTTGTTAATATAACCTGTATAACCAAAATTAATTTTGTACAATGATTTTTGTTTCGATTTGTCAAAAGAGAACAATTCAACTTTTCATAGAATACTAGATTGCTGCTATTTTCGCATTAAGAAATAATAATGCAAATATTTTTTTATAGTAAAAAACCATAAAAAGCTTTATAATGGTGAAATTATATCGAATACCGAAATACCGGTATTCGACTTTTTCAATACCGGTATTTCGGCAACTATATTTTGTTCCAAATACCGGGATCCCGGTATCCGGGATCCCGGTATTCCCAACCCTACTCACACACCTTTATTAATTAAATTCTTTATATCAACTTCACGGCCGTTTCCACAAACTTAGAAAGTCAAAATTAACCCACTTCCCGGTATCCAATCGAGCTGAAATTTTGCACATTACTTTGTCGTCGATGACAATGCACTTTGGCATCGACACATTCACACACACACACATCTTTATATTGATTTCGCCACCGGGTGCACAAACTTAGAAAGTCAAAAATGACCCACTTCCCGGTATCCAATCGAGCTGAAATTAAGCACATCGCTTTGTCGTCGATGACAATTCACTTTGGCATCACACATTCACACACACACATCTTTATAAATAAAATTCTTTATATCAACTTCACCGTCGTTTCCACAAACTTAGAAAGTCAAAATTGTCCCACTTCCGGGTATCCAATCCAGCTGAAATTTTGCACATCGCTTGGTCGTCGATTACAATGCACTTTGGCATCTAAACATTCAAACACACATCTATATATGAACTTCACCCGGTATCCAATCGAGCTGAAATTTACTTTGGCATCACACACACACCTTTATATAAACTTCACCACATGGTCTCCAAACTTAGTAAGCCAAAATAGACTCAATTTCCGGTATCCAATCGAGCTAAAATTTTGCACATCACTTTGTCGTCGATAACAATATACTTTGTCATCACAGGCTCACACACGTTTATATGAACTTCATATCAATTGCCTCGCATATAAAGGATTTATATAAAAAACTTTGTTTTTATGGGTTGTGTTTTTTTTTTATTTTTTAAATAACCTTTTTTTTTTAATTTTTTTAATCATTCAAATTTGGAAGTTTGAAATTGGACTATTTGTTTCGCTTTTTGTTGCCTTGTCACTTAGTGCAAAACCGTGATTGACTTTATTATGCTACAATGGAAATTTATTAAAAATGCATGCAGATTGACACCGTCGTACGAATTTATTATGAAATAGAGTTCTAACTTAGAAACTGGATTTTTTCATACAAAAAAACTAACTAAAAGCCTTTTCAAACTTATTTTATTATAATCTTATGATACATTAAAGAAATCCGTTCGTGCTATTAAAAAATTTAGGTATTTAAATATTTTTTTGTTATTTTAATAAATATTGTGTTCTTTGGTTTGCATTAATAAAACAGAAAGAATAGAACACATCAAAACTCAACACTCGCAGCTTCAGCTCAAGATCCACCTGTATTGCCACCTGTAAACTCTTCTTTTGGAAGAGTTTACTTTAGGCAACGCGCTGTTTTAAAAGCTCTCAAGAATCTGAATACGAAAAAGTCAATTGGCCCTTATGGAATCCCGGCTGTGGTCTTAAAACATACTGCCTCTGTTCTAGCTAAACCTCTGCGCAACCTTTTCTATCTTTCATATTCACTTGGCATTTACCCCACCAAGTGCAAAGTTGTGCATGTTCAGCCTGTTTCAAAAAAAGGCGATAAATGCGATCCCTGTAACTACAGGCCCATTGCGCTTACTTCTATTCTTTCCAAAGTACTGGAATCCCTTATTAACAATAAAGTCAAAAAAACCTTGAATGTAACAAATTACTAAGTGACCACCAATATGGGTTTCGTACGAATAGATCGACTGCTGACCTGATGACATATCTATCCCACAAGCTCAACGCCAGTCTTCACAATTCCGGTGAGGCTTGTGTTGTTGCTTTGGATATAGCTAAGGCTTTTGATCGAGTCTGGCACCCGGTTTTGATTTCTAAAGTTAAATCAATGGGTCTAGGATCAGCCTTTGTCAATTGGATCAGCAACTTTTTGTCTGGCCGTTCTATTCGTGCTGTTGTGGATAGGTACCAGTCACACATTTTTAACATCAACTCCGGTGTACCCCAAGGGTGTGTTCTCTCCCCAACCCTCTTTTTAATTTTCATTAATGAACTTCTGCAATCAACACTCAATCCCATCCACAGCTTCGCCGATGACAGTAACTTGGTGGCATGCTATGATTTTATTAATAGGAAATCAGCATCTTCAAATGCTGTTATTACGAAACGAAATTTTCTACAAAGTAGCATAAATCACGACCTATCTAAAATTTCACAATGGGGTCTTCTCAACAGAGTTGAGTTTAACGCTTCTAAAACGCAATGCTGCCTTATTCCTAGAAAACTGTCAAATTTCGAACCCCAACTTTCTTTTCAAGACGAGAGTATTGGAAACTCTGGAAATCTTGACATTTTAGGTTCGAAAATAACTAGCGATCTGAGCTAGAAAATTCATATTTTCGAAACGGCTAAAAACGCGGCTAAATGTCTAGCTTTTCTAAAAAGATGTAAACAATACTTTTCCCCCTCTGATCTCTTAGACATTTACAAATCCTACATACGACCGAAATTAGAATATAATTCACATATATGGGCTGGTGTTCCTAAAACCCATCTTGAGTACCTGGACAAAGTTCAGAGAAGGGCTATTAGATTGATCAACGATCACCAAACCACCAGCTCTTTAACATCACTCAACCACCGTCGCAATGTAGGTTCACTTTCTATTTTCTATAAATACCTTGTTGGAACGGATACGTGTTCCCTGGAAGTAAAGGCCCTACTTCCTCCACTTCAAGTATTTTCCCATTATCAAATCCATACTTATTTAAGTATAAAAGGTATCCCACCTAGTGATTTGGTAACTTTAATAAAAAAAAAAAAAAAAAATTTAATTTATAAAATAAAAATCAAAAAATCTATCAAAGTTATCTATCAATATTATCTGTACAAAATGTTTCACATCTATCAGACGTCCCGCGATGATTCTTGTGTTTTTTATTGAACTTTGTATGAAAACAAAGCAACGTAAACTACTAGCAGTGCTGTGTCAAATTATGTTTGTGTAAGTAGATACCTGTCAAACACGATTTTTTATATAAATTGTATGGAAAAATGCAAAATAGCTATAGCTTTACGAGTAAACCTATAAAATTATATCATTTAATAAAAACTTAAGAATATCACAAGTAAGTATGTTATTCTTTAATAAATTTAAAATAATTTGTAATATTTTTTTAGATAAATTAGTCAACAGTTTTAATTAAAAATTCACATATATGGGCTATATAGAAAAATCCTATTGGAAATTGAGTTGAACAATAGTAAACTTTTAATCTAGTCATTCGTGGTTATTTAATTAAGGTATTTATTTATATACCATAATTAACTTTTTATTATATTTTTTTTTTACTACTTTATTTGTTTTTTTAAATAAAATTTACAAAATCTTATTGGTTTTTTTTGTTAAAATTTTATTAGTTTCAATGGTAAGAAAATGTTGTATTCCTGGTTGCAATACTAATTTAAATCCGAGTGGAAATGGAAAAACTGACAACCAGAGAACATGTTATAAGTTTCCAAGAGAAGAAAATTTAATTGAGAAGTGGCTACATGCGATTCCAGCGAATCAACCAATTAATGTTGCAAATGCGGGTGTATGTATTTTGCACTTCCTTCCAGAGATGGTTAAAACTTTTAATATTATTGTAAATGAAAAAATTTTACTAAAAAAACCTCATCTTTTGGATGGAGCGATTCCCTCGATATTTAGTCACTTGCCTTCTTATCTCAGTCGAAAAATTCCACAGAGCCGAAAAACACCAAATGAAAGAATAAAAGAAATTAATATAAGAAGAAGTTTTAACGAACAAATGGTTCATGTTACTAAAATAAAGGAAGACAAAATTGATAATTTCAATTCCTTAATAACGGGATACCATAAATTAAAAATACGTGATTGGCTAGTCAAAGTAACTAACTGCGATATATTTTTTATACTATTAGATAGTGAATTAAATGGCAATATTAAACTTAAGGTAACGATTAAAGTATCTAATGACTTGCGCATAAAAATATTTTTAGACAATAATTTGCAAAATTATTCACAGTTTAAAGGTATTTTACAATTACAATTACAAAAAAATTTGAATAATTATAATGAAGCAGACTCTCATTATGAAAGTGATAATATTGAATATTTTTAAAAAACGCTTTAGTCAATTTAATGAAATCTAAAATCGATTTTCAATTTTAAGACACCGTTGATATAATTTCCGACCAAATCCACCAAATGCTTCATAAAAATAGAAAATATGACAATAATACAATTTTGAATGCTTTTCTTATTTACTTTCAATCTCCGACATGTTACGAATTAATTCGAGATCAACAAATATTATTGTTACCACATAAGCGTAGACTCCATACGATTAGCCAAATCCAAAAAGTAAATATAGAATATTTCGTTCCCACTGAAAAACTTTCATTATTTTATTCCACATGAATGCTTTGTGAGCTGATAAAATGTCCTGAAACTAAATATAAATTTTTGACAAGTGAGAATCAAAAGAAAATTTTAATAGAATTGACGTTAAAAAGTTTTGATGACAGTATAGTAGATTTAAACCAAAACTGTAGACAGTGCAATAAGTCACATAAAGATGTTTTTAAAAATTGTTTTTCTGTTTTTGCCAACGTTCTGTTGAATAATTTTACCAAAAAAATTAACAACAAAATTGATAATAAACAAAAAAGTTCAAAATGAAGCAAGGAAATAAAATTTAATTAATACGGAAGTAAATTTATTTCTCGAAATGATTTCAAACCGGATGATTTAAGATCAGCTAATTCCTAAAATATTAAAAAAAAATTAGTAATTTTTCCAAAAAAAATTATTCATTTTCTTTTTTGCAAAAAAAAATCGAATAATTTTTTTTTAGAAAAATTACTAATTTTTTTTTTATTATTTTAGGAACTAATGGTCTTCTTAAATTTTATTTAATTTTATTTTTAATTATTAAAAAAAATAATAATAATTTTATAATTATTTTTTTTTATAATTAAAAATAAAATCAAATAATAATTATATAATTATAATTTATATTTACAATAAATAATCTCCTTGTTGCTGCCATTTTCCTCGTTTGTTGATAAAAGAAAAAAAAATTCTTACTTGACATTTGACAATTGACAGCAAACTTTATAATGACAACAAAGATATTTTCAGGGTTACCATTGTTCTATTTTTATTCATTTTGTTTTTTTGAATAAAAATAAGTGCAATTTTTGAAGTGTGGTTTAAATTTTTGTACTAAAATCCAACCACACTCGTTTAAAAATTCAGTAGTAGAGGTTCGAAGATCCTTTAAAAATAGTAGATTGAAACACATGTTAAGAAAATTCATCGACTGATCGACTGGCCGCTTTTTAGAAAAAAAAAAAAAATAGCCGCGAATTTTTTTATTGGTTCTTTTTTTTTTTTTTTGTTTGCTAAGAGGGAAATTATAGATTAGCTCAGAGGGAAAATATAGATTTTTAGCATTATAAACTAAGCTTTGTTTGAGATTGATATGATGCATGTGAGAGGTATACATTTGCAATTTTTTTTTTTCTTTTGGTATTTCTGTATTGAAATATTGTGAGTGTGAGTGATATTATTTTTGTTTATAGTATTACGCAGTTCAAAATGAAGAATGTAAATACAATATAGAGCAATGTAAATACAATTTACATCACAGGGAAATGTAAATACAATTTACATTCCTCTATAATTGCATGTGTATTGATGCATGTAATGGACCATTTACCGAGCTAAATTTGCGAATGTAAATACAACTTACCGAAGCCCTGCGCATTAAAATGTATTTCATCACATTTGTGATAATCTATATATATAAAACCGAAGTTGTATGTTTGGATGTTTGTATGTTTGTATGTTTGTCTGTTCCGAATAGGCTCCTAAACCGCTCAACCGATCGTTTTCAAACTTACACCATGTCTTTGTGTCAGGTCAGGGGTCGTTATAGGCTATTTTAAAATTTGATTGGCCTTCTACCCAGGGACCTCCCCCGGGGGCGGACTTCAAAAGTTCGTCTGATTTCATTTAAATTTGGTACATAAAAAGATGAAGTGATTACACACAAATTCCGACCTCCCATTGGGGAGGATTTTAAAAGTTCGTCCGATTTCATTCAAATTTGGTATGTAAAAGAAGACCTGATTACACACAAACTCCGTAACAAAAATGTTGTTGACCTCCTACCCAGGGACCTCCTACCCAAAGACCCTCCTGGGGGGCGAACTTTAAAAGTTCGTCACATTCCATTTAAATTTAGTATGTAAAAAGCAGAACTGATTACACACAAATTTCGTAACAAAAAATTTGTTGACCTCCTACCCAGCGACCTCCTACCCAGGGACTTCCCATGGGGCCGGACTTGAAAAGTTCGTACGATAATTTGGTACGTAAACAGAAGAACTGATTACACACAAATTTCGTAACAAAAAATTTGTTGACCTTCTACACAGGTTGGTACGTAAAAAGAGGAAATAATTACATACAAATTTCGTCACAAAAAATTTGATGACCTCCCACTCAGCGACCTCCCCCGGGGGCGGATTTCAAAAGTTCGTCCGATTTCATTCAATTTCTTAACAAAAAATTTATTGACCTCCTAGGGGAGGACTTCAAAATTTTGTCCGATTTAATTTAAATTTGGTACATAAAAATGATTAAACACACGAATTTCGTAACAAAAATTTGGGGGTTCTTTCGAATATATAGAAATCAATTTCTTTATTACTAATAACTACTAAATATTAAAAACTAAACCACTCAACCGATCGTTTCGAAATTTACACCGTCTCTTTATCTCGGAGTCGTTTTAGGCTATTTTAAAATTTGAATGGCACCCTACCCAGTCCCGGGGCGGACTGCCAAAGTTCTTCCAATTTCATTCAAATTTGATTCATAAAAAGAGGAAATGGATAAAAACACAAATTTGGTTTGGTTTGGAAACCTGTTTAAGGGAAGGATATCATTCGATTTCATACAATTTAAGTGTGTAGAAATGATAAATATGAATTCTTCTTAGATATTTTCTCAATTTTATAAAATAATAGCTCCTATAATTGTTCATCAATCTGACAACAAAAATTTCACTTAAAACGTGTGTTCCACAACAACGTGTGTGCGGGCAAAGCTAGTAATTAATATACCTCATAATATTTAAAATAAAAAATGTTTTTTTTATTTATTAGCAGAAACTTTTTATTATTTATTACACTTTCGAATTAGAACAAAAATCAAATTTCAGACTTCTCGGTAACAAATTTGGTTAACGCATAAAAATTGGTGAATTTAATTAAAAAAAAAACAGTGAAAATAAACAAGAAATACAGAAACACAACTTCTTCCGGTACTTTTTGCAATTTTTGAGGAATTAATTCCCGAATTTCTGGGAGCGCTTCCGTGGCAGGAATTTGAAGCTTCCTTTCTCTTTTTCTTTTATAAAATTTTTAAGTTTATACTTCTTTAGGCGCGTTGTATGATATAATTGAGTAATTCTGTAGGGGGTAAACATTCATTTTCATTCTACTCATTCGACATTCGAAATCGAATTCGAACTGACATGGTTTTTGACGTTTCAATACCAAAAAAATTAGTGGTCCACTCAATAATCATTTGTCATTTATAAAAACAAAATAATTTGGCGCGACAAATTTAAGTTCAAATTATTTTTTAAAAATTTTTCGTTTACAAATTATTTAAAACTAAAAATTTTTTTTTTTTTTTCAAAATAGGTAGTTCAATAATCATTTGTTATTTATAAAAACAAAATAATTTGGCGCGAAAAATTTAAATAGAAATTAATTTTAAAAATCTTTCGTTTACAAATTATTTAAAACTAAATTTTTTTTCCAAAATAGCTAGCTCCGTTAAAATAAAGTTTACCTGCCGAAAAATTTTTGGGCAAGGAGCTACGGTTAGGTCGTGCCGGAACAAAACAGGTAGCTCCGATGAAATCAAGATTACCTGCCGAAAAATTTTTGGGCAAGGAGCTACGGTTAGGTCGTGCCGGAGCAAAATATAGAAAAAAAATTTTTTTTTTTCAAAACAGGTAGCTGCGGTGAAATTAATATTACCTGCAGAAAAATTTTTGGGCTAGCAGCTACGGTTAGGTCGTGCCGGAACAAAATATACGAACATTTTTTTTTTTAAATAGGTAGCTCGGGTGAAATTAAGATAGCCTGCCGAAACATTTTTGGGCAGGGAGGTACGGTTAGGTCGTGCCGACGCAAATTTACAAAACATTTTTTTTTTTTAAATAGGTAGCTCCGGTGAAATTAAGATTACCAGCCGAAAAATTTTTGGATAGGAAGGTACAGTTAGGTCGTGCCGGAGCAAAATATACGATAATTTTTTTTTTTTTGTAAATAGGTAGCTCCGGTGAAATTAATATTACCTGAAAAAAATGTTTTGGGTGGGGAGCTACGGTTAAGTCGTGCCGGAGCGAAAAAATTTTTTTTTTCAAAATAGGTAGCTCCGGTGAAATTAATATTACCTGAAAAAAATTTTTTGGGTGGGGAACTACGGTTAGGTCGTGCCGGAGCAAAATAAACGAATTTTTTTTTTTTTAAATAGGTAGCTCCGGTGAAATTAATATTACCTGAAAAAAAATTTTGGGTGGGGAGCTACGGTTAGGTCGTGCCGGAGCAAAATATATGAAAAATTTTTTTTTTTAAATAGGTAGCTCCGGTGAAATTAAGATTACCAGCCGAAAAATTTTTGGGCAGGGAGGTACGGTTAGGTCGTGCCGACGCAAAATATACGAAATTTGTTTTTCTAAATATATAGCTCCGGCGAAATTAAGATTACCATCCGAAAAATTTTTGGGCAGGGAGGTACCGTTAGGTCGTGCCAGCGCAAAATCACAAACATTTTTTTTTTGTCCGAAATAGGTAGCTTCGGTGAAATAAAGATTACCTGAAAAAACATTTTTGGGTGGGGAGCTACGGTTAGGTCGTGCCGGCGCAAAATCACAAACATTTTTTTTTTCCGAAATAGGTAGCTTCGGTGAAATAAAGATTACCTGAAAAAAAAATTTTGGGTGGGCAGCTACGATTAGGTCATGCCAGAGCAAAATATACGAAAAAAATTTTTTTTTAAATAGGTAGCTCCGGTGAAATTAAGATTACCTGCCGAAAAATTTCTGGGCAGGGAGGTACGGTTAGGTCGTGCCGGCGCAAAATATACAAAAAAAACCCACGAAGCAGTCATAGAAAATATTTTTATTTTAATTTACATTTTGTACTGAGCAGCCGATCATTTGTAGCCACTGTTATTTCATAGTTTAAATCTTTTAAGTATTAACTTCTGTCGGCAGTTATATGACTGCTTCGTGTGTTTTTTTATGTTTATTGGCTTGGGGCCTTGATCCTCTCTGTACCACTTGAGATGAGGTTCGGTAAAATCTGGATCATGGTATCGGCAGGCTTCCAAAAATTCTTCACAGTCTTGAATTGTTATTGGTTTAGTAAAACATTACAATAATTATTTATTGAATCCCTTTTCCTTTATTCGAAAGAAACATTTTTGTTCGTGAAAGCAGGATAGTTTTGAAGAAAATACTATATATTTGTGATTAGGTTTATTGTTTGTATTGTATGTTGTGTTGTCAAAATTTTATTATTCACGTATTTTTCTAGTTTTTCTTGTTGGAAATTAAGTTCATTAAGATCTTTTCTGTTTTTTTTTTGAAAATCTCGCTTTCTTGTTTTATCTGGTTTTCTACTAGCTAATATACTCAACTTCATGTTTTGAATTTTCTAATTTATTTTTGAATAAATTTAGGTCTTATTATAGCTATTGTAATTAAATCCCCACTTACCTAATAACGAGAAGGATGAACATCCCTTCTGTTTCTCTTGTTTCCCTTTTTTCTCTTTGAGGAAGTTTTTTGTTCCTACCTCACAAAAGCATTTTAGCTGCAAGTTTTCTATATGTCAAGGTTGAAGAGCCCATCCTCCTAATTCAGGGTATATTTTATATTTATATTAAATTTTCGTTAGGAGTAAACCCTCTCTCAATTTTTTTAAACCAAAGGTTTGTTTCAGAAACTGGTGCTACTAAGCTTAGAGGGCTTATTTTATTATTACTTATTGCTATACCAGAGACATTTGGGGTTAAGATTTACGGGACCCGAATACCGTCTTCACAATCAGACATTAAAAAACTCACTCATCACCCATGAAAACTCATTAAAAAAATAAATGAGTGAGTCGTGAGTAAGTTAAAAAGGTTAAATGAGGTGAGTGAGTGTGAGTTTTCAAGTGAGTGAGTGGATGAGACGCACCTGAAATCTGACATTAGCATTATTTCATAAAAAAAATTAGACCCGTTCAAAAATTTAAAAAATTTATTTTCATTTTATTTTGATGAAGTACATCATTTATTTTTAAAATTAATTTATATTCTGAAATAAATAGTAATAAAATAGTTAAACAAAATAAGTTAATCAAAGTAAAATTTTTTATTTTATTTCATTTTTGAATTTAATTTTTTTTGTTTTCATAAATTTCTTTTTAACAAACATATAACTATAACATAACGAAATTTAATTTTTTTTTTTTCAGTCTTTGTTTTCTTGAAACATTATCATTTGTTCAAATAATTTTGGCGTGATTTTTGAACGGCGAGCTCTACCAATATTATTTAGCCTCTTTTGTTCGCTCTATTGTTCCTGAACTTGCAGGAACAGAAAAATATAATTTAGAATAAGAAGTCAGAGAGGGAAAGATTTCGTTTTGTGCCTTCCAAAATTTCCGAGGATAATCCAAATCATTCAGAGTTGATTTGTCTCGTATTCGTCCAGTCCTAATATAATTTTCAAATTCTGTTGTTTCCTCATCAAACGAATTATCCAAATCATATATTCCAATATCAACAACTTCACTTTCAAAACTTGAAGAGGTTTCATTTTTTTCTCTATCTTTTAAATAATTATTGCACATTTTCTTGGCGTATTCCACTGATGGTAAAATAAGTGTTCTTTCTTTTTGTTCCTCTGGCATATTATCTAAACTACCTGTAATTAAAATCATTAGACAATATATTTTTAATCGTTTAAGTTAACTGACTTTCTAGTGGAAATATGTCAAGTTAGCACCTTGGATCCAAAACTGTTGCTAAAATATACGACGGTTCTTCGAAAATTTTTTCGAATTTTTTCTTTAAATCTTTTAACAGAAAACTTCTTTCGTCAGCAAAATAATTGCACGAAATAATTGATATTACTGAAAAAAAAATAAAATGAATGAATGAATAAATAAGAAAATAAATAAAAATTATATTATTTCATTAAAAGCAATTTATGTGAAGAAGAACTGAAATAGAATGAAGAGGAGAATAACTTAAAACCTTTTTATAGTTATAGATAAATTTGAAATAATAATCGATTAATTAGAAATAGAATTAAATTTATATAAAATTAAATTTCAATTAGAATAGATTAAATAGAATAATTATATAATGTTTTAATTAATGAATATAGATTTAAAATAATATTTTTAGAATATATACATAAAACCTGTTAAAATTATTTTTTGCAAGTCGAATCCTTTAAATTGCTAATTCGTGGAGGTTATAGCAAAAACTTTTTAGCAGCATTCTTATAAGGCACTTGGTACTTGCTAGTTGGTACTGCAAAAATTTGTATTAATTTAATAAATTTAATAATTTAATAAAATAGCTGTATAATTAAAATGTGATTATAAAATTAGAATTTTTCGTTCGAAAGATGTTCTGAATTTTACATAACGTTCTCAAACAAATTTCGAACAATATTAGAAGTTCCGAAAAATTTTATAATTCGTCACTTTTTTCCAAAAATGTTCCAATAGGTATTAAACAAAAATAATATTACCTTTGAAAGCTTTTCTCAACATAGGTATAACCAAATGAGAGGTCATATATTCGCCTTGAAGCACATCTGTTGCAACCGCTAACGGGTTAAATATTTTTACTATTTCTAATAGTTTCTGGCGAAAGTTATCATTTAAATTGGTTGGCACATTATTATCTTTGCTCTGGCCTTTTTTTGTTCCCTCTAACATAAATATTTCTCTCGCTTTCCTAATCAACTTTTCTAAAGCCTTCCAAACATTGTCCTACAAATAATAAAATGAACAATTTTTTATTTTTAATTAAAAAAAAATTATCTCCAAAATTCGTTTGCAGGCCTCGTGCCTCGAATTCCAACGTGTTACAACGGGTTTTAATAACGTTTTTCCAACTTCAGATCTTAACTTGTTCAGCATGAAAATACGTTTATTAAAAAAATTACAAATTTTTCCTACTTATTTCATATCTAACGATAAATCAAAATTTTTAGAAATTGTGGTATTGATTGAATTTTGAATTTTATGAGCGATGCAATGGAGTAATTTTTCTTCCGGATGGAACATTTTATTAATATTATCAATATTGCTATCCACAAGATCATCTTCAAAAATAATTTCATCATTTAAATATAAACTGGTATCCGATAACTCTTCTAGTTCTTTTATTAAATCTAAATCTTCAATGATATCAATTTCGGGTTCTAAATCAATATCATCATCATTAATTTGAACTCCAAACATTTTAATCATATTCGAGCCAGAGTCAGCTACAATATGGGATATCTGTTAAAAAAATAATGAAGAAACTAAAGAAACTGTTTTACATTTGATTGAATGTATTACAAAATTCCATTCAAAAATAACACATAATATTTAATAAATCTCATATAAAAGGACAAGATAGAGAAAGATTCAACTCTACCTTTTTTTGAAAATTAAAGCGATTTATAACTTTGCTATATTCATCGCGAATAGCTTCACTTGTGTGAGAATTATTGAACGAAATTATCCCAATTGTTTTTGTTACTATTTGGAAATTTTCGGTGCGAAATTTTATCCCTAAAAATGCCGTCACTATTTCTTGACGTCCATATATCGAGAATAACTGTCCCATTTTCAGACTTGTTCAAAAATTCTTTCAATTTCGGTTCTACCTAAATAGGAATAAAAATAAATTAGTTGTTTTGGATAAAAAATATCGAAATTTTGGAAGTACGCGAAAGTATACTTACAGTTGTTGAAATTTTATTCTTTAACATGTTTTTAAATGCGTTTGGAGTTTTTAAATTTAATCTTTTATCAAAAAATGTAATGAATTCTCTAAAGCCTTCACCATTTACCATTGTAAAAGACAATCTTTTATTATGAAATTTAAAAGTTTTTCATCAAATTTTTTCTGCATTGGATCTTGACTATTATAATTTATAATTTCATTAGACGCTTTATTTTTCTTATTATTAATAATTTCTTCATATATTTCTGTATGTTTTATCTTAAATTGATAAAATATTTAGAAATTTAATATTGAAATTTTTAATAATTAAAACATAATTTTGCTTTTTCAATTTGAGGTTAAAAGAATTAAATTATTTCCAGGATTTAAGAAAATATTTGATGATTTTAAAAATGGATACGTACTTGCACATGACGTTTTACGTTCCATTTTAGGTTATTTTGGGGGGATGATTTTATTGAATTGGCTTCAGGTACTAGAACATCATTTTCACACAACAAGCACTTGTAGTAAATGTATTGCTTGGATGAACTGTCTTGGCCATGATGGATATATTTAAAATAAGTTGAATATCCTTGATATAAATTCAGCTGGAAATCGGGTTTGTGAATGAAAGTTCTTTGCATTTTTGCTGAAGTTGCGTTATCTTGTAGAAAATAAAACAATATTTTGAATTATTTCGTTTGATTTGGAATAAGTACACAGAGTTTACAGTTTAAAAAAAAAATGAGAGCCTCTTTTTAAAAATGTAAAACGCTTATTAGCCTCAATTTTTAAAATATACATTTGTAATAAATTTGTCAGTAAATATATTTTCTAACTTAATCTAAGACAATGGAGATGATTATCATAATTAATTACAACTCTGTGTTAAATAAAAACTCTGTTTTGTTCATATTATCTCTGGTTTCTGGTATTACCTTTAGAGTTTGATTTTGTTTTAACTCCGACTGGAACTCTATCGACTGAGTTGGTTGAGCTGCATGAAGCGTTATCAATTTCATTAAATATTTCCTCTATATCCATATCCATATCCATATCTAACTGCAAGTATAAGAAATCAAATTGCGTGAAGAGAAGACGTATTTATGTAATAAATATTCAACTTTACAACTATTATTATCATTTCATACACTTTTTCCACTGATAACGTCCTTGAATAATGATTCTGATGTTTTAACAGGATATAAAACGTTTTTTCCAATTATTTGTAGATTTTTTCAAAGCTCAAATTATTCTATAGCATGCAGTTAAATTTTTTTACAATAAAAATATCAACTTAAACTTTAAGTTGATATTTGATTTTGTGTTATTTTTTATTTTTGGTTAATTTTTTGAAGTTTATACTTCTTTATCGGCGTTGGAAAAAATTTGGTAGAGGGTAAAGATCCATTTTCATATAGAATTTTTCTGAGAATCGTCATCATTTTTCTGAGAATCGACCGTCATCATTTTATTCAAATATTAAAAAAAAAAAAAACCATAATTGGGTTCGAACCTGGCACCTTCAGACTTATTAGTCTGGTGTTCTATCCACTAAGCCATATGGCCATATAATTTTTGCTTTCTAAAATCATATAAAGAGTATTCTTCTAAATAATATAAAAATTCAAGTTCAACTTCTGCTTTGTTCTTTAAGGTTCATGAATACGCTTAGTGGAATGAAATAAACGGGTTCATGAATACGATTAGTGGAAGGAAATAAGAGAGAAATTTTTAAAATAAATTCCGGGGATTTTAATTATTAAAGAAGACAAGCTCATTTATGTTATTTTAGAAAGCTGAAATCATAAGGGCAATATGGCTGAGTGGATAGAATATCGGATTACAATTCTGAAGGTGCCAAGTTCGATCCCCCGATACTGAGAATTTTATGAATTTTTTTTTTTTAATTTTTTTGACATAATAATGTAGTTACGCCAAATACAAAATACCAAAGAGGGAGAGATAATAAATTCGTCAATTAATTTTTGCAGATTGATCTAATTAATTTCCGTAAGGCGTCATAATTTTTAAAGTTAAAATTTTTCTCTTAATTTAAGTATCTGTACTTCGTTTTGGTAAATATTCACAGCTTTTTCGTGCAATCTTATTTTCACAATAGAATTAACATAATCTTGTGATCATTCATAAAAAATTTAGACACCGGATAATAGGTATATCACTAAAGTCCCAACTACTTTTCAAACATGTTTTACCACTTACTATGACAAGACAGTTATATGTATATATGTATTTAAACAAGCATTTGTTAATCCTGTTGTAGTTCATAAGATAATAAACGCTAAAAAAAGTACGAATTTCCCGGGACAAAAATAAGTAAGAAAAGTGATCACATTTCATTTCATGTTTCATGTTTTTGTTTTATTTTTTTTACAGAGATATGTAACCACTAAAGTTATAAACATTATATCCTATAAAACAAATTTATAATATTGGACGCACTAAACTCGTTACAAATAATTTTATTAAAGCCTTGAGAAACAACATAGGTATATTTTGGCATTGATAGTATAGATATCGATCAAGTAATTTATCATTATAGGTTTTCCCAGCTCAAAATATGCAAAAAAACACACGAAGCAGTCATAGAACTGCCTACAGAAGTTTATACTTAAGATTTAAACTATGAAATAACAGTGGCTACAAATAATGGACTGCTTTTGGACTGATGGACTGATTTTTATTTTAATTTACATTTTGTACTGAGCAGCCCATCATTTGTAGCCACTGTTATTCATAGTTTTTAAATCTTTAAGTATAAACTTCTGTCGGCAGTTCTATGACTGCTTCGTGTTTTTTTTTGTTCTTGTAGTTAGAACGTTATACAGAGTTTTTCCTAAAAACTTTCAAATAATAACCGTAATGCCGACAAAGATAGAATACAAATTTTTCATTGGTCCTATACCTAGTTAGGAAAACAACATTTTCACTTTTTTTTTTTGAACAGGTCTAATATCGTTTCTATATTTTTCAAACACAAAAATCTATATTATTGTAAATTTGTAATTTATTAAAAAAAACTTACTTGGCTTTTGACTTGATTTGTTTAGTTGACAAAAAAATATATTTATTTTATTATTTATTATTTAATTCTACCGAAATTTTTCAATTTATATTTTTGTATTTTTTGTTAGAATATTTCAAATTTTCACTTTTTTATAATTCACTTTTTTATAACGTACGAACACGAAACGATTTAAAAATTTACGCGAGCCGTTTATAGAACCTAATCGCTTAAGCTCAATGCGCGTTAATTATTAAATTGGAATTTGGATAAAATGATTATAATTACTGATTAAATCTGCAAGTGCAACAAATATTTTCATTAGAGGGATTAAAATTTTAATAACTAATATTCAATCTCGTTAACGAATGAGCAATGTTTTATAAGAATTGAAATTACATGAATGAACGTAATATTTAATTTTTGTTATTTAAAGCTTTCTCCAGGCGGCTCAAGGTTTCTTAGGTGTCTCGGCGTCGGCCTACAAGAATAATGTATTTAAATGTCATTTTTGAGGAAATGAGTGATGAGTGAGTTGGGAAAATAGTTATATTCCTCACTCATTACAGAATAATGAGTTTTGATATGAGTTTTTTCAATGTATGTTCCCAATCATAAATTAATAAGTTAAGATGTTTTTCAATGATTTTTCAAAAATTGGATATTCTGCATTATAATTCACGATTTCAACTTTTTAAGTTCAGTTCTGTCGTAAACTGGTATGTACAGGTTTTGTATTACAACTGCACTAGAATGATTTTTTGTACTAAGGTAAATATCACTTGTTTAATTAGCAGTAACTACGTATTTGACAGAATATCAGTAGTAAAAAAAAGTAACAAATATTGCCGGGATAGATTCTGTTAAACATAGAAAATACGTTATTAGCTGAGTCATCCAGGACATAGATATCCCGATGCAACTTAAAATGTCCATACACATAATAAAATTTTTACTTTTTTATTTTTTTTCTGAGTTTATATATACGTATATACACCGTGACAATTATATTCTGATACAACTCTCCATCAACGATGTGCTATAATCTAAGCAACCCATTTTTTACCGAAAGATATTTTAGTATGTCATGTAATTTATGCAATTTAAGTTAGCATTAGTAAAAATTTCGATGAAAGCATATCGTGATACAATATTAAAATGTCTCGAGGAGACATTTTTAGAGCTCTCAAAAAGATGGAGTGACCAGAATAATGGTATATCGTACCTTAGCTCGCTTTATGGAAACAGGTACAACATTTTTAGAGCTCTCAAAAAGATGGAGTGACCAGAATAATGGTATATCGTACCTTAGCTCGCTTTATGGAAACAGGTACAACAAATGACGTCCCAAGAATTGGACGTAAACGCACCGTAACAACAAATGTTCTCTCTAAGCTGCGCGCCCGCGCGGCCGCGCAGCAGTTTGAAATCTACCGCGCACTCGTTTTTATTATTCGCGCGCAAGATTTCTTTCAAATTTTTAAAAATATTGTTACAAAATAATTTAAAGTTCATACAACCAGATAAATCAATCGAATGGGAGAACTTGTAACCTTTTCTGTTAATAAAAATTAAAAAAAAAAGTTGGAGAAAAAATACATAAACAAGAGTCTCTCATACAAATTTTTAATATTTTTGTTATTATGCGTGGATTCAGTTTAATGAATTCTATAAAAACTAAATCTAGAAAAAGAATTGAAATTTATCATTTGGACTGTTTGATACGAATAAAATCAAATCTATTGTCTCAAAAAATTATTGATTTAGACCAAATTTATCAATATTGGGCTAGAGAAAAGACAGACGTGCAAAAATTTTGTAGAAGACATTCCGTCGTTAAAGATTTGCTTTTATAAATTTAATTAATTAAATTTTAAAGGAATATTATAAGATGATAAGTATATGTATGTACATTATGAAATGTAATTTGAATAAAAATAAGAAATATAAATAATGTATTAATTACTGATTCAATGTATAACTTTAACTATAAATTTGAATTATTAAGAACTTGCATGAAAAAATGAATTACATAATAAATTAATTATCTAAATTAAATTTTTATTAATTTTTATGCAAATTTTCCGCTCACTAAATCTTGTTCTGAAAATTTACCGCTCGCGACGCACTTTTTCCGCTCAGGTATTTAAAAAATTAGAGGGAACGTTGGTAACAACCACAGCAAGCATTAAAGCCAAAAGAGAGCAAATTCGTCGTAATTGTGCTAGATCTGCAAGAAAAACGGCTAAAGAATTGAGAATGAACCGTGAAACTGTTCGAAAAATATTCAAAGATCATTTAAAATTAAAGCCTTCAAAGAAAAAACGCATATAAAGAACTATGGACAGCTTGGCACGCAGGTGAATTTATATTTTCTGATGAAAAGTTATTTGTCCTGGAGCAATCCCACAACTTTCAGAATGACAGAGTTGGTCTGCTTCGATTGGGGACATTCCAGAAAACAAAAGGCATGTTTCAAGATTCCTGCTTCAGTCATGGTTTGGAATGCCATCAGTTCAAGAGCAAAATTACCCTTAATTTTTATCGAAAAGGGCGTAAAAATCAATGCAAATTAATATTTGGAGGAATTATTGAAGAAAAATGTCATGCCAAATGCCAAAAAATTGTTTGGAGTATTATTGTTCCCAACAAGATGGAGCTCCCTCCCATACAGCAAATATTACTCAAGCATGGCGTAAGGATAATTTAATCGATTTTTTTTTCGAAGAATGAATGTCCACCAAGCTCACCCGATTGCAATCCTCTCGATTGTTTTGTGTGGTCATTTATGTTATCTAAGCTCTCACATTACAAATACTCTAATTTGCACCAACAAATTTCAAATCAAAACCAAAACAATGAAATCTGTACCATTGTTCTCAAAAAACTTAGCATTAGAAGAGTCTTCTGTTGATGATAAGATGTTGTCCCAAAAAAATCATAAATGCAATACGTCTCCATCAATCCAACATCAACACAAAGCAATTGATGAGTTACGTTCAGAAAAAACTGACCGATCTTCATCTACACCGAAAATAAACGACTTAATAATTCAAAATAACAACCTTTTGAAAGCTTCTCTTAGAGAACTAAAGTATTTACGGCCAAAGCAGAAATGTCTTCGGTGAGAAGTACACCTTATCAAAATGAACTGCACCTGTAACACCTGTAATGGGCAATCAATATCAACGCCATCACTAAATATTAATATTCCAAGTTTAAGCTCAGAAGCATTTAAGTTATTAGAAGAAGGACTAAAAACAGAGAACATCAGCAAGGCTTTAGTACATAATTTTGTTAATTTTTTTTTTTTTAATATGACAAATTTGTAATGCAGACTTTTATTTTATATTTTAAATATAATTGTTTAAAACTAATTAAATACAATCAATCTTTACAGAAAAATTGTTTGAATAAAATTGATGATCCATCATTGGAGAAATACGTAAGAGGATGCTTGAGGGCAATAATTACCGATAAGGCAGCAGTTAGTTTTTCGTGGTCGGCCATCATGGAAATATACCTGTGAATTCTTTTACAGCAATGAACTTAATAAAAGGTAAATTCAAATTTGACATCAAATTTGGAACATTATTGATGATTGAAATACAAATAAATAATACTTAATTTTTTCTTAACAGAATGTAGCAGTGAAAATTTGCGAACGTTAGGATAACGGATATAATACATATAATAAAAAAATTGTTACCATATGCCGAGGACAGACAAAGAAAAAAATTGAAATCCTCCATATAAAAATTTTAAGTTATTTGATTTAATAGCAGAATTTTGTCATATTTTTTCTGATTTCATCGTTATTAAAGTTCCTTTGTTTCATTATTCATTTTAAATTTTTATTGTTTTTAAAGTGGACAAAGAAACTGATTTCCATTTTTTTAAATTTATAATTTTGATTTTTAATTTTAAGAATTTTTATTGAAAACTTTAAACGAATTCAAACTTAATACTAATTATAGTCAACCCTTTAATTAAACGCTTAAAATTATTTTATTAATTTATTGTTATTACTGTTATCAATCGTTGTAAATTAATTGTGATGCGTAATTAATTTATTTTAAAAATTAATAAAAATTAAAAGAAATTAGAAGATTTTTTCATTTATTTAGAAGACCGCTCAAATCTAATAACTGAGCAGTACTTTTTAAACGATATAAAAATGAACCACTGTTGTGTAACATAAACGCACCGCCTAATATGCAGTCTCGGCGAACTAAGTACGTTTTAAGCGCTACGAAAATGAACAACTGTTGTGTAACATAAACGCACCGCTTATGGTACGATCTCGACGAAGTAAGTTCTTTTTAAGCGATACAAGAATGAATCACTATGGTGTAACGTAAACACTGAGAATAAAACTATAGTATAATTATACAAAAACCTAGTATAAAATACACAAGGCTTCGACAGTTTTCAGCCTACCAAGTACTTGTATACAATAACCCAGTTAATTTAGTTGTTTTAACAAAGTTAAGCTTTGTTAAATTAACTTAATTTTTGGTATAAAATGTACTTTTTAATATGTTAACTTATCGAAGTTGCTTAGGTAATTCATACATGGCCATGTGTGATCTTTTAGATAATCGGACTGTACAAATTATCAAAGTATTTTGTACAAAAAAACATCGAAGTAACTTTAAAAACCCCTCAAATGCATCATCAGCAAAAAACAGTTCAAATGTTTCTTTTTTGATTTTTTGCCTTTTTTTTGTTTTTTTCTTAATTTTTTTGGTTTTTTTTTTGTTGTTTTTTTTTGTTGTTTTTTTTTTGTTTTTATTTTTTTTTTTTTTTTTTTTTGATTTTTTTTTTTTTTAATTTTTTTTGGTTTTTTTGGATTTGTTTTTTTTTTTTTGAGATATTTTTTGGTTTTTTTTTGTTATTTTTTTTCGCTTTTTTTGTTTTTTTTCCGCTTTTTTGTCTTTTTTTGTTTTTTTTTTATTTGTTTACGGTCATCGAATCACTACGAGACGTTTTCGCTGTGTTTAATGTGATGTAGTTTTCCACTGAGCTATGTCAGTAGTAATATATGTATAACAATGTATAAAATAGAAAATATAAATTTGTTTTAATAATTTATACAAGCACTTGTATAAATTTTTAGATGATTTGTCGAATTTTTCAAACAAACTTTATACATTGTTTTGGTAATTTATACAAGCATTTGGATAATTTAACAAATAGGGTTGCCAGAAAAAATCTTAAAGATTGCCGGACAAAATTTTGAAATAATAAAACAAATTCTAGCCTATTGCATTAAAAAAATTTTAATTTTAATATTTTCAAATTTCTTATAGAGCACGATTCAAATCACTTGACCAATGAGCTTTTAAGAAAGGGTAAAATTTGAATAAAATTATTATAAAAAATTGCATGATCTTTTTTCTTGAATAATTTCCCCTAAATTTTGTATGGAATTTTGTAATGGAAAGGGAAAGTTTTGCATAACGGATTGGTCAAATGAATTGAATCGTACTCTACCATTTTGACCGTTTACTGAAAACACTTGAGCGACAAAAAAAATATCAAAAGGTAAACTGACCATATTTGTCTAGCTTAATGCTGGACAAATGCTAGACATTTTTAGTTATTCGCAAATATCTCGAAAATGGTGCGTTTTACAGCATTTTTGAGGCTGTCCGACCTTCGGTAACCATAAATTTTTAGTTTTAATTACCTATTCAAAAAGCACTGAACCTAAAAAACCATCGAAGGGTTACTGAGATATTGAATTTTGAAAAACATAAACAAGTATTATTTTTATTCATTTATTTATTTATTTTTTTTTCAAAATTCAATATCTCAGTAACCCGTTGATAGTTTTTTAAGTTCCAGTGCTTTTTGAATAGATAATTAAAACTAAAAATGTATGGTTACCGAAGGTTTATTATTATTAGATCCATTTAATACAAACAGGCATATAAAAGAAATTTAAAAAAAAATTAATACACATATATATAAATATAAATACAATAATATCTAAATACTAACATACATTACAAATATACAAATGATGTGTAAAAACAAATCTGACATTCTAATAAATTGAAAACCAAAATAAAACTATAATATTAAGTAGGTTCCTCAAATCTGGCAAAAAACAGACTTTTAAACAGTTTTCCACCAAAAGCACACGAGAGTAGGATTGGAGAATATCGATTGTAACATCTGACCAAACTTGAGATAGGACTGTTAACACCATAGTTACATCGAGAAAATGGTACATGCAATACATCGTTGTTCCTCAAGTTTCTTACAGGAACATTAAGATTAAATTTAAATAATAAATTAGGACAAGCAATTTCACCACTCAGAATGCCATGAACAAGACCAAAACCAAGATATGATCTCCTCGATTCAAGGCTATGTAAGCTGATTAATTCTAAACGCTGGCTGTAGGGTGGTAAATTTAGAGGATCCTGCCAATTCAATCTGCGAAGACAATAACGGAGAAAATTTCTTTGTACACCCTCCAGCCTACGAATATGAATCGAATAATAAGGAGACCAAATCTAACAAGCATATTCCAAAATAGGACGAACAAAAGTAATATATAAAATCTAAAATATATGGATCTTCAAATTCTCTGGATTGACGCTTAACAAATCCCAGCATTCTGCTTGCCCTATTGGTGATGTAGTCAATATGAGTATTGAAACTTAACCTAACATCCAGGAATAAACCAAGATCAAGTTTCTCATGAACTCTGGTAAGCTTTTCCGAACCCAAATCATAATCGGAACTCAGATTAGATCTTCTTCTTGAAAAAGTCATGAAATCACACTTGCCAACATTCAAGTACAGGTTGTTATTGCAGCACCAAGTGTAAAAAACATTTAAATCTCTCTGTAATATAGAACAATCTGAATTATTTTTAATTGATCGGAAGATCTTTGTATCGTCTGCATAGATCAGAATATTTGATAATATTAAGCCAGGTAAATCGTTGATGAATAACGAGAAAAAAATGGGGCCTAAGTGACTTCCCTGCGGTACCCCACTATGAACCACAAAAGCATTTGACAAAACGTCACCGAACAAAACCTGATATTGACGATCAATCAAATAATCAAGTGTCCAGTCAATGAAATCCGCACCAAATCCGAGTTTTCGAAGCTTATGAATAAATGTATGATGGCATAACTTGTCAAACGCCTTCGAAAAATCCATGAAAACACAGTCCACTTGAACCCCCGCAAGAAATCCATCAATACAGAACGAACTGAACTCCAATAAATTCGTTGTTGTAGACCTAACACGAACAAAACCATGCTGACATGGAGATAGGATAGATTTCAAATGGAACTGAAGATCATCAGCAATTATCGATTCAAAAATTTTCGGAATTGTAGATATTCGAGCTATAGGACGATAATTGGAGATTTCACTCTTGGATGCTTTTTTATGAAGTGGGATTATAAAAGATGTTTTCCAAAATTTAGGAAAACACCGAGAATTAATTGATTTATTAAATAAATTGTACAAGGGCTCAACGAAAAAACTTGCACAAGATTTTAAAATAATAGGTGGAATGCCGTCTGGACCTGCGGCTGAGGAAGTATTTAAAGAATTGAGGGATTTGAGAATTTTTTCTTTTGAAATATAGAAATTAATATTAGAAAGATGGTTGAAAGTTTGGATATGGTCCATAGGAGGAGAATGAGAAGAGCTAGCTACATTACTAGCAAAAGATTTTTTAAAAAAGTCAACAAAAAAATTACAAATTATAAAGTTATCATTACTAGAAACTGATTCATGAGTGAGTGTTGAAGGATAAGATGATGATTTTCGTTTAATGTTCACAAAATTCCAAAAACCCTTAGGGTTTGTCTTCAAGCCATTTTGCAGCTCAACCAAATAGCTGGAATAGTTATAAGCTGCCAACGATTCAAATTCATTCTTAAATGACAAATATTTTTGATACTCAACAGCACACTTCGAAAGGCAATACAATCTCCAAGCCTTGTTTCTCCTATTACGTAGAGATCTCAGTTCCGGCGAATGTTGGCGATTTGTTTTGAGAGCTAAAGAATTTAAAAGGTGTGAATTCCAAAATCCTTTCAAATATAAGGGAATAAAAATATTGAATAGACTCATCCATACTTAACTCAGACAAAAGACTCCAGTCCACACCACAAAGTGACTCATTGAGACCAGTAAAATTTGTTTTATTAAAATCAAAAGTGTAAATACTTTCTAATTGAACACTAGCCGAGTTAAAACCTGAGTCAAAACTGGCTATCAAAGAAGGATGATGGCTTTCTTCCGGTAATAACGGATCATTAGAACGGGAAACATCAAACATAGGAAAATTAAATGAAAAAACTAAATCAAGTAGTTTATCATTATCATTTTTGACAAAATTACATTGTTCAAAATTTAAACTAAGCAAATCGTCAATGAAATTTGATTCCACCATAGAATTAGAATTTTGAAAGTAATCAAGTGAATCAGGGTCAACTTGCCACGAGGTACCACCCAGATTAAAATCACCTCCAACAAGTATTTTATCATTCACATCCAAAATATCCCCCAAAGAATCCAATATACTAACAAATTCATCATATAAAATCTTTTTTTCATCGGAAGCTCTTGGTGGAATATAAACAACAAAAACATAAAGAAAATAGTCAGTCAATTTTATTTTTACACAAACAAATTCCAGACATGTTGATGGAAAACTCAATAAGACGGCATTCATAAAATTTTTTACTGCAATTAAAACGGTTCCTCCAACAGTGGAGACATTAGGATTATTACAATGTCTATTACGTTTAAAAATTTGATACGAAGAACAAAAAAATTCCGAGTCTAAATATCGTCATAGAGCCATGTTTCAGTCAATAATATAATATCTAAGTCACAATTTGAGGTAGAAAAAAGAAGTTTATTAGTCTTAGTACGAATTCCATGAACATTCTGGTAATAAAAGTTAAAATGCGCTTTTAGTGGCTTGTCAGGTTTTTTCGAAAATGGGCACGATTATTTTTAAATTCGTGAACAATCATATTTGATGGCCAATAATTTGGATCACTTAAAAGATCAAATACGTTGATTGAACAAAAAACACGAAATGAACTGTAAGGATTGTCATTTTTTGATTTAAATTTTTCAACTTTAAGACAAAACGCACCGTTTTCGAGATATTTGCAAATAACTAAAAATGTCCAGCATTTGTCCAGCATTAAGCTAGACAAATATGGCCAGTTTACCAAAAGGCCGAAATATAAAAAACGTCTAATCAACCAAATTTTTCGCAAAATAATGAGCATCAGGTGGAATACCGGACAAATGTATGTCCGGTCCTTCCCATTTTTTCCCACCGGACAAGTAGTTGAATTAACGGACTGTCCGGTTCAAAACCGGACACCTGGCAACCCTATTAACAAATGATCCGCTAGTATAAATAGACTATTTTTTTTAGATGTGTGTCGAAGTTTTCATACAACCTTTATACATTGTTTTAGTAATTTATACAAGCATTTGGATAACTGTTATGAATTAAATTAAGGTTGAAAAACGGCGGGTGTGTATAAGCACAAAAATTCTGAGTTCAAGAAGAACTCTGAGAAATTTATCATAAAAATTATGATAAAAATAAAAAGGGAAAGTGGTGAAAGTAGAGGCAAAAGAAGGTGCTCTACTTTCAAAATGTTAAGCTGGTGCCGAGTCCACTGTCTGGGACATCCTGTTCTCAGGCCGGGTCTAAGCTCGTCGTTGGGTGGGTACGCGACAGTGAACACCAGAGGGTTCATAACAACATTTATAGAATGTCTTTTAAGTTTAAAAAAAAAGGAAGATTTTAATAAAAAGGATATTCTAAGAAACCCCAACCAAACCTAATAGAAAGAGCTTAACCTAAATGACTATGGAATCATTCTTCAGCTCATGGCCACGGCCATCTATAGCTGGACCTTACATCTGCATTTTTTTCACCTAATCAAGGACCTGTAGGAAATTTTTAGCAATAAAACATTTTGATTAAATTACATACAAAAATTTATTTAGTCGTTGGAATACAATTTTGCTTCCATGATCATAATTTTTTTTTTGTTTTATTTTCTTTTTAATTTTTCTTTACAATCAATTAGTATTAGAGAGTTTT
>OZ023274.1:60830142-60934905 GCA_964007475.1 Hybos culiciformis | reverse complement strand
GCCTGAGGTAAGAAAATTAATAAATTTGTAATTAAAGAAAATAATAAAAAAATATTTAAAATGAATGTAAAAATTTAAATTTCAGCAATCAAAATGAATGCAAAAATTTAAATTTCAAGCGAATGTAACGGGGTTTGCAAAAAATTACAAGCAGCATTTTCACAACTTCACCAAAAACGGCATTGGAAGTTGTTAATGCATTTAATTTGGAATATGTGTGGACTAATTTTGGATTGACGTTGCATGATGAACCAACATTTTTTTTCAAAGCTTGCATTGAAGAAGATGGTTTTGCATACTGCATATTTGTATCGGAGAAAATACTTGAATTAATAAATGAAAATATTAATTCAAATATGCGCAATTATTTAATCGATGCAACGTTTCAAGTTGTGCCAAGTGGATGCTTTCGTCAACTATTGATAATACATATTGAATATTTGGAAAAGGTAAGAAAAACATTGTTGAATATTGTGTTTATTTTATCAATGTTTATTTTTATTGTAGGTATTTCCTATTATTTTTGTTTTGATGAATAATAAAAGTCAAGCTTCATACATTCACTTATATTGATCAAAATATATTTAAATTTGAGCCAGCAGCTATTATAACGGATTACGAAAGTGCTATGAGAAATGCTTTGAAGACAGTTTTTCCGCGTGCACTTTTACATGGTTGCTGGTTCCACTATTGCCAAGCTTTAAGACGCAAAATTCTTATTAAACATAAAAAATTATTGTCTTTGATAAAAATTAATAAATTTGAAAATCAGCACTATAAAAAATTTTTGGTTTTACCACTTCTACCAGAATATCATATTGAATTCATTTTTCGTGAAATTAAATTAGACATTTAAAAAAATGTGGAATTGAATAATGATTTTAAACTGTTTTTGGAGTATTATGAAAAATTCTGAATTAGAAAGGTCGGTATTTTTTGATTTCTTGCTTGTAGATTTGAACTAGAAATTGTAGAAATACTTTTTAAAAAAATTTAAATAATTTTCTTTTATATTTAAGTTAACTGCGAACGATCTTTCCGTTTTTAATAAATTTACAAGAACCACGTCAGCAGTGGAAGCATACAATGGCATATTAGGTCGTCAAATAACTAAAAAAGGAAATTTTTTTAAAATGGTGAGAATTCTGCAAAAGGAGGAATTTTTTAAATCCAAAGATTTTGAAGATTTGATAAACAGTGGAGGCGCTTCATCTTCTAAAAAAAGTAAAAAAAAAGATTTTTATAAAACAGAAGTAATTTTAAAAGCTAGTAAGCTTTTGCATGAAGGAAAAATTACTGCTTCCATGTTTATCAAAAGGATGACATATGAAAAAACTTTAATATCCAATTATATGGAACCATTAGAAGATTTTTCAGAAGAACTAACTGCAAATAATGAAAGTGATGATGGAGAAGAATAAAAAAAACAAGAGATAGAAGTAACGCAAGATGGCATTTCGTGCATTATTTGTTTAAATAAAAAAGCCAATATGTATTCTTATTTTGCCATGCAAGCATTTGAAAACGTGCAATGAATGCACAATAAAATTGCAAGCTAATGCAATTACCAATGGGGCTGAATATTTTTCGTGCCCAGTTTGTAGGGCAATTGTTTTAGAAACTATACAAACATTCAATTAAACATTAAAAAATTGATAGTTAATATAAGTTTCCTTTCATTTACCTATTGAGTTTTTGATTTGAAAAAAAAATTTTGTTTTGTTTTTTGATACTTATGTATTATAAAGATCTTTATCTAAAAAAAAAATTTTTTGATATAAAAATAAATGAAAAATTTAACATCTTAATGCTTTAGTTTCATGTTGTTCTAAATTTACTTTCAGATATTAGGTACATTATATTTAATTTTTTTTTATATCCTAGTTCATTTTTATTATATCCTAGTTCATTTTAACTTATATCCTAATACATTATATCGCAGTTAATAAAATCAAAAAAAAAAAATTCAAAATGAACTAGAATATAATAATATAAAAAAATGAACTAGGATATAAAACTAAATGAACTAGGATATAATGAAAATGAACTAGGATATAATGAAAATGAACTAGGATATAATTAAAATAACTAGGATATAATGAAAATGAACTAGGATATAATGAAAATGAACTAGGATATAACGAGATTTTTTCTATATTCTAGTTCATTTTGGGCTATTATATCCTAGTTCATTATATCCTAGTTCATAGGGCCGAAAATAATATCCCTAGATAAAAGAAAAATAGAAAAAAATGTTTAATAAATATTTTTTATAATGTTTTTTATTTGTCTTATGTACCAAGAACTCAGTAGGAAATAATTTGACAATATCTTCCGAAATATTTTTTGCTAAATTTGTTGTCATCTTGATATCATCTTGTAACATATGTTTAATAAAGTTTTCAATAATAATATTTCTTGATTCAAGATCGATGTTTTTTTATACTGATCAATTATTGCTCGTCCTTGAGAACATGACATTAAAATATTGTTGACATCAACCTTAATGCTGCTTGAATTATTATTTGAATTATTATTTGAATTATTATTTGAGTTCACGGAATTGACAGAATTTTTAGACATGTCAGATGATTCAGCACAGACCATGGTAGCTAAATTGCCTGTTTGCCAGCACTGTAGAGAGTTTCGAAATCTAATTTGAACACCTAATTTCCATTGATATTTTTCTGATAGCTGAACAATTTCACGTTGCTGCCATTTTCCTCGTTTGTTGATAAAAGAAAAAAAAAATTCTTACTTGACATTTGACAATTCACAGCAAACTTTATAATGACAACAAAGATATTTTCAGGGTTACCATTGTTCTATTTTTATTCATTTTGTTTTTTTGAATAAAAATAAGTGCAATTTTTGAAGTGTGGTTTAAATTTTTGTACTAAAATCCAACCACACTCGTTTAAAAATTTAGTAGTAGAGGTTCGAAGATCCTTTAAAAATAGTAGATTGAAACATATGTTAATAAAATTCATCGACTGATCGACTGGCCGCTTTTTATAAAAAAAAAATATTAGCCGCGTTTTTTTTTATTGGTTCTTTTTTTTTTTTTTTTTGTTCAGAGGGAAAATATAGATTAGCTCAGAGGGAAAATATAGATTTTTAGCATTATAAACTAAGCTTTGTTTGACATTGATATGATGCATGTGAGAGGTATACATTTGCAATTTTTTTTTTTTTTTGGTATTTGTCTGTATTGAAATATTGTGAGTGTGAGTGATATTATTTTTGTTTATAGTATTACGCAGTTCAAAATGAAGAATGTAAATACAATATAGAGCAATGTAAATACAATTTACATCACAGGGAAATGTAAATACAATTTACATTTATCTATAATTGCATGTGTATTGATGCATGTAATGGACCATTTACCGAGCTAAATTTGCAAATGTAAATACAACTTACCGAAGCCCTGCGCATTAAAATTAATTTCATTTTGATATGTATTTAAAAAAGCAAATTTTAATTGAATTTTTTTGCCAATGTTAAAACTATGTTTTTTCTCCAAGTAATAGCATTAGCGTATTGTTTTATTTCACGATGCTTGGACTCAAATCGAAAACACCAGTATTGTTTTGGGGGCCCAGATTTTTTTATTACGGTTGGGTAATGAGTTAAAATGTGATGCTTTTGCTTTAGTTTTTATTGTGTTCAGAAATCAGTTGGCCTAAGTATTTTATAGAATCAGATGTGAAGCCATCAGACAAAAGAAGATTTATCATTTCGATGAGAAGTAGTAAGAATTTCCAGACTTCTTCATTTTCAGGTACCAAATCTCCTATTATAAGTAGAAGACACAATGCGAAATATTTCATTTCGTCAATAGTTTTAGATAAATTCCCGATTTCAAACGGACCGTAATTAAAGTTTCCAAAGTAAATAATTTCATAGTAAAAATGTAATATTTTAGTATATGACATATATCGTAATGGCAAATGCCTTCAAATACGTCATGCATAAGATCTTCGCAAGAATTTTCAGTAACATGAAAAGATTTGATGGAATTTAAAAGGAAATCTTGTGTAATTCCACATTCTTAAAATGTTTTTTCTTGCAAATTTTCGTTATAGTTTTCTATGTTTCTTAAATATTTTGGATCTTCAATATCTAAAACTTGTGAAATATTTTTAGGAACTTTAAAAAATCGACAAAAAAAAGTGCTGGAAAAGGATTTACTAAAGTCACAAATTGAATTGAGGCCCAAATTATCACCCAAAACTAACCCCAAAATAAATCTGACTTTAACCAACCCCTCAGGGGTTTTTAAGTGAATTCCGTCTTCCAATTTATTTAATTCTTGAACCAACGCATCTAAGACAGCATTATTTCCGAATTTTTTAAAATGAGCTGATTTTATAAATCCAGCAACAAATATATTTCTAAATTTACTACTATCGCAAGACAAAGGAAAACTATAGTAAATCCCACAAATAGGGTCACAATGAGTTCCTAATGGGTTGTTTATTTCAAAATCGTCGAAATATAAAAAAAAGGAATGCATATATCAGAATTATAGTTAAGCACTTTGTTTTTCCAAAGTTCACCCTGATGAAAGCTTCTTAAAGGATTGATATTGCTTTCATTTTTAATTTTTGCTAAAGTATTTTCAAAGTTTTTGTCTTTTTCAAAGTATTTCTGAAATTGAAAAGATAATGGCAATAAAACAGCTTTCGTATTTTGTTCATGAAAGCTAGCTTCACCGTTTACCATTTTTAGAGTAATCTCGGAGTTAATGGAGAATTCTGTTAAGTTATCGAGTAAGTCCCTTGATTTTAAAGCCCTAAACATCATATAATCAGTATTACAAGTTTTGATAAACTTTTTTTTTTAAGAATGAAGTAATCGGATTAAGAAAAATCTTTGTAACTAAATGTTGTATTTCTTCAACATCTTTTCTGTTAAAATTATTTTTGTTAAGTAAGCTTAACTTAAATTCTAAACAGGATTTAGATACAAAATCTCTCGTTAAAACTTCTTCAGTATCTATTTTATTCTCTTCTGTAGATCTATTTTGAATTGTAGCGGTGGTGGGCCTACCGGATACTGTTTCAGTACAAAAATCTGAAACTATTTTTAAACTTTTCGAGTTATCAGGTAAATCAATATCATCAATGTGCTTTCTTTTCAAATGACGTCGAAAGCTTTTGATATTGTTAAAGTTTTGGTGACAGGACACCTCACCACATTTATAATGATCAAGAGGTGTTAAGGAATGCAAAATTTTTAAATGTATTAATAAAGATTTCACCTCAAAATTATTTTTGTTGCAAATAAAGCACCTCATGAAAACAATTAAAAAAAATAATTATACTTAACTGAATTTTGTCTCGCTCACTACGATTAATGTTTCAGTTTTTGATAATTATTGATGGATGCTTCGGCCTAAAAAAAGTATTTTGCTTAAATTTAAAAAAATTTAATTAAAAATAAAAATAAACGGCTAAAGTGCAGTTTATGTGAACCACTCAGAACCGGCTGAAACTTGGAGGGGGGATAGAGGGGGTGCCCAAACCCCTAAAACTGAAATCAGTTCTTGGGGCTCGGGCCCCGTTTCGGAGATAGGGCCCCCCAAAGTTTTCATACATTTTTGTATGGGCAATTTTTTTTTTTGCTCGAGTTGGCCCATTTTTTGTCTAGAGAGTATACGGGGTATCCTAGAACGAGAGGGGGGGGGCGGGCGGTCTGGTGCGGGCGCCAGCCGCAATTCCTACTGACCAACCAGACCGCCCGCCCGCCGCCCCCCACCCCTCCCTCTTGTTTTGGGGCACCCCCTTTATCCTTTTCCCAAAAATAATGCCTCCAAGTTTCAGCCGGTTGATGAATTTATGAAAATTAAATTAAATTTTTTTTTAATTTTTCAAACTTCTTTTCTCAGCATCAGATTATGATTTTGCTAAATAATATAATTTTTCTTTCACTGGTACAATTAAGAAGACTATAAACTTATTATTTTAAATAAATATTTATTATTTTAAATAAATCAGCCTTTTCCAATGAATATTTTTTTCAAATGAAATTGGTTCGCGTCTGACTATTGAATTTAAATAAAATTTCTTCAAAATGAAAAAAAATCTTTGTATTCAAAAATTGTTTTAATTTTTTTTTCAGTTTCAAAATTAATTTTCAATGTGAATAAAATTTTTATTTTAATAGTCAATAGTGCTTCACCCTTAAAAAAATTTAAAAATTTCAAATTCTGAATTTCAAATTCCTAATGTATTTTGTTAGTGTAATTTAATGTCAAAAAAAAGTTTTCGGGTGAACACTTTTTTTCACTTTTTTTCATAAATTTCAAATATTAATAACAAAGCTGCCAGAGTAGGATTTTCTTTCACTAAATTTAGAGAATTTTATTATACTGGGGAAAAATTATGAACAAAAAATTATTGTGCAAAAAAAATATCAGGAAATTTGCGGAATTTTTTCATCTGGCATGTCTTTTTTTTTTGATTTGACAATTAGAATGACAGAACTTGAATTTCAAATTTTTTTTTGTTGTTGTTAATTTCAAATACACGCTCTCAAATTTTTTTTTGTTGTTGTTAATTTCAAATACACGCTCTGAGGCGTGTATTTGAAATTCACAACAACAAAAAAAAATTTGAAATTTTACACTAACAAAATACATTAGGAATTTGAAATTCAGAATTTGAAATTTTTAAATTTTTTTAAGGGTGAAGCACTAATATGAAAAATAAAAATTTTTAATTTTCAAAACAAATAAATTTCTTCTTATTTGTTGTTGAATAGGAAGAAATTTATTCAATTTTAATATTTTTATAAATTTTAATTTTTCATATTGACTATTAAAATAAAAATTTTATTCACATTGAAAACAAATTTTGAAAATGAAGAAAAATTAAAGCATTTTTAATATTAAAATATTTTTTTTTATATTTTTCTTATAGATTGCGTACAAATTATTTTTTGAAGTTTATACTTCTTTAGCGGCGTTGGAAGAAATTTGGTAGAGGGTAAAAATCCATTTTCATATAGAATTTTTCTGAGAATCGTCATCATTTTTCTGAGAATCGTCCGTCATCATTTTTCAAATATTAAAAAAAAAACAAATCATAATTGGGTTCGAACCTGGCACCTTCAGACTTATTTTTTTATTTTTTTTTTTGTTTTTAATTGTAAAAGTTACCTGTTGTTAAATGAACGTGGCAGGCATGAACATTTTGGATCGGAGCAGGAGGGGGAGGGGGTCTCCTACCCAAAAAAGACCAACATTTTTTTTTTATCAAAAAAATTATTTTTGATGAATAAAGCTTAGTTGGCTTAAAATTTTGGGTAGTAGTAGAAGGAGTAGGGTCGACCCGGCCAAAAAAAATTTTTTATTTTATTTTTGAAGTTAATACTTCTTTAGCGGCGTTTGATGAATTTTGGTAGAGGGTAAAAATCCATTTTCATGTAGAATTTTTCTCATAATCGTCATCATTTTTCTCAGAAAAATAAGAATAAGAATACTTATTTTTTTATTATATGTAAGAAACCCAAAATCATATGGACAGTATGGCTTAGTGGCTACAACATCAGACTGTAAGTCTGAAGGTGCCTGGTTCGATTCCCAATGACAAGATTTTTTAATTTCAAATATATGTATATATAGGGCCCAATATTACAAGCAAAAAAAGCTCCGGTGAAATTAAGATTATCTGAAAAAAAAATTTTGGGTGGGGAGCTACGGTTAGGTCGTGCCGGAGCAAAATATACGAAAATTTTTTTTTTTTTTTTTCAAAATAGGAAGCTCTGGTGAAATTAATATTACCTGAAAAAAAATTTTGGGTGGGGAGCTACGGTTAGGTCGTGCCGGAGCAAAATATACGAAAAATTTTTTTTTTTTTAAATAGGGAGCTCCGGTGAAATTAAGATTACCAGCCGAAAAATTTTGGGTGGGGAGTAACGGTTAGGTCGTGCCGGAGCAAAATAAACGAAAATTTTTTTTTTTTTTAATTGGTAGCTCCGGTGAAATTACTATTAACTGAAAAAAAATTTTTGGGTGGGGAGCTACGGTTAGGTCGTGCCGGAGCAAAATACACGAAAAATTTTTTTTTTTCAAAATAGGTAGCTCCGGTGAAATTAATATTAACTGAAAAAAATTTTTTGGGTGGGGAGCTACGGTTAGGTCGTGCCGGAGAAAAATATACGAAAATTTTTTTTTTTTTAAATAGGTAGCTCCGGTGAAATTAATATTATTTGAAAAAAATTTTTTGGGTGGGGAGCTACGGTTAGGTCATGCCGGAGCAAAATATACGAATTTTTTTTTTTTTTTTTAATTAGGTGCCGGAGCAAAATATACGAAAATTTTTTTTTTTTCAAAATAGGTAGCTCCGGTGAAATTAATATTACCTGAAAAAAATTTTTTGTGTGGGGAGCTACGGTTAGGTCGTGCCGGAGTAAAATATACGAAAAATTATTTTTTCAAAATAGGTAGCTCCGGTGAAATTAATATTAACTGAAAAAAAATTTTTGGTTAGGGAGCTACAGTTAGGTCGTGCCGGAGCAAAATATACGAAAAAAGTTTTTTTTTAATAGGTAGCTCCGGTGAAATTAAGATTACCTGAAAAAAAAATTTTGGATGGGGAGCTACGGTTAGGTCGTGCTGGAGCAAAATATACGAAAATTTTTTTGAAGTTTATACTTCTTTAGCCGCGTTGTGCGTTTTTTTGGTAGAGGATAAAATATTTTAATTTACATTTTGTACTCAGCAGCCCATCATTTGTAGCCACTGTTATTGCATATTTTAAATCTTTAAGTATAAACTTCTGTAGGCAGTTCTATGACTGCTTCGTGTGTTTTGTTTTTTTTTTAAGTTTTCTAATCTAGCTTTTATGAACTTATAGTTCCTAATTAATTAAAATTGAACGTAATTATTACTTAAAACCGAGTGGCTGCGAATAGAATTTGGGTGGCTGAGAATAGGAGAAAATTGGTTTTTTTTCTATTCTACGAATTTTTTTCAAAAAAATAAATTAAATTAAACAATTCAATGTTTATGTAGAAAAATATCTGAAAAATCCAAAAATCATAAATTTATAGTGCTAAGTGCTAATATTCTATACTTTTTGTTCATTCAAAGTGAAAAAATGAGTCATGTGGCTGAGAACTATGGCTACTACCTACGTAGAAAAATGTTTAGTTCCACAGCCTTTTCCTTTACAAAAAATGCACTGGTTTTATATAATGTAGATTATATCATTATATAATAATTTTCAAAATTTATAATAAGAATTCATTATGCATTAATAACCAATAAAATTATATTGATCGATGAAAAAAACTAAATTAATTTATTTCATTTTTAATTTTGAAAAAAAAAATCATATCATTTTTGTCCAGATTTTTATCCAGATTTCTTTAGGTTTTGTCCAAATTTATCAAGATTTCAACCAATAAAATTTCAATTTGTCCAGGTTTCGGGTTTTTAAAAACTGGCAACCCTATTTTGAAAAATTTTTATTTCAAATCAATATTCAAGAACAAAAAAAAAATGTGTGAAGAAAAGAATTCCTTAATAAATAAAACTAAAAAATTTAAAGGTCAGTCTGTCAGTGGCGTCTTTTTTTGGGTCAAGATTTGTATGACAGGTACCGGCAGTGTGTGGATTGACCCAAAAATTCCATCAGCTTTGGAAGGACTAATGAAGTAATTTGATGAAAAAAAAATTAAAATGAGGCCAGAGTTCATGTTTTTTTTGCCTTTTTTAGTTTCTTTACAACATAGTACAGTAAATTTTCAATATAAGGTACCTACGATATAAGGAATTTTTTATATAAGGAACCAATCTGAAACATAATTTTTTCAAACGAAACGCAGACTAGTCAGTCTACATCTCACGACTTCGAAGTTTTTAAAGTTGATCAAATATTATATAAAAACGTATGCTTGCCTTGTGAAGAAGGATTTGTCATAATGCCTCTTATACATAATATACTATGAATGAATAAATAAATTTGTATGTTCGTTATTAATTTAATTGTTACAATATTTTTATTAACCTTCAAAAATCAAAGTTTCTCAATTTCTCAAGACATTTTTGAAGTTCCTGGTGCTGAATTTTCACAAGGTTAGATAAAATTATTTTCAAAAACTAATGGCTTAAAACTCAATAAGTTTATTTTTAGATACCGAAGAAAATGTAATTTTTAACCCAAGAAACTTACTTTTAAGTTTTGAAAAAAGAGCTTGGAAGGTAAATTATTTCTAATTATAATCTTAGTTTTACATTAACCTAATAATATACACTGAAAAAAAAAACTGTAGTGATTTTGAATAAAAATTTTATTAAATATTTAACACTTCATTTCTTCACTTTAAATAGTGTTTTGTTAATATTTTTTTCTATTTGAATATATTTTGTTAAATTAAATATTTTTAGCAGCCTTATATAAAAATAAAATTTAACAAAATATTCTTCGCCTTTTGCATTTTGAATAAAATTTCTTTAAAATTTTGAAAAAATATTTTCGTAATAAAGAATTTGTATTTGATATAAAAAAAATTTTTTAATAAACTGAAAAAATGGATTTACGAAATTTTTATTCAATTTTGTTTTGACTAAATTTGAAAATTGATAAAATATAGGGTATTTATTTCTTCATGATGAAGAAAAATTAATCAAGATAAATAAATATGTATATATATTTTTTTTTTTGATTTTTGAAGAAAAGAATAATACATGGCCATGTATTATTCTATATAAATGAAACATCTGCGTTCTGATTGACAACTGAACTTTTTTTTATTTCATGTTAAGTTTTTATTCTTAAATTACTATACAAATGATTTCATATACATTATTAAAATTAACGGAATAGAATATTTTTGAATTCGATATGTGATATATATATATATATATAATATTAATTCTCAATTAGATAATATGTAGTATATAAAGATACGATATAAAGATTTCTCTTAAAAAGGAGACGTCATAAATTTCATTATTATATATTTAAGATTAAATATACTACATCTTCCTTTTTTTTTTTTTTTTTTTTTTTGAAAATCATATAACTTTTGCTTAATAAAAAATTCAATAATAAATTCGATGATTTTAAAAAGAAAACAATGAAAATTAATTTAATTACATTTATTACGTGGGTGGAACATTTTCATAATGTTTACGACTCGATAAAATGTCTCAAAACTCTTGCATTTCTTCTTACAATATTTCCGTTCTCAAATTGAATCCAATATGAACGTGGAGTTCCATGTTTCTTGACAATTTTTACTTTTTCCCATTTTTTCCCTTCCTGAAGCCAAGCAAGACAATCTACTTCAAAATCTTTTCTTTTCTTTGCGGATCGATCGTAATACATTTTATTTCGCTCAGAATTTTTAATTAAAGCGGGCTTAACATTAGGAAACATTTGTAATCGCGATTCAGAGAATTTTTCGGGTAAAATTGAGCGTGTTTTTCTTCCAAATAGTAATTGTGCCGGAGATGTTTCACTTCCTTTTATAGGCGTGTTTCTATACTCTAATAAAATTGACCAAATTTCAGTTTTACTCTCTTGAGATTTTTTGATTAAGTTTTTTGCGATGTCGACATATTTTTCTGATAACCCATTTGATTGCGGGTAATGGGGACTTGAAGTTATAATTTGAATGTCGTAATTTTCACAGAAATTTTGAAAAAGAACCGAACTAAAGGGCATATTGTCTGATATAATGACCCTTGGTATACCGTGTGTTGCAAATAATATCTTTAGTTTCAAAATTATGTGGTTAGCAGTTTTGTTTCTGAGTTCTATAATATCAAAATATTTTGAAAAATAGTCTACGACAATTAAATATGATTTATTACTTTTGAAGAAACCGTGTTTGATTTCAATAAAAACGTATGAAGTTACTTTGGCCCATAATGGTACAAAGTTTGAAAAACAATTTTTCCTATGCTTACTACAGTAAATTTTCGATATAAGGAACTTTTCTGATATATTTTTTTAAAAAAAGTTCCCTATGTGGAGAAAGTTCCTTATATGAAGAAAAAGAATTAATTCAAAAAAATTCATTATAAAATCGTTTGTCAATTTATTAAAATTAAATTATTAGACCAAAAAAACAATTATAAATCATAATTCTTAATTTAATTATTTATATTTTTGATAGATAGCTTTCTCACGAAGTCTTCTGAGTAACAAAACCTCATGGTATTCAAAATTGCTCTCTTCGGCCCACTCCAAAGTAATATTAAATGAACTAATAACTTGGTCAATATCAGTAGACCTAGGTATTTCTTCATTTTGACCAAAATCAATAATATTGGTGATGATATCTTCGTCTGTCACCATAGGAAATTGTGCTTCTTCACCAACACCTACTGCCCAATCCATTATTTCCGAGTTGGATATTGCATTATTTGGTAATACACGTCTATATAATGCGATCAATGAAATATTATCTTCATCATTGAAATGATCAGGTGGTAAATTAAATATTAAGTCATCAATAGAAGAAAATAAATGCTTCCAAGAATTCATTATAACAGATTTTTGTACCTCATTCCAAGCATCTGTTATCATGAAAACAACATCTTTCAAATTTAATTTTTTCAATTTTTCAATTAAACCGTCAGTATTTTCATCAACAACATTCACTAAAAGCCGTTTCTTATAAGCTTGTTTCAACGATTTAATAATATTCTGATCCATGGGTTGCAGTAATGGTGTTGTATTTGGTGGGAAAAAAAATACTTTAAAATTACCATCATCACTTTTTAACATTTCTTGGTTACCATGGCAAGTTGCGTTATCTACAATTAACACTGCTTTTTCCGGTAGGTTTCTTATTCGCAAATGTTCTTTTACTTTAGGAATAAAAATAGAAAAAAACCACTCTTTAAAAAGCTCAGTAGTTTGCCAAGCGTTTCGCGAAGAACGGTAATGCAGTGGAAGACTAAAATTTTTGAAGCATCTTGGCATCCTCGATTTTCCAATCAGCATGAGTGGAAGTTTATGATTACCGCTTGCATTAACGCAAGGCATGATTGTCACTCTTTCTTTTTGACCTTTCCTACCCGGCGCATTTTTTTCTGCTTTATGAACGAGTGTTTTATCATTTAAGTTTTTGTAAACTAGTCCACTTTCATCAGCATTGTAAATTTGCTCAGGGCAAAGACTATTATCAGTCATTATTTTCTTAAACGTCTCCAGAAATTCCGGAACTGCTAATGTATTGCACGAAAGTTTTTCGCCACATATCTTAAGTAACCGAATGCCATGCCTTTTTTTAAAATTTTCAACCCAACCAACACTTGCATTAAACGGTCGATTTAAATTTAGCTTTTCGTTAAATTCAATAGCTCTTAGTTTTAATATTTCATTATTTACTATGTTATGTTTTGCTCGTTGGTCCAAAAACCAAGTAAACAAAGCTTTTTCTACTTCTGGAAATAATGGTCTTGTTAATCTTTTAGTTTTTTATTGCTCATTAAAGTTTTTGAAGCAAAACTTTCAAGATTCTCTTTATTTTTAATGATACGCGAGATCACTGTTTTGTTAACATTGTAATTTTTACATAATGTTTTCGTCTTTTCACCTTCATTTATCTTCTTTAATATTTAAATTTTTTGAAAAATTGTAAGTGAATTCCTTTTAGTTTTCATTATTCGAACGGCTATTCAAATTGAAAAATAAAACCTTATAGCGAAAATATTGGTATTAATTTTTGAACCTTATATATATATATGTTTTGTTGAATTTATTGAATATTTGTTCCAAAACCTTGTTCTTTTTCCTAATTTTGGATTCAATGGTTTGCATAAAATTCTTAAATTTGTATGCTGTGAAATCATGCATGTAATCAGTATCTAAAATGGATTGTGTTAAATGTTAAAGGCTCCTCCTGTTAATCCAACTAATTTTAAGGACATTGATGTTTTCTCTGACGTCGTCAGTTTCATCAAAGCTGTTTTGTTGAACAGAAGATTGGAAATAATTTTCGCGTTATTCCCAGATCCATTAGATGCATAGGATCCAGTGGGAATTGTTTCACCATTTGGATCCCTAATTCTTCTAAACTCGACTTCCGATTTTTGAAATAGGTTGATGATGGCCAGGAGAAGTGCGGTTAGAAAAACTTTCATCATTTCTTAAACCTATTGTAGTAGAAATAGTAGTCACATGTTCAATGCTTTTACCAATTTGCGTGCATTTACTACTTTAGAGTTATGCCCAACTGTTCCAGAAATAAAAGATCGTGCTGGTGCATCACACATGAAAGCCCTTATTTTGATTGGAATTATTTTCCCATTAATATTGATTCCGTTTATCATCAGATTTTTAAATTCAGATACAAAATCATGTACGTAACTATCAATATTATTAGGCTTAGAATTTCCAAAAAAACGCCTATTATAAAAACTCGCTTATTAGGTATATTAACAACACTACCTAGAATCGGCCATAAACTTTTCTTTGAACTTTTAAATAAAGGGAGCCCATCAATACCAATATCTAAAAGTATTTCTTCACAGTGTTGTATTTCATTGATCAAAAATAAAAGTTGGTTTTTTACTCTTAATGAAAATATTCTCCGGGTGTTACGGACCGCAAGACCGCTTTTTCATTTTTCCCAATCAAGCCCCTTAAGCTTATTGGAATGTCCAAATTTTCTGATTTCAAAATACGGAGAAGACTCTGAACACAATCTCTCTGTGCATTATATTGGTCATACCAATTAGTCAACTTTTTGTCGGAGAGATGGTAATGAATCGACTAAAAAATATGACTCTGCTGATACAATTTTTTTTTTAGAATAAGCAAATGAAGGTTCTTTTTTCTCAGCCGTAATTAATTCACATTTTTTTACTTCATTGTTTTCTACTTGACTTCCTGCTTCAAAATTTCTAGCGTCATTCAATATTTTTTTAGTTTCTTTCGTAGCTAATCTTCTTGAATTTCGTTTACTTAACCCTCTTTTCATTTTTCGAATTTTGCATAGGCAAAATAAACCTAATTTATAAACAAAATATCAAGAATTAATTTATTTCTAATAAGACGGAAATTTTAGGAAAAAATAAATATTTCTAAAACAAGAGTCAAACAAAATGTTCATTCTTTTCAACTTATTATACATTTTTTTATTAGGAACTTTTCTGTATAAGTTCCTTTTTGTCCTTTCGAATCCATCAATTTTTTGTATGGTAATAATTTTTATATAGAAAACTTAATAAAATTATAATAACTCACCTTTATTTTCAATTAAAATTAACTTTTTTATTTTTATCACTTTTTAAAATATTTCTTATATTTTATAATTTTTTAACATCAATATTAAACTTTTAGTTGCCCGTTCTAAATTTTTAATGCATGAAATAAAAATTATGTCAAAATTTGTATATAACTGTAATCTAGTAATCAATTCTTCTCTCTTCAAAAAAACATAAGAATTTCGTTTTGTCGTGTAATACTTCGTTAACTTGGTCCTGAAGTTAAGAGCATTATTTCATTTCTAGATTCCTAAATGATTCCTTTTTCCTAAATGATTTTTTCATACAAAAAAATCAATAAAATCATCGGGGAATTTTGTCATAGCTATCTATAATTTCTATTGGGGATATAAAAAAAAATACATATTTATAAAACAAATAAACAAAACCTTCTATATTTTCTATATAGGTATACTTTGTACTTTGGTACATTGTATAAAAATACGTACACATAAAAAATATTCATTAACGAATATTGTATTTCATATTTTAATTTTTGTGTTACTTTCTTCTTCTTCTTCTTCTTGAGAAGCGCATATTTACGAGTGTTACAATAACATCACCAACAACCAGGTATAGTTCGACCAGATAATTCACAATCATTTTTCATTTTCATTCATTTTCATTTTTAAAATTTCACAGCCGATTGAAATAATAAGATATGCTCAATAGATTTACAAAATTGATTTCTTCTGCGCATGTGCGCATGTCGTCATAGTGTGACAAAATTTTTGATAAATTGAATTTCTATATGGGATTTTACATATTGAGTGTATATTTAATGCTGTTTTGAATTATAAAACACGTGTTTGTCCAAAAAAAATTTTCGGAATCTTCCCGAAAATTTTCAAGGAAAAAAGTTTTCTAAATTATGCAGGATCAAGTTCCCTATCAACTAGCATCATTACTTTCTCTCCGACAATGGTGAAAACTTGCAGAAAAATTCGAGGAAAATTCATGTAAAACGCTTTTCCGGAGTTTTTCCGACCAAGAAAGCGTTTGAGCGTTTTGCAACCTGAGAAAAAGTTATAGAGCGAAATAAGTTGCACAAAGTTGCTTTTGTGGAAAACTCAATGGAAAACCCGGAAAAGCGGGAAAATCATCTTAAAAATTTTCATCGATATGATTAGTGATAAATCTTCAACAATCATGAAAACTTGCAAGAAAAATCGAAGAAAATTTGTAATAACAATTTAGTTAACGTGAAAAAGGCAGAAAATTAAAAATAAGTAAAAAACGAGTTTTCAAACAAAACTGAGGCCACGCCGCATGAAAAAGTAGAAAATAACTTTTTCTTCACACACAGAGGTGGACTCAGATTTTTTGATTAGGACACTTCCATAAGTGATTTGATTCATGAAGAGAAAGAATATTTAAGACAAATGTCCCAATCAAAAAATCTGAGTTCACCTCTGTGTGTGAAGAAAAAGTTATTTTTGTTTTAAATAACAAATTTAATGATTTAATTAAATAACATTTTTTTTCGTTTAACAATCTTATTTAATTTTCTTTTTTTACTAATTAATGTATCAATCATTTTTCTATTTAAAATTCTAATTCTAAAAAACATTTTACATCTAAAATATAATGTTTTAACTTTAATACTACATTTTATATTTTTTGAATTGTCTATTAAATTTTTAATATTATTTCGTCCACATTTTAAATCCTTCTCATTATATTGTAAGAATATCTCTTCTAATTTATAGACTTCCTTTAAAAAGTCTCCATTTGGTTTATATAAGCCATATGATTTTTTTCATTTCATAGGCCATAATAATACAAACTTTATCAATTTGTGATAATGAATTCGATTCCATTAATTTAAATACAAAATTGAATATTCCTGGAGAAATATCAATTTTATTCGCCCATCTGCGAAGTGTCGACTCGCCGGGAAGTGGATGGTTATTTTTTTTCATCCATCTATACGCTCTTGGTCCAGCATGGGCTATATCTTTTACTGTCCAATGCACTATTTTACGACAGGGATTTTTCATTTTTCGGATTTGGCCTGAAGAGAAAATTTTTTGAACAGAGTTTTCTAATAAATTAAATTCTGTTTTTAATTTCGCATTTTCTGTTTTAAACATATCATTTTCTGCCTTTAATAATTCATTTTCTATTTTTAATTTTTCATTTTCAATTTTCTGATTTTCAAGTTCCTCTTTTAATATTTTGTTTTCCTCTCTAAAAAAACTACATTTTAAATCTGTAATGACATCGTTGCATTTTCTGAAAGCAATACTCTTGAAAAAGGTGATCATGAAGATAATTATTTAAGCATTTACAATAATTTTGAAACCATCAATTTATTTTCTCTGCGATCTATTCTTTTCTTACGGTCGTTTGAAATTTTACTTTAAATTATATTTCCGTTATACAAATTATGTGTTGGAATTGTTCCTTCTTTTAATTTTTTTCGAGCGTTTGATATATTTATAGTACGTTCCATAAGGCCGGGTACCCTCCACGCAAGATTTCCCTTTTCTGCAAAATCCTAGGAATACCTTCTGCAAAGTCCTATGCACAGGGTATTGCCACCATTTTAATTTTAAAATCATATACCTTAACAAATTTTATATGCGCATCGTTAAAAAATTTGACATTTGTTGTTTTCAGATTTTCAAGATTAATTTGTATATTTATTAATAATTTGCTTATATTTTGCTTAAAGAAATACAAATTTAATGAAATAGCTAAAATTCTTTTCTTTTTTTTTAATGTTTTTAAGCTAAACACATAAAAACTATTAAAATGCATGACCAAAATTGAGTGAATGTGTTAGTTTACACTTCAACATGAATTTTTACTCCCTATTGACTAGTGATTCACCGATGCAAAAGTATTTCTATTTTGGAAATTGGTTACATGCATTTGGTGAACAAATATTAAAGTATATGCAAATAATTACAAGCAGCTGATGTCTTATTAACATTATGATAATTTATGTTGCCGTTCTCCCTTTACGAAGTTTCTTAATTTATTTTTCATCTGATAATGAATTCTTGTAGAACTCGACGTAATAAGACGAAAACTGGTTTTTATGAATTTGTATTTAAATGAATAAAATATTTGATATCTTGAAAACTAAGCGAGATATCGCAAATTTTTATTTCATCTTTTCGTCTTATTCCGTCGAGTTCTAAAAGAATCCATTATCAGATCCTCCGTCGTAGGTATCGTCGACTTGCCCATAATTTTTTCCAATATTTTGTTGTTAATTTACAAATATTACACAAGTGCAAAAAAAACCAACAAAATACATGAGAAATTTTCGGCATTATGCAATATCATAAAGGAAGTGAGAATAACTATAGTAAAATGTAAACTGAAAATCAAAGTGTAAATAAAACCTGTATAAAATTTTTTGTCGGTATATGGTTCAATATTTTTTTATTTATAATTTTTTTTCTAATAATATACCCATTTTGTTATTATTTGTTATTGTCCTAGAAAAAAATGCACTAAAAAGTACGCCCAGAATTGAGGTTCTTATGGGAAATTTTAAAATTTCCCTTTGTAGAAGTTTTTTGGTAGGGTAGTATTTTGGAACGAATTTTTTGCAGAAATTGTCTCAATCATCGGACTTAGCTGTCAGATTTTGTCGTTCCAAAAGTAAATTTGTCACAGGCCTGAGGTATTGTCCTGTGTGGAGGGTACCCGAGTCTTATGGAACGCACTATTAGCAACTCATTTTTTAAATTTCTTTCGAAATCAATCGCTTTAAAATGTTTACTACAAATTCTTGAGTTTTTGGTTTCAAATTTATCTCCTCGCGAACACTTGCTTACATAACCCAGCATTTTGAATGAATAAAAACTTATCAAATTTTCTTTATTAGCAACAATTTTAAGTTTTTTATTATTATTACTTTTGAAACCGAACACTGCACACGAAACCATTTTATTAATTCAATTTTAACTTTATTTAATATATTTTTTGTATATTATCTATTAAATTTTTTTTTAAATGAAGCTTTTTTCATAGAAAAAACAGAAAAATAATTTATTTTTTGTCACATGATGACGCTAAAAGACCGAAAGAGATAGGAATAGATATGCGCGTAGCATATCTTATTATTTCTATATCGTGATTTAGTTGTGCAATTATTTTTCTTAGAGATAATTTTTTAAAAAGTTTTTACATTGTTTTATTTATATAAATCTATTTTCTTCCATGTAATAATTTTTTTCGCATTAAGTTTTCACAATGCTTCTAATAATTTTCTTATTTCTTGTCTTTGTTCTTGATGAAGGCGAGGCCTGCTTAAAGTCGAACATATTTTTTGTACGATTTGTTGGAAACCTCATTTTAATTTTAAGCCATTTTGTGAATGCTCGTTCATTATCTTCCATATTCTTTAATTTGGTTTCAGTTGCTTTCAAATTTTTTTCAAGAACTACAGTTTTTCGTTTATCAAATCTTTTTTCTCTATTTTCCCATTGTTCTTTAGTCAAACCATATTGAGATAAGTACCCAGTATATTTTGGTAGTTTTTCGTTCATCTCTTTAGCATTTCTATATTCACAACAAATTCTATGATTAAACTTTAATTCACCACTTCTTCCACAACATATTTTTTCTTCTGCATTTGTATCTTTAGTTTTTTTTTTACGTTTAAAAGAAAATTTTCTTCTATATACGACTGATTTCTCAGTTGTTGGTGTATTCAAGCGGTAAGTGTCTAAAACTTTCTCAAATTCCTCATCAATATATGATGCGACCAGAACCGATAACTCATCTTCACTTGAACTATTTTTAGCTTCTTCAATTTGGTTTATTTCTTCCCGAATGTCGTTTCTAATTTCCTTCAAATCAACAATTTCATCTTGTGAATTTCTGGGTGATTCTTCTAATTTTAATTCAACTATCTCTTCGGAAATTTCTTCAATTTCATCATCACAAGTTTCTTGGAAATTTTTCTTTTCTTCTTCTTCGGCAATTTGTTCTAATTTATCAGTTTTAATGTCATTACTATCGACACTGGCTAAAATTAAAACATTTTATAATATATGTAAAAACTTCAAATTCGAAAATTTCAAACAAGTGTTCATTTTTTGGGAAACATTCCAAGATTTCTCTAATTAATTATTTATTGAAATATTTATATCCATTTATCATGAATAAGAAAATAACTTACCCATGCTAATGGTATCATTTGTTTCAACAAAATCTTCTAAATTTTTTCGAAATTTAACTTTTCTTTCGAATTCTACTGGTGAATTTGGTTTTGATGATTCAAACAAATCTTTATTAGCTTGTTTGATTTTTTCTGAAATTACGTACTCATTAACTGGTCGTAAGACTGAAAAGAAAGAAGTTTTATTTATCTACTTAATAAAATATTTTATAATGTATTTTTACTGAAGTAGTAGATTAATGGGAAAGAATTATCACTGAAACTAATTTTTATACAGACACATTTTTGAACCCGTTTTTAAATAAATTTGAAAGTAAATAGAAGAAAATAAAATAAAAAAAAAGGCAAAGACAACTTTAGGCTTTCAATATTATTATTATTTTTAATTCCGAACATAAATCCATAAATTACATATTTTAAATTATAATTTTTTATTAGTTGAACCGTGTACTGACTTCAATAACTACTAATTTTTAGGAATTTCTCAACAACTATCTATGTTTATATTTAATCCGAAATGTTTATGATATTATTAATATCCTTGAGAACATTTACTACGTATAGCTTTTGCTCAATTAATTATTTTAATAAAAAAAACATGAAGCCAAAATGTTTTCTTTGTTTAATCGCAATCCCAATAAAATTAAAATTATAATACTTACAGTAACATTCAAAATCATCTTCTTCCTCATCGGAATCTGCTTCGTGCATATCTGAATTTAAATCAATTTTATTTTTCAATCAAAAGTCTATTAATTTAAAATTTTTTTTTTTTTCTAATATTTAATATTTACTTTTATTGAAAATTTTTTTTTGTTGTTTTTCTACATTTATAGCAAATAAGTATTATTATTGCAAATTGTTATAATCAATATGTTATTTTAATATTACAGTTCCCATGCAAACGTATTTTACGTGTTATTTTTTTTTTTTATAAATAAAGCTATTTTTATGATTATTTTTAGTCCCCTAATAAATAGCGACGAATTAAATAAAATTTAATATTTCTTTGTTTTTGATTGTTTTATTCGTGACTTCATATTGAACTTAAAGTTATAAAAAAAGCATTTAAGTTAAAATCTTGTAATTAATATTTTTTAGAACCAATACCACAGTTTATATTAGTCTACGCCTTTTAAAAAATAAAAAAAATGTTTATTTCTTTTTTTTTTGTTTTATGTCTTTTTTTCTTATAATCCGCGTCTCGATTCAAAACAAAGTTTTCAAAGTTTTAATCTAAACTCTAATTAAAACAATGTTTTTTAAAATATGTAAATAACGTAGAATTACCGCTATCTGAAGAGCAATTATCACTTTAACTCAACTCAAATTCTGGTTGAACTATTAAAGATTTGCAGAGCGAATTTCATTAATAAATATTAAAGGTAAATTAATTTTCAGACATTATTTTGTCAATAAGTAAATACATGCATTTTTGGTATAATGAGAAAAAGCAAATTTTTTGTTTTTTTTTCTTATTTTTCTATTATTTTATTGATATCATAATAATATTTTTTTTACTAGTTATTAAAAAGATTATACTTTTTGTATTTAAAACAGTGTGATGCCTGTACTTATTAAAATAAAACACTTTATTTTTAGAACTTATGATCTTTATTGATTGACTTTGACACTGAGAATGATCCTAATTAATTATGCTAATTAGTTTATATGTTATTTTTCTATGCATGCAAATTGCATTCATAGATTATAAAGAGAGAAACATAATGGGAAATGAACTGGAATACAAAATATTTAAGAGAGTTTTTAAGAGAGTGTTGGTATGCACAAGTGCATAACAGACAAATCGTGTGTGGGAAAATATTTGGCATGTTATATGATATCCACTTGAATTAAATATTAAAATAGATAATAATGATAAAATATGTTTATGAAACATATTTTATCGTTAGAAAATAAATTAAAGTCAAGTTTTAATACTTGGGAATATTTGGGTTTTATAATTTGAAACTTTGTTCGGAATTTAAAGTACAGTTGCGTTTAATGCAACATGTACAAAGTAATGGGTGTGCCAGGTAAGTACAAGAACGTAAGTAGCAAGGATTAAGTACAAATGTACCACGGGGTGTACAAGGTAAGTAAGATTCGGTACGAATGTACCACACCTACCCCCTTTAGAAGAATGGATTTTAGGACATTCTATGAAATTTTCGTATTTAAAATTTACTATGTTTCTTTCTCTATTATATTATTACAAAATTTTGCACAATAATATAAAAAAAAATTTTTTTTTTTTTTTTTTTTTAAAACGATTATATCCTTTAAACAAGTTACATAAAGGATATTTTACTATAAATTTTGTTTGTTTTTCTTTTACATTTGTAACATATTTCTTTAAATTAAAAAAAAAGGTTTTTTTTTTTTTTTTTTTTTTTTTTTTTTTTTTTTTTTTTTTAAATGATATTTATGCTATTATCTTAACAGTAAGAAACTTTTTGTACTATAAAGTATTACATAAATTGTTATATTATGATATGAAAAATAAATCTGATTATATGTTTAGTGTAAGAAATTTGTATTATAATATTAAACATAAAAAAAAATCGTATTACCTTATTATATAAAATGTTTAATGACGTCATTATTAAAATTTCGTAAATGATAAGATCTTTCCTTAGACTGTAGTTATAAACTAGGTTTTTTTTTTTTTGATATTTTCCTTTTTTTTTTTTTCTTTTTTTTTTCTTTTTTTTTTTGAATACAATTTTTCTTAAAAAAAAAATTTGTACATTTTATTAAAATATGTTTACCTTATGTCTATAAAAAAATTATTTATTATTGTTAAAGAAGTTTGTTTTTCCATTTTTTTTCAATTTTAGAAGTATAAAAAAAAATCCTACCAATAGAACTATATTTAGTTTTGCGTAATACTATATGTTAGTTGCTGTAAATTTCATATTTTAAAAGAAAATTTAGTTTAATAAAACGAGGTATTTTGTTTCCGTATTATTATTTATGTGCAAAAAAAATTGTTTAAATGAAAATTAATTATTTATCAATAATATAGTTTAAAATTTTATAATTATTCTAAAGAAAATTAAGATTGGTTTATAATTATCTAAAGCCTAAAATATGGATATCCACACACACATTCATACCTTATATTAAAATTCTGTACATATTTTACATATAAATTTTCCTTTCTATTGATTGAACAATTTTAGTCGATTTTTATGCACAGTTTGAGTTTTATTATTCTCATCACTAATCGTGCAATTTGTATCTTCAATTTTTATTATGGTGAAGGGTCCTTTAAAAAGAGGATCTAACTTATGCCTTGCACCTTCTGTTACATTTAAAAGAACTTTGTCAAATAACTTAAAATTTGCTGGTTTTGAACTACTATCATAAAAAAATTTTGTACTTATTTTAGATTTTTGAACTAAATTTTGCGCTCTATTCTGGGAGACTTGCAAGCGATATTTTACCTCTTTTTGATAAGAGTCCAGATTGTATAAAGGATCTACATTTGCGTTATCCAAAAAATCAAATGTTGGTGGATTCTTTGCGAACACTAATTCAAACGGACAATAATTGTGCGTTGTAGATGGAGTAGTGTTAAAGCAGTAGGTAAAATATTTGAGATATTCATCCCAATTTGTTTTATTTGTATTAATAAATGAGCGTAAGTACTCGTTTAATGTTCGATGGCTTCGCTCGATTGTTCCGAGAGTCTGGTGGTGGTATGCCGTCGACATTTTGTGTTCAATATTTAGTAGTATTGCTAGTTCTTTTAACGTTTCATTCTTATATTCCGTACCCAAATCTGTTCTTATTTGTTTCATGGGGCCGTATACTAATATAAAACTGTCCACCATTGCCTTAGCAATTGTTTTAGCTGTTTTATCAGGAATAGGAACCGTTACTAAGTATTTTGTTAGGTCGCAGATCATTGTTAATGCGTACTCATTACCGCTTAAAGATCTTGGTAAAGGGCCTACCGTGTCTACTATGACAATATCAAAGGCTTTCTGCGGCGTAGGAGTAATAACAAGTTGTTCTTTATTATTAGTGCTAGCTTTATTCATTTGACAACTTTCGCATTTCTTAATATACTTTATAACGTCCTTTGTCATGTTAGTCCAGTGAAATTTTTGTCTAATTTTTGTTAAAGTCCTCATGATACCTGTATGACCTCCTTGAATAGGGTCGTCGTGAAATTTCTTTATAATTTTTAATTTTTCTTCATTATCATATATTTTCATAATTTTAGGTGTTAGCGCTATACTTATATTTTTTATTTTTAATTCCGCAATTTTCTTAAATTCTTGGATCCGTATTACATGAAATATTTCATCATTCATTGATAATTGTAATTTCAAAATTTTACGATTGCCGGCCTCTTTATCTAGCCTTGAAAGAAGCTGATCTAGATCGAGCTTCCCATTAGCAATGTATTCTTTAATGCATATGCTCATAATAACTTTATTTTTATATTTTAAAATTAGTTTAGACTTATCTAAACTAAATATCAAGCGGATAAAACTTTTAGTTTCACTAATATCAGTACATTCATATATTTTTGGTATCAATGAGGTTGTATTGTCACGGCTGGGTTTGGGTTGCTTATTTTTATCACTAATTTTACGCGATTCGGCGCGAGTTGTCATTTTAAAAATTTTATTTTTTTGTAAATTTTTTATGTCTTCAAAGTCTATCCTAGATAAAGCGTCAGCTCCGTTATTCTCTTTACCTTTAATGTATTCAATCGTAAAGTCAAACTCTTCGAGATCCAATCTCATACGAGTTAGTTTAGAAGATGGATTTTTCATAAAGAATAAATAGGAAAGAGGTCTATGATCGGTCTTTACTAAAAAGTGTTTTCCATACACGTATGGCTTGAAAAAATTTATTGCCCAATGAATAGCGGCAAGCTCTTGCTCAATAACGGATTTATTTTGTTCACCTTTGGTGAATGTTCTTGAAGCGAATGCGATGGGTAACTGAAGGCCGCCGCCTTCCTGGCTTAGAATTGCGCCACATGAGATTTTACTAGCATCGGTAGTGATGCAAAAAGGTCTATCAAAATTAGGATATTGTAGAATTGGCGGTTTTAAAAGAGAATTTCTTAAATATTGAAAAGATTTTTCGCATAAATCCGTCCATAAAAATGGTACATTTTTCCGTGTCAACCGAGTTAAGTGATATGAATACTCCGCGAATCTTGGTACGAAGCGTCTATAATAGTTTACGAAAGCCACAAATCTTCTTGCTGAGTCGGCGTCGTGCGGTCTAGGATAATTTACAATTTTGTCAAATTTTGAGTCGTCAGGTAGTATTCCGTGGTCTGTACATTTATGCCCTAAGAAAGTCACGTCATGTTGGAAAAATCGACACTTGTCGGGGTGAAGTTTGAGATTTACATCTCGACAAATAGAGAAAACTTCTTCAAGATTTTTTAGCATATGATTTTCAGAACATCCGATTATAATCAGATCATCCATATATAGGAAAGCTTTCGAGGGTGTTAAGCCTGAAAAGGCCATGGACATCATTCTTTGAAATGAATTTGGGGCTATTTTAAGGCCAAAAGGGAGGCGTTTGAACCGAAAAGAGCCGTTTTCGGTGGAAAAGGAAGTTATGTCCCGTGAATCTTCGTCGAGTTCTACTTGAAGGAAACCTTGTGTAAGGTCTAAACTTGAAAAATATTTGGCTCTGCCCAATTGATCTAGGATGTCATCAATTCTAGGCAAGGGATATTTATCGGCAATTAACTTTTTGTTGACTTGCCGGAAGTCTATTACCAGTCTCCAGCGTTTGTCTTTGCTGCCAGGTAATGATTTTTTAGGAACCAATAGCACTGGGCTATTATATTCCGAAGCGGAAGGTTCAATAATGTCATGTTCCAGAAGTTTTTCAACTTCTTTACTTATTATCTCTTTATGAGTATGGGGTACACGGTAATTTTTGATGTAAACCGGCGTTTCGTCGTTAAGACGGAGTTTTTGCTGATAAAAATTATTGAAGGTAATTTTCTCTGTTTCGGGTGAAAAAATGTCGATATATTCAGTACATAGATTTGTCAGTTTGTCTTTTATAAAATTTGGAAAGTTTTTGGATAATTTGTCTAAAATGTCTGCTTTACGTGTTCGTTTAGAACCTGTAGATCTATGGATTTCATAGTCTGAAAATTTTTCTGTTTGAATTTGAGGATTGTCTAAAAAAATATTGTGAGAATTGGTATTTAAAACATTTACGTATGGGGAGGATTTTGAAATTAAGGAATTTGGTATGAATACCCCTGGGGCTATCTCTTGATTAGGAATTATAATTTCATTCTCGTTTGGGTTTACGTTTGCTATGAAAATTTTACGAAGAACCTCTGCTCTTGCGGGTAAAGATAAAAAGTTTGGAGTTAGTGAGTCTTGTAGGATAAATGACAAATCTTCATGGTAATCGTCAGGTCTAAGAATTAGTTGGTCAGTATTTTTGTTAAAATCTAATAAACAATTATATTTTTTTAGAAAGTCCATCCCTATTATACCATCCGTAGGTATAGGAAAACTTGGATCGACTATTTCAAACTGATGGGCAATATGAATGTGAAAATCAGCCCCTTTGCAAATTATATCTGTATCTACAGTTCCCTGGGTCTTTATCGAATTCCCCCCTATTCCGCTTATCGTAGATACTTTACTACTATTTATTTTAGCTGTTTTAAGAAGCTTGTCCGACTTAAATACGGAAATATCCGCTCCTGTGTCTATTAAGTAGGTATTAAAAACACCACTCATTTCAGTTTTTAATTGTAAGAAACTAGTTAGATTTAAATTCATTTTAAAAACATTATTTTGGGGTACTTCGGGAACGTTGTTAATTTCTTTCTTTTTTCGTTTGTTTATTCGACCTGGTCCCCCCCTTGCTGTAATTGGGGACCGTTGTAGTTTCCCTGCTCGGGTCGGTCTTGCAAAATCATATTGCGTACGTTTCTGTTATTTGGCTGATTTTGCCTATCATTTCTATTGTTCGGTGCGTTGTTATAGTTTTGTCTATTATTTTGTCTGTAGTTGTTATTAAAATTGTTGTTGTCGTTAAAATTGTTGTTTGGTCTGTAGTTATTGAAATTATTATTAGGTCTGTAGTTGGCAAAATTGTTATTTCTGAAATTATTTGGGCGTCTGTTAATATCGTCGTTGTCGTTATTATTAAATCTATTATTTCTGTAATTATTGTTGTTATAATTTCTATTGTTATTGTTAAAAGGTCTAAAGTTGTTGTTGTTGTTGTTGTTTGGTCTGTATTGTCTGTTGTTGTTTTGGTTTCTATTGTTACCTGCGTTATTTCGTCTGTAATAAAACACATTGCTTTGTGTTGGTTGTTCCGCACAAGCACTCAAAAATCGTGCCGTTATTTCATTTAGACTGTCAGGTTTCGTAGCTTCCATTAATAGTTTTAGTCTTTCGTTGGTCGCGTTTTGTATAAAGGACAGTCGAGCCGTTTTAGTCGCAAGTATCGACGCGTTGGTAGGATTTATCCCTTCCATAATGTGCGCGTTTTCTAATTGTTTCGTCAGATTTTCTATTTCAGTCGCGTATACATTTGCCGATCTCGAGTTTTGTTTGGTGTTAGCAATTTTTGCTGCTATTACGTCTGCCGATTCGTGCTTAATTTTCGATCGCAGCGCGTCAATCACCGCCTGCACTGTATTCTCATTTGTTAGTAAATTTCTTGCAGTTCCTTGTAGCTTTGTTTTTATTATTGCGATAAAAGCATCTGCATGTGCTCCGACATGCCTATTTACTAATTCGATCGCATCTATAAATGCTGTCAGGCTTTCCGCTGCGCCGTCGAATTTTGGAACGACTTGTACCGCGTATGCACAAAATTCTCTTTCTGCATTTGCCATATTTAAATTTTCGATTTTTATTTCCTCTGTATCTAAAATTTGAGAGCTTTGGGATTGTGCGTCGTCGTTTTCAGCTTTATCCTCTTCTGAATCTGTACCGTTTGAGTTTTGGGACTGTGCGTCGTCGTAGTAGTCTGTATTACTATTATTGTTATGTTCAGACTTTTCTTCAGTTTCAAATATATCCGATATGTCTAGTTGTTTATCCTCCTCAGTAATTGTTTCTGAACTATTAACTGATTGGTTCGCGTTATCTTCCTCCTCAAAGGTTATATCTACTATTGGTCTGAATGATTTTAATTCGCGTTTAAACGGCACTCTTAACAAATGGAAAACTTTAAGTATTTTCGCGTTTAACCGTTCATAAAAGGTTAAGTTATTCTTATTTCCTGGGAAATTTTTCTCAAATTCACGCAATATGGCAAGAATACTGTTGTATTCTTCAATTAAAATTCTAAGGTGTTTTTCCCTTGTTTGCCCACTTGGAGGTTTAGATATGTTAATACATTTGAAACTTTTGTCAAACGTGTCTTTGTGAACTTTGATAAAATTTCTGTAAGCTACACTAAATGACATTAAATGATACTCAGAGTGAAGTACCAGATACTATAAAAGTTTTATTAATGTAATTTCCAAAAAAAAATTCTAAAAGGGAAACTATTGTTTCCTAGTCGTGTTTATATGGGAAAAAGTTTATATTTCAAAAAAAAGATTTACCTATTTTAATTTTTTCTTATTAATTCATTCAAACATGCGTTTTTGTCATTGACCTTGACTTACGAAGAAGTAATTTTATTCCTATATATTTAATTATATTTTTTTTTTTTTGTGACTTAAGTGATTCGGTCTTTTTCTGTTTTATGACTTAAGTGTTTTGGTCTTTTTCTGTTTTGTGACTTAAGTGTTTTGGTCTTTTTATGTTTTGTGACTTAAGTGATTTGGTCTTTTTATGTTTTGTGACTTAAGTGATTTGGTCTTTTTATGTTTTGTGACTTAAGTGATTTGGTCTTTTTATGTTTTGTGACTTAAGTGATTTGGTCTTTTTATGTTTTGTGACTTAAGTGATTTGATATTTTCAAAAAAAAAAAAATTGGCCATGAGTTTAGGGCGAGGCCTGTCGCCACCTTAATAATGCAATAGCTGAAAATTTATTTGAAAATAATTAAATTTTGTACAATAATTTTGTACTTAATAAAATTATTTATCGATCATAAAATAATAATTAAATTTTTCAAAATATTGAGAAATTAAAAACGAAATCGATTTTCTCAAATAATGTATACGAATATTTTCTTTCAAATTTTATTTTTACAATCATTTATGATTTTGTCAATTACCAAAAAAAAATTACGCTTTAGATGAAATTATTTTATTTTCTTTCAAAAAAAAAATTTAAATATTTCCAAAAAAAAATTTTGCGATGCGCATGGGGCGAGGCTTGCGCCAATTAATAATTTGCTGAAAAAAAAAACGATACAAAAATTTAAATATTGCCCAAAAAAAGTTTTGCATGCGCATGGGGCGAGGCTTTCGCCACCTAAAAACTCGCTGCAAATAAAATGTAACTATTTACTAGTATACTGTCATGAAATTGTGAAGCAAAATATAGATGTAATTAATTCTCCTGTTTTTTTCAAAACTTTATTTTCTTTTGATTTAATAATATTTCAAATTTTTTCAAAGAAAAATAAAGCAACAATTCCAAATCCTTTTTAATATATGAACAACTATAATTTATTTAACAAAGGATTTTTTTTTCAAACAAAACGTTTGGTAGGTTTTTTTTTTTTTTTTAATGATCAATTATCAAATTTTATGAATTGGAAAACAAACAAATCTTTTATTTTTAAATTTAACGTATTTTGGAAAAAACTTATTCCATAAAAATTTTTTATTTTTTTTTTAAATTGTACAATGTTATTTTTTCATTTTATATGTATAATAGTATTTTGATTTTATTGTTAATAAAATTTATATCTCATCATTTACGATATTCATTTACAAGAAAAATTTTCGCTTAAAAATTATTATTTTTTTTCGAAATAGATTATCGATTATATTGCAAATCGTTGTTTAATTGAGGCAATTTAAAATAATGACGTACAAAAAACAAAAAAACTACTCACTACTTGACGCAGTTTACTTCCCTGTTGAAATTAATATCTGGATACGATGCTGATGGTGATATAGAATCTAGATGCTCTCCTTTGTTGTTTGTTGACTGATGGTTATGTTGAATGTTGAAAACAATTTTTTTTTTTTTTAATTTTCTTTATCAAACTTTCTTTATTTTGTTTAACTTTTTAATTTTTTTTCTCTGTGTTTTTCAATTTCTTTAATTATTATTACTTTTTTGAATTTCTTTAATTTTTCCAATTTTTCGTTTTGAATTTTTTTTTTTTTAAATGTTTAATTTATTTTTTTTCTGTTTTTATATAAAAAATTTCTTTCATATTTCTTTTAACATTTAAGTTCAGAATTATTGTGTAGTTTCTTTTTTTTTTTGATTAAACAATTTCTTTTTTTGTTTGTATTAAAATCAAAATTTCTATATTTTAATTCTTTAATATAGTCTTCAAAATCGACGGTATCTTCATCGTCTATACCTTCCAACTTTTTTGCACTCTCTGAGTACAACGGAGTGAATGAGGAAGTCGGTAAGTCTTCAACTTCGAGTTGGGTAGGTTCTACCGGTTGCATGTTACTAAAAAGGTTTAAATGTTTTTTCCTATATTGATATTTTTTTTATTTCTTTTCTTTTAAATGTTTATTTTTTTTTTCTTTGAAGTAAAATTCTTTTGTTGTTGTTACAATAAGGGGTCTACGCCAATGTGACCATAGACTGACCCTTATTGAAATATTTTTTTTTCGTGGCACTGTGCCACATTTTGTAGATTTTATACGCCGCTGACAATACCGACAGTATTGTCAAAATGTAAAGTAAAATGATAATGTCACTATTAACGATGGAGGCTTGTTGCACCTCGACTGTGTTTACTACAGTGCCCGAATTTACTGGGGCAATTTCTTTAGATTCCGTTTTACCCATTGGGATTTAAAATAAAATTTTTATTATGCAAAATTTACGAAATTAAAAGAATATTTAGCCGTTGATTTTCTGGGGGCTGTTAACTCCTCTTTTTTTGTTTTTAATATTTAAAACTCAATTTTATTGAGTATTTTGTGGTAATTTTCTCAATATTTTCTTTTTAATATTTCTGAATTTTTTTTTCTATTCTTTTTAATATTTCTGAATTTTTTTTTCTTTTATTACTTTTGTGCTTAAAAGGTTTTCGTGTGGATAAATTGTTTTACATTTCCTTATTTTGATTTTTTTTTTTTTTAATTCCACTTTTGTTTGTTATTTTTCTTCTGTTCAATAATTTCTTATTTTTTTTTTTTTATTTTACATAAATAAATTTAAACTTACTATTTTCTGTCCTTTTTTTTCACTGTTTTAACTTTTTTTTTTTTTGTGTATTTTTTCTCAAAAACAATTTTTTTCGGATTTTAAAAATTTTTCTATTTATTTATATTTTTTTTTTTAAAAACACTCACTTTCATTTTTCTATTAACTTTATTTTATATTTTCGTTATTCCAAAAAATTTACTTTAATTTCTTCCAAAAAAAATTTTACTATAATTTCTCCAAAAAAAAAAATTTACTTTACTTTACTTAATTTTTAATTTTTTTTTTTTTTTTAAAACTTCACTTATTTAAAAACATTTATTTATTTTAATTTTTTAAAAACCTTAATTTACTTTTTTCCAAAAAAAAAAAACTTTATTAATTTTTTTTTTTTAAAAAAAAAATTAATAAAGGCAGTCACGGTCGCCATGTGATGCCTGTACTTATTAAAATAAAACACTTTATTTTTAGAACTTATGATCTTTATTGATTGACTTTGACACTGAGAATGATCCTAATTAATTATGCTAATTAGTTTATATGTTATTTTTCTATGCATGCAAATTGCATTCATAGATTATAAAGAGAGAAACATAATGGGAAATGAACTGGAATACAAAATATTTAAGAGAGTTTTTAAGAGAGTGTTGGTATGCACAAGTGCATAACAGACAAATCGTGTGTGGGAAAATATTTGGCATGTTATATGATATCCACTTGAATTAAATATTAAAATAGATAATAATGATAAAATATGTTTATGCAAACATATTTTATCGTTAGAAAATAAATTAAAGTCAAGTTTTAATACTTGGGAATATTTGGGTTTTATAATTTGAAACTTTGTTCGGAATTTAAAGTACAGTTGCGTTTAATGCAACATGTACAAAGTAATGGGTGTGCCAGGTAAGTACAAGAACGTAAGTAGCAAGGATTAAGTACAAATGTACCACGGGGTGTACAAGGTAAGTAAGATTCGGTACGAATGTACCACAACAGGAATTATATGTTTTTAATAAAAAACAGAATATAAAAAAAGAACAAGATGTTTTTTTGAACAGATTGAATGTAAATGAGAAAATGTAATTATCTATATACTTGTTGACAGTTTTATTTTATTTTTCGCCATTGAAATAGGAAAAACAAGATAATAAGTTTAGATATTATGTTATGTACAAAACCATGTTTGTATTTTATTTCGGTTAACGGATTATTAATCTGCAATAAAAATAAATAATTCAACTTATTTTGTTTACGATAAATAACATACAGGAAAAACATTTTTAAAAAGATTATAACTAAACTTATATAATTTTTATCATTTAAATAAAAATATTTTAAGTTAATAAGTGTTAGATTACAGATTTTTACTCACGTTTAGGACTACATTTACGTATACTTATTTAGTTATTTACAAAATTATTTTCTTAATTAAATTTTATCGACAGATAACGTAATATCACATTAATTTTTTAAAAAAAAGTAAATGACTAATGCCTGAGAATTATAATAAAATATCCAATGTTTGTTATATATTCTCCAAAATTTATATTGATTCCTAATTATTCATATTGATTCGTGTTTAAAGAAAAATAAGTTAATTTAGATCCATGAATTTTAGGGCTTGTTTCTTTGAAGCTGTTTTGTCATTCTAATCTCTAATACGAATAACATAATTGTAAAATGTCTCAAAAGTTGATTTAGTTAAATATAAAGTCAAATCAATGGGTCTGGGATCAGCCTTTGTCAATTGGATGAGCTATTTTTTGTCTGGCCGTTCTATTCGTGCCGTTGTGGATGGGTATCAGTCACTCGTTTTCAAAATCAACTCCGGTGTTCCCCACGGGTGTGTTCTCTCCCCAACCCATTTTTTAATTTTCATTAATGATCTTCTGCAAACAACACTAAACCAAGCTACGATTTTATTAAACGGAAATTCGCATCTTCGAACGCTGTTACTACTAAACGAAATTTCCTGCAAAGTAGCATAAATCACGATCTTTCGAAAATTTCACAATGGAGTCTTCTCAACAGAGTTGAGTTCAGATCTGAGCTGGAAAGTTCATATTTTCGAAACGGCAAAAAACACAGCAAAATGTCTTGGTTTTCTTAAAAGATGTAAACAATACTTTTCTCTCTCTGATCTCCTAAATATTTACAAATCCTACATACGACCGAAATTAGAATATAATTCTATATGGGCGGGTGCTCCTAAAACCCACCTTGAGTAGCTCGACAGAGTTCAGAGAGGGGCTATTAGATTGATAAACAATCATCAAACCACCAGTTCATTACCATCGTTTAATCACCGTCGCAATGTAGGCGCACTTTCCATTTTTTATAAATATTTTGTTGGAATGGATACGTTTTCCCTGGAAGTAAAGGCCCAACTTCCTCTACTTCAAGTATTTTCACGTCAAACACGTACCGCCCCAACGTCACACCCGTATTTTGTCAAAATTCCTAGATGTGATAGATGAAGATTCGTTTTCAGTTCGCACCTCGAGAATGTGGAATGCTCTCCCATCAAAATTGTTCCCGGGAGCTGGCGGACGTTTCACTTACGACTTGCGCCGTTTTAAGAAGAGTGTAAATGATTACCTCCTAACTGTCCCACTTTATAATCCCGTCTAAACTTCCTGTCCCCATTACCAAATCCATACTTCTTTAAGTATAAAGGTATCCCACCTACTGATTTGGTAGCTTTAATAAAAAAAAATAAAAATAAAACAAAACTTAGGCTTTTTTTTCGCGGTAAGTACGATTTATATTTGAATGCATAATCTTTATTAGGATTAGTGTTTGAATATTGTGCAGAAAATAAAAATTGATTTTTTAGAATAAATTATTAACATGGATTAGTGTTTTCAACCCGGGTACCCGGGTGTCGGGTACCCGCAAATTTGACCATTATTTCGGGTATTTGAAAACCCGGGTAGTAACATCGAGTATCCGGGTATTAAAGTTTTGAAATTCAAAAAGCAAATTTAAAAAACCAAATTGCACAGTTATGGGCGAGCTTTAAAAATAATTTCGCATTCGAAAATTTGAAATATTGACTTACATGTTACATGTTTTATAAGTAAGCCGTAATAAATTAATGCTTAATTGAATTATTTCTATTTCAAAAACATAAAAAAAAAAAAAAATAGAAATGTGTTTTTCTGAAAAAAACATTCTTTGTGCTTTTGATTAATCAAAATACTGCTGAGCTGAGGAAGTGAAATTAAAAAATCGTAAGTGAAGAAAAATTATGCAAATTGATGTTATGCGCTCAATTGAATTTTTTGTTCTTGCAGCTTGTAAAATGTCTCGAGTCTGGAGTTACTTTGAGAAATTAACATCAACTGAATCACTCGGAGCGTGTTCTTTCCATTGCTGGAATATTTTGTAGTAAATCAAGAAATAGAATGAGCCCAGATACATCAAATGCTTTAATTTTTATAAAATATTATTTTCTTAATAAACAAAAAATTTAATAATTAACGTGTTTTTTTGTTTCCAGCTTTTTTTGTAATATTTCTTAATACCCGGGTAGCCCGGGTTACCCGAAAACTTTGAAATATTACAACTCGAGTACCCGGGTACTTTTATTTCCGGGTATTTGAAAACACTAACATGGATCTCATCTGTTTGTTTTGTTTTCTGTTCTTAGGATATCAGATATTTAATATGAGTTGCAAGTGAAAGGAATTCATATTAATCATTAATTATTATCTGTTTTAGTTCCAGTATGGAAATTGCTAAGATTAACTTTGATTGTAATTTCTCTAGCATAAGATAATATCTATAATGATGGTTTTCATTTTATTTATGTAAGACCAAAATACAAAGCAATTTAGTAAGTCGCTTTAATAAGAAAAAAAAAATTAAATTTAAATATCGTAAATTGCCCTTAAATCCACTTTTAAAGCGCATAACAATTTAAAAAGGTATTTCCATATTGAATCTAGCATATAAATAAAAAGCCTTCCCTTCTTTTCTTTAATTTGAATAATCTTCACTGGCCGTTGTATACCCACTGTACATAATATACCCCTTTTAGTTGCCGGAATATGCCATCCGAGACTGCAATGAAATAATCCTGCGGTCTAAAAATGACAGATCCAGTTATAGGAAAACCATCCACTTCTAGTGGAGAATTGTTGACCCTATACAAGAATCCAAACCTAATACAAAACAAGTAGCCACCTGGATTCTCTTGCTCTACAATGGCTGTTGACTTCTTGACGTTAAAAAAATGGTTTTGGCCTGAACATTGGCTATAGGGTCCTGTGCTTGGTATGCAACCTGGTTTAACCCTTCTAAATGGTGATTTGTTGACGAAATGGAAACTCCAGATTATGGCATACTGAGATTCCGTGGCTATATGAATTTTAATCGCATGAATTATGACCGCGACTGGCGGTCAAAATTCATTTTCAAAATGAATTTTGACCGCAACTCAATTTAGTAAAAAAATTAATTTTGATTGCGGCAAAATGTGCGGACAAAATTCATTTTCAAAATGAATTTTGGCCGTGACTATTTAGAAAAAAAAAAATGAATTTTGACCGCGAGTACAGCCAACTTTCCATTTCACCTAATTTGACCTATTTTATGTGGAAAAAGGCACATTTTTTGAAGCGAAGCTTATTTAATGGGGTAACTGCATGGGGAGTGAAATGAAAAAAAAGAATGCGGAAGTAAAATCAAACGGAAGCAATCAAACGGAAGAGGCGCGAAAGAAAAAAACAAAAAAAAAAAATCAAAATTAAAAATTCTCTGCGAAAAACAAAATGTGATCAAAAAAACATACGAAGCAGTCATAGAACTTCTGACAGACGTTAATACTTAAAAGATAACTATGAAATAACAGAGGCTACAAATGATGGGCTGCTCAGTACAAAATGTAAATTAAATTAAAAATCAATTTTATTGACGGCAAGATTTTGTATTGTTACTTTTTATTTTAATTTACATTTTGTACTGAGTAGCCCATCATTTGTAGCCATTGTTATTTCAAAGTTTAAATCTTTTAAGTATTAACTTCTGTCGGCAGTTCTATGACTGCTTCGTGTGTTTTTTTGTTCACATTTTGTTTTTCGCAGAGCATTTTTAATTTTGATTTTTTTTTTGTTTTTTTCTTTCGCGCCTCTTCCGTTTGATTGCTTCCGTTTGATTTTACTTCCGCATTCTTTTTTTTTCATTTTACTCCGCCTGCAGTTACCCCATTAACTGCTTCATGTTTTTCCCATATTTTGAGCCGGGAAGACCCTAACCGTAGCTCCCTACCGAAAATTTTTGGTCAGGTAATCTTTATTTCACCGGAGCTACCTATTTTGAAATTTTTTTTTTTTTTTCAAATTTTGAGTCGCGAAGACCCTAACCGTAGCTCTCCACCCAAAATTTTAGTTCAGGTAATCTTTATTTCATCGGAGCTGCCTATTTTGAAAAAAAAAGTTTTTTGTATATTTTGAGCCCGGAAGCCCATAACCGTAGCTCCCTACCCAAAATTTTTGGTCAGGTAATCTTTATTTCACCGGAGCCCTCACTTCCGCCCTCACTTCCGCCCTCACTTCCACCATCACTTCCCCCCTCACTCTTGCCCACACTTCCGGCCTCACTTCCTGCCTTACGCCACCCTTACGCCACCCTTCCGTCCTTCCTTCCGTCCTTTCTTTCGCCCTCCCTTCCGCCCACCCTTCCGACCACTCGTCCGCCCTCACTTCCGCCCAACTTCCACCCTTACTTCCGCCCTCACTTCCGCCCTCACTTCCGCCCTCACTTCCGCCCTCACATCCGCCCTCACATCCGCCCTAACTTCCGCCCTCACTTCAGCCCTCACTCCCGCCCTCACTTCCGCCCTAATTTCCGCTCTCACTTCTGCCCTCACTTCCGCCCTCACTTCCACCCACTAAATTCTGTTGTAAAATTCTGTCGCAGAATAAATTCTTTTCAAATGTATGGGAATCTGTTTCTGCTGCTAAATTCTGTTTTAACGACTCCCGGCTTTAATTGGATTAATAATTATTCTGTTGCGTGAATTCGATTTAAAAAACGAAAACCAAAAATCAAATTTATTGATATATTGAAAATACAATCTAGTTATAAATATTATATTACATACTTTGGACTTGTGTTAAAAATATGTAGCTATAAATATCTAATATAATAAAAGGTGAACTCACCTCTTAAACGACCTTGGCAGTGTTGGCACTTTCCTCTATTTATTTTTTTAAACGTAAATAATAAATAAAATAACCGAATGACTATGCAACACTGAATGCAAGGAGTACTTTGATAAAAACTTTAAAATGTAAACAAAAAAAATCAAGGTGTACTTTATCAACAAAAAAATAAAAGCATTCTTTTCGAAATGACAAAAATCAACGCATAGTTACTAGGCTAGGCCTGCACTATTTTTTCTGTGCAGGCTTTTTTCTAGTGCAGTTATAAATTGTGTAAAGTCTATTGCGAAAATTAGAGTATTAAAACCAGAAAACATTAGAGTTAAAAAAAAAAAATTTTCCAGATATGTCAACAAAACAGAGTCATAAACATTTGTCTCTTATTTTAGCTACCTTAAACCAATAATGATAGCATATGAAGACTTGTATATTAAATATATTATTTAAATTTTAAAAATTATTCTTTTAGGCGTAAGAAGCTTCCTTCTGTCGGGTGTCCCATGATACCTCATGTGTTTTTTTTTCTTGGTGCGCTTCGCGAAGCGAAGGGACACGGTATGAATTCATTTAAAATTAATAGTATTTTCTCCATAACTTTTCTGCATAATACCCACCTTCCCGGCAGCATAATTTATAATTTTGTTGTAATTAAATTTTTAATTTTTTTTTTTTCAGTGTCGACAAAAAGAAAAAATAAACCCTTCTATCTCAGACAACCTCTATAAGTTAGACTTTTATCTGTTCCCCTTGAGTGTCGAAGTTAAAAAGGTCCTACCCGTATATATGAATCTAGGCTAATTCATCGCCTAGCAATTCATCGCCAAGCAATTCATCGCCAGCAATTCATCGTCAATAAATTCATCGCCAAGCAATTCATCGCCAAGCAATTCATCGCCAGTAATTTATCGCCAGTAATTCATCGCCAGCAATTCATCGCCAGCAATTTATCGCCAGCAATTCATCGCCAGCAATTCATCGCCAGTAATTCAGTGCCAGCAATTCATCGCCAGCAATTTATCGCCAGCAATTCATCGCCAGCAATTCATCGCCAGCAATTCATCGCCAGCAATTCATCGCCAGCAATTCATCGCTAGCAATTCATCGCCCAGCAATCCATCACCAGCAATTCATCGCCGCTTAGAAAAATGTATAAAAATTTTGAGAGGCCATATCTCCGAAACGGAGCATTTCCGAGAAAAAAACGTTTGGATTTGGTGATTTGGGAACCGCCTCTACTTTCTTACTAAGTTTCTGCCACATCGGGCTAATTTTTTTTTGTTATATTTCGGAGGAAAAAAAAAATTTTCCATAGAAAAATGTAAGAAAATTTTGAGGGGCCAAATCTCCGAAACGGAGCATTTCCGAGAAAAAAGCTTCTGTATTTAGTGGTTTGGGTTCCGCCTCTACCCAATCACCAATTTTGAATTTTAGCGATGAATTGCTGGCGATGAATTGCTGGCGATGAATTGATGCCGATGAATTGCTGGCGATGAATTACTGGCGATGAATTACTGGCGATGAATTGCTTGGCGATGAATTGCTTGGCGATGAATTGCTTGGCGATGAATTGCTTGGCGATGAATTGCTTGGCGATGAATTGCTTGGCGATGAATTGCTTGGCGATGAATTGCTTGACGATGAATTGCTTGACGATGAATTACTGGCGATGAATTGCTGGCGATGAATTGCTTGGCGATGAATTGCTTGGCGATGAATTGCTAGGCGATGAATCAGCCGCTTACCGTATATATATTTCAATTCATAATTCTCATTTTTTTTATATTAGTTTTATATTACTTATAATTTTTTTTATACTACTTATACCTAATTATGATACCAAATAAATTGTACAGTTCGTTCTAAACCATCAAATTAACATTTTTTTTTTCTACAAAATTAGTTTAGTGCAAATTTCTTCAGGAGTTTACATGTGGAAGCTTGATTTCGCTGAAACTTTTCGAGAGGGTAGAGGTGGTGCATAAGCCCCCAAATCCTAAAATGTTTTAGGGTTTCAGAGATATGGCTCATTAAAGCTTTTATATGTGTACTGGACTGGTGTACCTAATACATAAAATTGTAATTTTACATTTTTTTAGCGCTCTATTTTTGATAATAACCAAATTAATTTTACAACCAAAGTATTGTGGTTAGTTGCAGTAAGGCGTAAGGGTAATTTGAGTTTTTATATTTTTTTTTTAGTTTAATCTAAAAGGTTTATAGAACAACAGGTGGATATGTCTTGTATGTTGCTAGTGGCTTAGGCCTCCAGGGGATACCACTTGAAAAAAACGCACCTATTTCTGTACCTCAAAGGTGTTGTGGAAACAAGAATTCTAAAATAGTGAAAAAAATATTGTAATAATATATCATAAAATACCCTGTACTGTTAATGTACCCAGAGTAAACATATTTCTATAGTAGAGTAACAAGGAATAACGAAAATTTCTATACAAAAAAAAAAAAAAAATTCACCTCCCTCTTACAAGGTGTCTTTCTGATTCCTTTCACTTAAGTTTTTTTCGCAGGTTTTTTTTAAAATCCAAAATTAAGTACTTTTTTAAGAACAAAGTGAGTTCATTTCGTTTTATTTTCGACTTAAAACTATTTTCTTATTTTTAAAATTTTTGAAAACCGTAAAATTACTTATATTTAACAATTTTTTTAATTTTTTGTAAAGACAAAAAATTATCATAGTCACCTGGTTCTTTTATAAAATAAATGCATTGTTTACATTTATTTGGCCTTAAGCGCGTCATAGTTTCCCTTAAATACTCAATACTAATAAATAAAAATCATATGATTTTTGTTTTGCTTTAATTTTTCTATTTTGGGGATGTGAGAATTTTTTTTAAAGCTTGACGCTAGTGATTTAAATGTGAGAAATTAAAATAATAATTAATATTAACTTTAACCAATTTTATGTAAAAAAAAGCATGAAAAAAAATTAAAAAGTGAAAAATGGGAAAAAAATAAATGCTATTTTCGTAAATTTTAAACAGTTTGAAAAATGTAAATTAACAGTTCCTCCTCAAACCTTTCTTAATTATATTAAAATATTGCAGGATAAGTTTTCTGAAAATTTCGATTTACATGTAACAGAAAATAATTTAGGAAGTAAATTAGCTTCCCTTCAAACGTTGAATGTAATTTCAAATGTTGTGAAAATTTCAATACAATTTATTTGATTAATTTTTTCATACGTGTGCGCATATATTTCATTTAAAATTTTTTTATAAAAATGTAAAAATTAGAAAAAATAGAAATAAAATGTTCTCTGTGATGAGTTTATAAAATTAAAAGTCTTGTTTTATTTCGTAACTTTTAAAAAAGCAACCATCCCATCCCTGATCATTTTTATTCAACACAATGATAGATTTTAAGTAAAAAAAAACATAGACTTTTTGGCGGGACGAAATATATTTTCTATGGCAGATACTTTACTTTATAAAATATGTATACAATGATGTATCTCTCTTCATAAATAAGAGAGATACTTCCTTCTGGAGATGAATTTACTCTTCCTTTAGTATTTATTCGTAGGTTTACGTTTTTTAAAACTAATTTTTTTTTCAATTAGATTTTCAAAACAATTTGTTTGTTGTAATTAAAAATTAAACTTATTTTTTAAAAATAAAAAATATGACCTCTGTTTTTGATCATGATAATACACTAAATTCGGATTCGTCAGATAATTAAGGAGACGTTAAATACCTGTCTCCTAAAAAAAAATTAAAATACATAAAACAAGAATGCAAATTTTTAGACGAATATTTGCAAAATAAAGAATTTCGCAAATGGTTAATAAAAATACTATCAGATCTAAGCAAAGCTCGGTGCCGATTCTTCTCAATAACTTTTCCATCAAATACGAAGGTAAGACACTAACGCGACACTATTTCTTCTTTTTATAAACCATCAAAAGTTTGCAACCAAGAACTAGCTGCTGTAGCTGCAGAATTAAGCTACATCTACGACGGCGTTATGCACCATCATAGTTTTTTACTCAAGAATGTGGAATAAAACTGTCTCAAAAAATATTTTCAGATTCAGTACTAAATTTTATTGTGGTAGAACAAAAATCACTGCAATACACCCAAAAAAATATTTGGTAAAATCAACCCAAAATGCCGTAAAAGTTCAGACAACCCAAAAATTTTGGTGAAATTTAGTAAATTTTTAAGTAGTTTTTTTTGTTGTAATTTTCGGTTATAGGAGCAAAAAGTTTTTTTATTTATATTATTCTAATTTTTTATTTATTTTTATTTTATTTAATTTTTTGGAACGTAGTTCCTTATCATACGCTCTTGCGGAAAACTTTATTAAAAATTTGAACACTTTAGTGTCAGTACATAGTGTCGGTACACAGACGCCGACGCGATCTTAGATTTTGAGCGACCGCAAGGTACGCAGCGGCGTTTTTTGACCTAACAGTAGCGACAAATTTTTAGGTGAAAGCGATCGCTAGCAGTCATAGAAGTTAAAAAAAAAAAAAAAAAACCAAGCAGCGACGAACATTTTTGTGTTTTTTTTTTTTTTTTTTTTTTGTTTATTTTTTTTTTTTCGATTTTTTTTTTTAAAGGTTTTTTTTTTTAGCGAATATCAGCGACGCAGTAGCGAGCAATGATTTTTTTTTTAGCAGCAGTTCAAAAAAAATTGAAAATATCGCTGTTAAGCCGCAGCGACCAAAAATATGATCGCGTCGGCGTCTGTCGGTACATGATAAACAAAAAAAAAAAAAAGTTAACAAAAATTGTTTTTTTTTTTGATATTTGAATTTTTTATTTAAAAATTATTTAAATTCACTATTTTGAATTTTTTATTTAAAAATTATTTAAATTCACTATTTTGTTTAATTTTAATTTGTTTTAATTTTAAATATTTATTTTTTTTTTAATATAAAACAAAAAATAATAAATAACATCAAAGTAATTAAAACACCATTATAGACTTTACTATGGTGACCAGACATACCCCATTCTGGGGTAGGCTACTGCATTTTTGATTCAATTTTCCTGAAATACCCCATTTCCAAAATCAGTAATGGGGTAAGAAAAAATACCCCAAGAACATTAAAAATATATTTTTTTTATATCTAGTAAATATTTCAGAATTATGAGAACAACTTTTATTATTATCAATTGAACAGATAATGTGTAGATGTTGAAACAATTTAATTTTGTATAATTTGATTTTCTAATTTTGTTTAATTTTTTGTTAGTTATTAAATATTACAGAGAATTAAAAAGTTTGTTTTATTTTTATATAGTGAAAAAGGAAAAAAAAAAAAACATCAATAAAATACCACCCCAAAAATAAATTTTTGATCTGGTCACCCTAGACTTTACTAAACAATAATTTTATTCAAAAAATTATACTACAGTTTGGACGCGTTTCATTTGGTTTACCAAATATCATCAGCAGCAAATATCAATTAAACTAAAACTAAAAATAAATTTTCTTATTATTCGATATTTTTTTATTTTTTAAATAAAAAAAATAAACTCCCGTCGCTTAAAGCTTTTTTTTTGGATATTTTTTTTCTCTTTTCAATTGGAAGTTTGAAATTGGATATTTGTTTCGCTTTATGTTGTTGTCTTGTCGCTTAGTGCAAAACAGTGGTTGACTTTATTATGCAAAATTTATTAAAATGCATACAGATTGATTGGGCACTAACTTAGAAACTGGATTTTTTCATACAGAAAAAAAAACTAACTAACAGCCTTTCCAAACTTATTTTCTTATAATCTTATGATAAATTAAAGAAATCCGTTCGTGCTATAAAAAAAATTTAGGTATTTAAATATTTTTTAGTTATTTTAATAAATATTGTATTCTTTGGTTTGCATTAATAATTAATAGAAATAAAACAAAAAGAATAGTAAACATCCAATGAAATTTATAAACTTAAAATCCAAAATTCTATCAGTTATCTATCAATATTATCTGTACAAAATAATTCCGATGTTTCACATCTATCAAACGTCCCGCCGGCTCTTGTATTTTTTATTGAACTTTGTATGAAAATTGATATACTTAAATTTTATTTCAATTTATAAAATATTTATAAAATAAAATATTTAGTAAATATTAATTTTTTATTATTAACTAATTAATATTTTATAGTTCAAATAAAATTTAGATTTTCATACTAATTTCAATGTTAATAAAAATCTTGTATAATTTTGTCAGTATTATTTTGCCAATATAAAGGCGCTATTCGGTACCAAGGCAAGTCAAGTCGTCTGCCGGCGTTAAATATTTCGATACTTTGCCATTTTGGCTTATGATATTTCTTTTTTTTTGTGTTGCAAAAACAACAAAAACAAAAAATTAAAATTTATAAGTATTGACTTATTTAAATCTCCAAATAGCTAAAAAAGGCACATACTTATGGGTGAAAACAAATGTAAACAAAAGAGTCATACTTAGTTAAATATTCAAATAGTGCCCCAATGGCGCAAAATAGCTCATACTTATGGGTGAAAAAAATTTAAATAAATGGGTTGTCAAAACAGTCAATATTAACGATACCTGTTAATTTTCTTAAAGTTTAAATAATGAGTCGACGCCGTCGCATTTTAAATGATTTGATAAAATGTAAACAGTCCCTTTCGCGGCAAATAAACAGTCCCTCTCGCGGCAAATAGTAATAGATTTTTATTGAACGTTGTATGAAAATTGATAAACTTAGAGCCCGTTCCCAAACTGAGACTATTTTAGAAACTGAAAATTTTTTTTAATTTTTAGAATTTCTAGAATTTTGGAACGACACGATTTTACAGCTGTTATTTTACAATTATTTTACAAATCAAGATTTTTTGACGTAAAAATCGTTCCGAAATGATATTTTATATTTTAAAAATCTGCAAAGGGAAATTTTAAATTTCCCATAACAAACTCAGTTTATAGGTGTACTTTTTAGTGCACCTCATTTAAAAAAAAAAAACAAAAAATTGAAAATTTAAGCAGACGTTGCACATGATACAGATTAAATGTCAAGCCTATTTCAATTTCTGAAAAAAAGGAATTTTCTTTAGCAGAAAAGTTATATTTTACGATTTAAAATAGTCTCAGTTTGGGAACGGGCTCTTAGAGTCACACTTTCTAAATTGAGGACGTAATTCTGTATAATCTGCTAAAATCAACTACTTATAAAATAATATTTGGCTGACTGAAATCAAAAAATTATAATAATACGTGAGCGACCGAATTTTCTTACCCATTTTTGCCGCTTTTTCCTCTTCTATACAATTTTAGTTTTTGAATTCACTTAAAAGTAGACCTACAAATTTAGTTTGTTATGGGAAATTTAAAATTTCCCTTTGCAGAATTTTAAGAAGTAAAATTGAATTTGTGAACGGCTTTAGGACAAAATTATTTCTTTTTTTTAAATAACAGCAGTAAAATCGTGTCGTTCACAAATTAAAAAACCTGGAATATTAATTCCGATTTCAATTTTTTCAATAATCACTAATAAGTGAACAGACTCTTAGTTTTAGCTTTTTGAATTTTCGATGTCAAAAAAGATCTTCGAAATTCGAAAAAACAGTCTAAAATTGCTCCTTAAAAAAGGTTTCTTTAAATGAAAAAAATGCAAAATTAGAGAAAACTGGGAAAAGTAGAAAAAAGTTTCTTTTTAAATTAATAAAATTTTGAATTGATAAAAAATGAAAATTACTTATATGTACGCTAAAGAACTACGTTCCAATCTGGTGTCCCATGCAGCTCTTTTTTTTTTTTATTATGCTTTTCTTCGGGATTCGAACCTTGTTCTTTGGCATTACACATACAAAATTTTTGGTTAAATTAGGCTCGGTTGCAAGAACGGGAGTTCTACGTCTTTTCTCGCATTAAGGTTTAAACTGTTTTCATTATGGCAATGAAAAAAGCTACTTGATAAGAAAAAAACGCCGATAAAACAAATTTTGTAATTTGATTCAGACAGGATTCGAACCGGCAACCTCAGTATTCCTAATTTTTTGGTTGACATTTTGGTAACAAAGAGTATTTTGGTGAAATTTTAGTGAATTTTTAGGTACTCAAAAAGAACAAAAAAAAAATTTATATTTAGTAAAATTTTTGTTACTTACTTCGGTTAAAATGAACTATTTGGTAATTTTTCAGGTTACCAAAAAGTTTAACATAAAATCTACAAATATTTTTGGTTAAACTTTTGGTTGTAAACAGTGTATTAGTTAAATTTTGGTGAATTTTTGGGTAAATAAAAATATTTTTAGAAATTTTAAACATATTATGTAAAATTTTGGTAAATATTTTGGTTAAAGACAGTTATTTGGCAAATTTCTTGGTTACCAAAAAATCAACCCAAAAATTTTACCTAAAATATTTTTTGGGTGTAATACAAAACGTATTGACACCGTTTGTCTGCTGTTAAAAGTTTGTTGACAGTGAGAAACCGTATTCCTTAGCAACAGATGCGTCCAGTAAGAGTAATGTTAAATGTTGGCCTTTACTTATAACATATTTCTCTAAGACAGAAGGTAAAAAGGAAGGGTTGCTTGATGTTGATGATGATGCCCGAGAAACGTCTCAAGTTTTGACAAATTGCATTGAAAACAAACTGAGTGCCAACGACTTGAAATTAAATAACATGGTATCATATAGTGCAGACAATGCGTCTGTAAATTATGGGCAGCACAATTCCATTTTTCAAAAGATTTGCATTAAAAATAAAAATGTTATTATGGCAAATTGTAATTGTCATGTTTTACACAAACATCGACGTAAAAATTTAAAGTATGATGTGGAAAATCTTATAATAAAAGTTTACAACAAATTTTCATCATCAGGCAAAAACGTAGACAATTTGAAAGACATTTTCCTATTTATTGAAAATGATTGCACCGCTTTATTACGCCACATTCCCATGAGATGGTTAAGTCTTTTGCTCGTATTGGAACGTCTCATCCTAAATTGGGAACCAGTAAAATCATAATTTATATCATCAGGTGAAAGTGAAGTCGATGCAGTGATTTGGACGTTCATTAAAGATCAAAAAGATGGATTGTCTGATGAGATCGAAATAAGTTTTCCAGAGCTTTACTTACACTTCATGCAAAATTATATGCAAATAATAAACAATTCTGTAAAGAAGTTAGAATGCAAGGAAGTATGTTCGACAGAAAATTATGACATCATGCTAAGCATACGCAATGAGCTGGAACAAAGAAAGCATGATAAATTTTTCGGATTCATGGTCAACCAAGCTCTTCCAAAAATTGATAAACTTAAACAACAAAAGTTTGAAAAAAATGCTCTTGAAGTTTATGATCGCAGTTTAGATTATTTAAACAAATGGTTTGATTTAAACAAAAGTCCATTTAAATTATTTAAAATTCTTAACCTTAGCGAAGAAGAAAATGTACATGAAAATTTTCTTAAAATTTTTCAAAAATTTAATTGGCCTTTTGATGGTGATGAGCTTTACAAAGAAACAAATGTTTTAAAAACAGCTTTGCCTTATATCATGTTCAAATATCAAAATTTAAACTATAAAATTTTGTAGTTTAAGCAAACCGTTCAGATATAAAATAAAATTAAACTAGTGTTATTTTGTCAACTAAAAATTTTTTTGTTATTGTTTATATTTTTTATTATGATTTTTTTGTATGAGTAGAAATTTTTTTTAGTTTTTCACCACATATTTTATTTCGCCCGACCATATTACATAGATTATGCTGTGATTTATTACAAATAATTGATTTCACTTTTGCTTACTGCTTTCATTTTCTAGTTTTAATAAGTAGTTTTAGCTTAAACTGGTGTAGCTAACTACCGAAATTTTGTATGGTAGAAACCAAAACTACACTAGTTTAAGCTTAAACTATATAATTTTGGGCCTGTTTGAACGCCGTATTATATTGAAAAACAAACACATGATTGTATCATTATATATCATTATTATATTTTCAAACTCTTAGGACTAGAACTATGGAAAAACACTTTCTAATTAGCTATGAAAAAAAAAATAATAATAATAAAAAAAAAAATTTGGATAGAAAGGGTGGAAGTACGTCGCAATATTTTATTGAATTTTATTCATACAAATAAGACTAGTTAGCCGATAAAACTGTGACTCATAAAATCTTAGCGAAGAATAATTTAAATTTTTTTTTTGTAAGAAATTAAAAAACTTTGAAAATAAAACACACATATAACACATAATAATATATTTTTAAAATTGTAATAATGTAATTGAAATAACAAATCGATTTTATATTTTTGGTTCAACATTTTTTCATTTATATATATATATATATATATGTATATATATATATATTTTTTTTTTTCTAACGAACAAAAATCTAACATTATTCGTTTTTGAAATGAGACATCTTCAAATAACGATGTCTTGAATCATTTTTATGAAGTTCAATATTTTTTATTTTAGCTTCATTAAATAATTTTAAATTCGTAGGAAATATTTTCTTTTGATAAACTCTCTTTGATTTCGTTATTGAGGTTATTAATCAAAGATTCCTTTCTATTTAGTCTTATTACTTATAGGCCGCTTGAATGCGTAACTGTTAACTATGTTGAAAGAATTCATTATGTCAAAGCTAAAATTTACAGTTTCAATGAACTTAATAGTACCATCACAATTTTGAAAATTTTGATGCCCATTTTGTTTCAATGTTTTCATGGCTATTGCCACACTTTCACTCAACGTCTGTGCTGCACGCTTTTTTTCATTTAATTTTCATATGTTAGGTTATCTGTTGAAGATCCACACGCACCTAAAAGAAAATTTTGTAAATTGAATTTTTTCCATATTTACTAAAAGCTGTTACCATATAAAGTCTTTTGAAATAAATTCAGTGAATTTAAACTTCTTTTTCCTGCTCTACCATTTAAATTAAAATCAGCGTACACTTTATCAATCTTTCTGATAAAAAAAACAATTTTCACGTTTTTAATTCAATTTAATTTAATTGCGTTGCGATAAAAAAAACAATCTTCCACGTTTGATTTTTTTTTATGAATGATTCAGTAGTACTGAAATTTTAAACTTTCAAAACTACTTTTAAAACTACTTTTAAACTACTTTTAAACTACTTTTAAACTACTTCAGATAAGTAGAAATCTAAACGAGATAACCGAATAAAAAAAAAAATTTTTTTTTGTTATCTGTCTCTTTTAAGAAGTAGTTTTTTTGTCATTATAAACTACTTCGTGGTGCGTTATAGTAAATAGTAAAATACATACACAATTTTCTAAGAAAAAACCAACACAGTCTTAACAAATAGATTTGTATGTGGTTGTAACTGATGAAACTGGTGAACAAAAGCTAGCAGGGATGATTTATTTACCGTTATGTTCAAATAACATTAAAAAATAACGAGAGCCATATTTTCTGCGGCTGGCGCGGCACGAAGAACGGCGCGAATAACGGCGCGATGAGCGAGTCATTAATTGTAAGCAATTAAATAACATAGTCGGCTGTGTATTTTAATAAATTGAAGCTTACATATACCTTTCTAGACAAATAAAAAAAAATTTTTTTAGTTTTTTTTTTTTTCATTCACAACAACAATTTCAATACATTTTTTCTAGAAGTGTTTTTCCATATATATATATAATTCTAGTTCCTATGTTCAAACTTTACAATAAACATTATGAATTATATTGACCGATGAAAAAAACTAAATTAATTTTTTTCATAGTAATTTTGAAAAAAATCATAATTTTTGTCCATATTTCTTTAGGTTTTGTCCAGATTTTTCCAGATTTCAACCAATAAAATTTCAACTTTCCAGATTTCAGGATTTTAAAAACTGGCAACCCTAGCGGTTGATAGACAACATTATAGGAGCTAGTTATTTTTTGTGAAAAGTATCTAAAGCCAGGATGTCGTTAAAACAGAATTTAGTAACTGAAACAGAATCCCATACATATGAACAGAATTTATTCTGCGACAGAATTTTACAACAGAATTTAGCGACAGAAAAATTCATTCTGTTCACAGAATTTGAATTACCTCAAACGAGGTTATTTTATGTTTCTGTTGCTAGAATGTCAATTGAATTTAATTCAATTTTTTGTTTTTGCTTTGTTTATTTACGTTTTATATATTTAATTAATTTTTTTATATTTTCGAGCACAAATTTCAAAGCTGCGCGGATCCTTATTGTGATTCCGTTTCTGTTTCTGTTTTAAATGCAGCAATCTCATAAAATTCTGACCAGAATTTCAGTGGCAGAATAAATTTTTCTGTCGCTGATTCTGTTCTGTTGGTAAATTCTGTTTTAACGACACCCGGGCTTAAGAGGAATAAAGATTTATCTTTTTTATTTATTCAACAAATAAATTGTCAAATAAATATCGTCCTCTTAAACGGGTTTCCAAACCAAACCAAATTTGTGTTTTGAATCATTTCCTCTTTTTATGAACTGTTGCAAAAATCCTTATTTCATACTTAAGTCTAATTTTCTATATTTACTTACCTTTTCCTAAATCCCGAGTTTACACAGTTGTAGCATTTTAGAACTGTGTACTTTTTCTGTCTACAATATAATTTTAAATATCTAATTTCAATTAATTATTGAAGTGAAACTTCTTTAGACGCATTGTGATTGAGAGTGAAAAAAATGTAAGTGTCAAAAGTGTGACGCTGAATGTCAAAAATGCCTCGATTATTGTAAAAAAAAAAGGCAAAAAAAAAAGAACAAATTTATGTGTCAGCTGATGATAAAACCGACAGCCGCTAGCAACTTAATGAAGCTTATCAGCGCAATAACCTACTCTATATTGGCTCAGAATTAAAGTCGATAATACTTTTTTTTCTTTCGATTAAAAGGAAAATAAAATGTATTTTAAATTATTGAATAACAAATATTTCATTTATTAATTATTAGTGCTAATTTTCAAAAAGTTTTTGGAATACAAATATTTATTCCGAATAAAAATGTTCCAATGCACCTATTTTGTAGATAATTTTTTTTTGATATTAATTTTTCTTAATGTAATTTTTTTAGTTTGTTAGTGTAATTTATTTTTGACATTAAATTACACTAATAAAATGCAGGAGGAATATGTTTATTACAATTACTTTTCGGAAGAAATACTAATGTCAAATTTTGCAGGCATATTTGAAAATGCTCTTTTAACTAAAACAGATTTTTTTTTTGAAGTAATTTATAATTGAGTTGTTTGTATAAATTATTTTTGCCATTAAATTCCATTAATGCAATGTATGTAGAATATTTTTATTCCAATTCCTTTTCAGAAGAAGTACTACCCTGCTAGCCTGGAAGTACTTTAGAAATACTTTTGAATCACGTAGTCTCGTTTATTCTTTATTTGTTTTTATAGTGAATTTACTACTGATTTATGAATGGGCTCGGGAAAAAGTTCAGTAGTTTCTCCTCCCATTTACTACCACATACAAACAACTATCTCTTTTAATATGAAACAGAACATGCTTCATTTTATCGACAATTCATAACTTTTCCATTACTTCTGCACTACTTCATAATCACTACTTCTTCACTACTTCTAAACTACTTCTGCACTACTTCACAATCACTACTTCTTCACTACTTCTAAACTACTTCTTCATTACTTCATAACCACTACTTCTAAACTACTTCTTCATTACTTTATAACCACTACTTCTCACTACTTCTTCACTACTTCATAATATCATACCTTTCTGTTAATAAATAAAACAAGGAGTTTATCCGTGAAATAATTTTAAACTTAAAATTTATTTTAAATAAGAGTGGCCAAATGTCCACAATTATTTTATAATAAGTTTTAAGTTTAAAATCCTTTCACGGATAAGCACTCAAATTTTTTATTTCAAAATATAATTTTTTTATTCTTATTTATTATTATTATAATATGCCTAAACAAATTCTTTATTATTATTATATATTTTTTTTTTTAATCAGATTTAATTTAATTTTTAAATATCTGTTATGTGCTCGAGGCACGCTTTTTTTCATTTAATTTTCATATGATAGGTTATCTGTTGAAGATCCACACGCAACTAAAAGAAAATTTTGTAAATTGAATTTTTTCCATATTTACTAAAAGCTGTTACCATATAAAGTCTTTTGAAATAAATTCAGTGAATTTAAACTTCTTTTTCCTGCTCTACCGTTTAAATTAAAATCAGCGTACACTTTATCAATCTTTCTGATAAAAAAAACAATTTTCACGTTTTTAATTCAATTTAATTTAATTGCGTTGCGATAAAAAAAACAATGTTCCACGTTTGAATTTTTTTTATGAATGATTCAGTAGTACTGTAATTTTAAACTTTCAAAACTACTTTTAAAACTACTTTTAAACTACTTTTAAACTACTTCAGATAAGTAGAAATCTAAACGAGATAACCGAATAAAAAAAAAATTTTTTTCTTGTTATCTGTCTCTTTTAAGAAGTAGTTTTGTTGTCATTATAAACTACTTCGTGGTGCGTTATAGTAAATAGTAAAATACATACTAGCGACCTGCACGAGTATATATTTTTTACTCTTATTTGGTTGAGTACTAGAATACATTTAAATTTATCGCTTCACTATGAATATTAAATACATTTAAAAAAAATATAAGAGTACATTTTTACTCAAAACAAAATATTTGAGTCAAATAGAATCGTAAATAAAATAACCTCAAATAATATTATTCATGAATTTACTACTCGTTAGAATTTTAAATTCGTAATTTATGATTTGTATTCGTAAATATTTTTGTGTATTCGTATAGTACTCGTAGTACTAGTAGTATAGAGAAAAAAAAAAGTGTGAATTTCAATGATAACTAATAAAAAGTTGTTAACAGTAGTTTAGTGCTATATGAAAATTTAAAAAAATGGAAGAAATTAATGAAAATCAATCAATTACCGAGTCAATTAGTGATATAAAATTAAAAATATTGTCAGGAGAGTACATTATTCTTGATATGCAAGGTAATGGGACGAGCAAAGCCTGGAATATTTTTGGAAGAATTAAAAATTCGAATGGGGATGACATAAAAGACGTAGTCGCTTGTAAAAAGTGTAAAATTGTCTGTACTTACAAGAAAAGAAAATAAATTTTCAAATGAACGATTTAAAAAGTATATAGCTATATAGTTTTCATTTTTCAATTTTGAATTCCAAAAAATGTATAAAAAATATATAACCGCCTGGGCAAACTCGACGTGACGGACGCGACGCAAACGTTATTGACGTTAATGACCATATAATTTTACGTTAGCGTCATTAACGTCGTTAACGTCAAGACTGTTCGCGTGCATATATTTTCATACATTTAATATTTCTTACGTCATTTGCGTCGCGTCCGTCGCGTGCGGCACGTCGAATTTAACCAAACTTAAGAATTAGTCTAATTTAAACTTTATTTTGAACAAGCCCACGGTTTTTCATTTAATAAATAATACTCAAAAATTCAATCAATGCATTTCATACAATATTCAAATATTCACGAGTACTCGTAGTACTATGTGATATTTGTGAGTAAAATGTACATATTATTTATTTAGAATGAATAAAAATGTTCTTAAATGAAAAGTACTCGAAATTTTTGTGAACAACTCATTATGTTTTGAGAGTATTATTATTGTGAATAAAATTTACTATGAATATTTTTTATTCGAGTTAATTTCTATATTTGTTTTATTTATAATGGATCCGTGCAGACCCATAATACATACACAATTTTCTAAGAAAAAACCAACACAGTCTTAAAAAATAGATTTGTATGTGGTTGTAACTGATGAAACTGGTGAACAAAAGCTAGCAGGGTAATAAACATAAAATTTTTATGCATATTTGAAAAATTATTTTATGTGTTGCCATGCAGCCATAATTCTAGCCATTTTGAAATAATTTAAAAGCCATTATGCCACTAAACTTTTTGAGCTTAAAAAGTAATTTAGAACCTGAACTCTAAAATGAATAAAAATAAGTTATATAATGTACAAAAATTATAAATTTCAGAAAAAAAATAACTTAATAATAATAATAATAAATGTTTTTATCTCTAAGTAGCCGCTGGTTTTTAATTTTTTTTTGTTAATTTATCTAAGCCGCCGAATTCCCCCAAAACAAGTTATTTTAAGTCGTCTGGCCGCAGCAGTCGAAGGACAAAAATCAACTAGTCGCCGTCGAAAAAATCGATTGGCGTCATGTCTTATGTGGACTTGACCATTTTAAATATTTATTTAGCCTCCCCAGAAAATACTACTTGCCATGAAGTTTCACTTCTTCCGTGTGTCCCGAGACTCACATATTTTTTTATTGAAAATTACCAAAAGTGTCAATTATGCACTTTTGGTTATTTTCGCACTCCACGGAATTTGAATGAAATCGGACGAACTTTCGGTTGTGAATACGTTGCAGACAAACACACGAACCCACAGAAATGAAAGTGAGGTACTAATAAAAAAAAACGTGTAAGAAAATGAAGAGCATGTTTGAAGCAGAAAATAGTTCGGGAAGAGCACAATAATGATTAAATTATAAATAATGGACAAATTAAAGAGGGCAATCCGAAAAAGTTTATACGAATGTAGTTAATACGAGAAAAAAGACATTATATTCATACGATATGTTGTTATATAGTTTTTTTTCGTATAAATAATGTCACTTTTAAAACGACATTATTTACTATTTCGTTTCAACAAAAACAATAACCATTAAATATTTAGTTGCGAGGCACACATTTAAGGCCACCCATGGTCAACAGGGTGGTATCGAACAAAGAATGAAAACAATGAAAAATATCTATGATCTTCAATAGCTCAAAGAGAATGAAAACTATTATTTTAGAACCTATTATTTAAATATCCTTTTTAATTTTTGCTTACCCCTTCAGACATGCTGTTTTGGAAGATTAAAATGAAATTTTTTTTTGAATGCGTGTGCAAAAGTTGTATACAATTTTTTAATTTAATAAAAACATTATACAGCTTTTACACACACATTAAAAAAAATCTTCATTTTAATCTTTGAAAGTAGCCTGTCTAAATGGGAGTAACCTACATGAGAGTCCAATAACATAAGATTGCTTACGAATAGTTTAATACAAATTTAGATTAAAAAAATTAAACAGCATCGCGCGCAATAGGTAATTTTTTTTTAATCGATTTTCCTAATTGACCATGAAATATCTAACGCCTCGTTAAAAACTATTATATAAAGTACCGAAAAGCGTCTTAATGGGAAGTATTATACTGACAAAATTATACAAGATTTTTATTTACATTGAAATTAGTACGAAAAAATATTAATTAGTTAATAATAAAAAAATAATATTTTCTAAATATTTATTAATATTTTATAAAATCAAATAAAATTTAAGTTGAATTTTCTATTTTCATACAAATTTCAATTAAAATTATTAGAATTTGCCGCGAGAGAGACTGTTTGGACATCAAGTCAATTTAAAATGCGACGCAGTGGTCTCTTTATTTCTTTTTATTTTTTTTCTTTTTTTAAGTTTATACTTCTTTAGTCGCGTTGTATGATATAATTGAGTAATTCTGTAGGGGGTAAAAATTCATTTTCATTCTACTCATTCGACATTCGAAATCGAAAAAACCGACATGATTTTTGACGTTTCAATACTCAAAAAAAATTAGTGGTCCACTCAATAATCATTTGTCATTTATAAAAACAAAATAATTTGGCGCGACTAATTTAAATTCAAATTATTTTTTAAAAATTTTTCGTTTACAAATTATTTAAAACTAAAATTTTTTTTTTTTCAAAATAGGGTTCAATATCATTTGTCATTTATAAAAACAAAATAATTTGGCGCAAAAAATTTAAATTCAAATTAATTTTAAAAATCTTTCGTTTACAAATTATTTAAAACTACATTTTTTTTTCAAAATAGGTAGCTACGGTGAAATTAATATTACCTGCCGAAAGATTTTTGGGTAGGGAGCTACGGTCACGTCGTGCCGGCGCAAAATATACGAAAAAAAATGTTTTTTAAAAATAGGTAGTTCCGGTGAAATTAAGATTACCACCCGAAAAATGTTTGGGTAGGGAGCTACGGTTAGGTCGTGCCGGCGCAAAATACACAAAAAAATTTTTTCCGAAATAGGTAGCTTCGGTGAAATAAAGATTACATACCGAAAAATTTTTGGGTAGGGAGCTACGGTTAGGTCTTGCCGGCGCAAAATATACGTAAAAAATTTTTTTTCAAAATAGGTAGCTCCGGTGAAATTAATATTACCTGAAAAAAAATTGTTGGGGGGGGAGCTACGGTTAGGTATTGCCGGAGCAAAATATACGAAAATTTTTTTTTTTTAAATAGGTAGTTACGGTGAAATTAAGATTACTAGCCGAAAAATTTTTGGGTAGGGAGCTACGGTTAGGTCGTGCCGGCGCAAAATACACAAATAAAAATTTTCCTGAAATAGGTAGCTTCGGTGAAATAAAGATTACCTGCCGAGAAATTTTTGGACAGGGAGTTACGGTTAGGTGGTGCCGGAGCAAAATTTACGAAATTTTTTTTTTTGTTTTAAATAGGTAGCTCCGGTGAAATTAAGATTACCAGCCGAAAAAATTTTGGGTAGAAAGCTACGGTTAGGTCGTGCCGGCGCAAAATATACAAAAAAATTTTTATTTTCAAAATACGTAGCTCCGGTGAAATTAAGATTACCTGCCGAAAGATTTTTGGGTAGGGAGCTACGGTTAGGTCGTGCCGGAGCAAAATATACGAAAAAAATTTTTTTTTTAAATAGGTAGCTCCGATGAAATTAAGATTACCGGTCGAAAAATTTTTGGGTAGGGAGCTACGGTTAGGTCGGGCCTGCGCAAAATACACAAAAAAAAATTTTTTCCGAAATAGGTGGCTTCGGTGAAATAAAGATTACCTGCCGAAAAATTTTTGGGCAAAATGTCCAAAAAAAAATTTTTCAAAATAGGGAGCTCGGGTGAAATAAAGATTATCTGCCGAAAAAGTTTTGGACAGGGAGCTACGGTTAGGTCGTGTCGGCGCAAAATTACAAAAAAATGTTTATTTTCAAAATAGGTAGCTCCGGTGAAATTAAGATTACCAGCCGAAAAATTTTTGGGCAGGGAGCTACGGTTAGGTCGTGCCGGCGCAAAATATACGAACAATTTTTTTTTTAAAAAGGTAGCTCCGATGAAATTAAGATTACCGGCCGAAAAATTTTTGGGTAGGGAGCTACGGTTAGGTCGCTGCGCAAAATACACAAAAAAATTTTTTCCGAAATAGGTAGCTTCGGTGAAATAAAGATTACCTGCCGAAAAATGTTTGGTCAAAATGTCCAAAAAAATTTTTTTCAAAATAGGTAGCTCGGGTGAAATAAAGATTATCTGCCGAAAAAGTTTTGGTTAGGTCGTGCCGGCGCAAAATATACGAACAATTTTTTTTTTTAAATAGGTGAAATTAAGATTACCAGCCGAAAAATTTTTGGGTAGGGAGCTACGGTTAGGTCGTGCCGCCGCAAAATACACAAACATTTTTTTTTTTTCGAAATAGGTAGCTTTGGTAAAATAAAGATTACCTGCCGAAAAACGGTTAAGTCGTACCGGCGCAAAATATGCTGAAAATTTTTTTTTCAAAATAGGTAGCTCCGGTGAAATTAATATTACCTGCCGAAAGATTTTTGGGTAGGGAGCTACGGTTAGGTCGTGCCGGCGCAAAATACACCAAAAAAACACGAAGCAGTCATAGAACTGCCGACAGAAGTTTATACTTAAAATATTTAAACTATGAAATAACAGTGGCTACAAATGATGCTCCGTACAAAATGTAAATTAAAATATACAAATGATGGGCTGCTCAGTACAAAATGTAAATTAAAATATTTTTATTTTAATTTACATTTTTACTGAGCAGCCCATCATTTGTAGCCACTGTTATTTCATAGTTTAAATATTTTAAGTATAAACTTCTGTCGGCAGTTCTATGACTGCTTCGTGTTTTTTCTTTTAAAATTGACGCACGAGCTGAATTGTATATTCATATACAAGCCCACTTTCCATCAGTCAAAAATTGTAAATTAAAATTCGATCAGTAAAAAATAAAAAAAAATATTTTTTTATCATGAGATACAATTAATGCATGCTAGAACTTGTCGTTTTTACAATCCTAAACTTCCGTTTACCACCAACTTGCGATATTGGCACGAAATTCAGCGCTGTCGTATGTGAAAATGCGATTTTATTGTGCTTTGTTTTGTTAGACCTAAATAAAGAAACGATGTCAACCGTACTAAATATCGTCAACTTACTATATTAAACGGCAGGAAAAAATTTGTAATTATCGTATATCATATATTTAGGCAATGTTATTAAATTAAGCGATAAAAACTAAAAATGTGAAAATTTGATAGAAATTTTTAAATTTTCCAATAAATTTTAATTGTTAAAAATATAATATAATTTTTTTTATAAAACCATGTAAAAAAAATGTGGACTCTTGAAAAAAAATTTTAAAACAAACAGTTTTTTGCTTCTTGTGAAAATAGTTTTTTTTGAGATACGATAGTACTCTTCTGACCCGTCGATACGTTTTATATGTTTAGCGACACTTTAGTGTTGAAATTTCCAGCAAATTTTACCACAAGAGCGTCAGATAAGAAACTACATTCCAAAACTACGTTCCAATAAGAAAGATTCAATTTCTTGTTATAGGAATCCTATTTGCGCTAATTTCTCAAAAGGAACTTATGATTATATGCATAAGATTGATTTTTATGAGAATTTTTTATTTTTATAGTAGAGATATTGTCGACGTAATTCACGCGCGTATAAGAAATAAAAAAATTTTAATACTGATGACCAAAAATCTAAAATTTAGAAAGATTATTAAAAATATGCAAAAGGAACTTTGGTCCAACCGGGTATCCCACGACAGCTCTTGTATTTTTCTTAGAAATACAAAATTTTAAAAGCTTATATTTTATGTTTTATACAAAAAGCATCTGGAATGATTTAAATATATAAAATTAAATATATTTTATACTGTACTTTTTATTTTTTTTTTTATATTATATCATCAGTCCATCTGATATAGAAAAATAATGATGAATTGTGTTTTATTAAAAATCTTTATAAGATAAATAATGTTAAATGTCTATAAACACTCTTACCAGCAGTTGTATGTTGTTCGCATATTAAAATATTCCCTAAAAAAAAAGAAAGTGGAAATTTCCACTTCTAAAAGTAATTTTCATATACGGAAAAGTGGAAAGAATGTGACAGTCCCGGCCCGGGTAGGGTTGTACAAGATAGTATATTATTGTAAAAATAATCACACGAAATATAATATTTCTGTTAAACAAAATAATAATTGTTAGAATTAATTTTGATGCACATTATCGAGTCTAAGTCGACAGAGGTCTTAGAACATACAAAAAAATTCAAGTAAAGGGTATAAAAACATTATTTCAGTTTGAAATTAATAAAGATTTTCACTCAACTTTTATACAAAATTTTCTTGTGTAGGGGCTCAATATTGATAATGAATAAAACTATTAACTCATGCCACTTTTGGTTATTAATAGCGCAGTCGCAGAATACATTTTCCGGAAAATTACGAAAAAAATAATTTTGGCAAACCGTTTAAACTTTTTTTTTTAATTAAATTCATATTCAGTTGATTAAAAATATTAAAGGTGAGAGGACATTTTTTTTAATTTTTAATTAATAAGGCAAGAATTAAAAACTTGTGCACCAATAAGAATATTTCACTAATTTTTTTAGAAACTGGAAGAATTCATTTTTCAAATTACCAAAAATTTGAGAATTTATTTAAAAAAAAAAATTGAAGTAAATATACATGTTTGATGTTTGATTATTATAAAAATAGTAATTTTTCAGCTCTTTCGGTTATTTCAAAAAAATTAAAATAATTACTAAAATTAATTTAAATGTGATAAATTTCTATTCTCATTACCAACTTGAATTTTCATAACTATTCTTTAGTATCAACTATCACATTAATTAATAATGTTTCCTATACTTATTTTGAATTAAATTTTAAAATTAAATATTTTTTATCATAGTAATAATTTTAAGTTCCATAAAGAAAAGATCTGCCTCATTTGTTTTTTTTTTTTTTATTTCATATTTTTTTTAAATGCTATTTTATCATTTAAAAATTAGCGGAAAAAGAAAACTTTTTTTCTGATTTTTTTACGATATAATATTCCTATGTTTATTAAATGCTATAAATAGTAAACAATTATCCAGTAAAAAATAAGTACTTAAATCAAAATTATATATAGTTTGAACATTTAATATCAAGAACATGTAAAAATAAATTCTTATTATTAACTTTTTAAGGTTCTTCGATAAAAAGAATCTTTTCTTAAAAAAATTTCTTTTACTGATATTTTATTTCCCTATTAAGTAAATGTGGGAGTCCCAAACAATTTTTGTTTCAAAATTTGATTGAAAAATCGTTTAAGATTATTTTAAAGTTTAATTAACCATAGAGATAGTGTCGACGTAATTCACGCGCGTGTACGTAGTTCAATTGTGTATTTGAAATTGAAAATTTTACCTGCTATACCCAACGCAGTTCAGTTTCGAAAAACCAAAAAAAAGAACATAATTGGTGTATACATTTTTTTTTTATTTTATTAATAAATTAATTTTTTTTTTTAAGGTACAAGAAAATAATATTTTTGAAGTGAAACTTCTTTAGGAGCATTGTGATTGAGAGTGAAAAAAATGTTATTGTCAAAAATGTGACGATTATTGTCAAAAATGTGACGACTATTGTCAAGAAAAAAGAAAAACAAGTAAAAATTTATGTGTCAGCTGGTGATAAAACCGACAACCGCTAGCAACTTAATAAAGCTTATCAGCGCAATAACCTACTCTATATTGGCTCAGAATAAAAGTCCAAAATACTATTTTTTGTTTTCGATTGAAAGGGAAATTTATTTTAAACAATAATAAAAAAATAAAAAATTCATTTATTAATTATTAGTGTTGATTTTCAAAAAGTTTTTGGAATACAATATGTGTTTTGAATAAAAATGTTCCACATGATAGGTGCATGTGTAGAAAATTTATTTTTGATATTAATTTTTCTTAATGTAATTTTTAGTTTGTTAGTGTAATTTATTTTTGACATTAAATTACACTTATAAAATGCAGGAGGAATATTTTTATTACAATTACTTTTCGGATGAAATACTAATGTCAAATTTTGCAGGCATATTTTAAAATGCTCTTTTAACTAAAACAAATTTTTTGAAGTAATTTGTAATTGAGTTGTTTGTATAAATTATTTTTGACATTAAATTCCATTAATGCAATGAATGTAGAATATTTTTATTCCTTTTCAGAAGAAGTATTAATAAATAAGAAATTTTTCTGGCATATTTGAAAATTTATTTTAGGTTAAACTTTTCGGGCAACAAAAAGAAAACATGATTTAAGACACGCTGCTGTTTTTTCATATATTGCTGTCGCTAATAATATAGTTGTTACCGGAAGTGTAACAGCTTAAAATATAGTAGAAATCATCTGGCAATCAGTGTTGCCATGCAGCCATAATTCTAGCCATTTTGAAATAATTTAAAAGCCATTATGCCACTAAACTTTTTGAGCTTAAAAAGTATTTTAGAATTTTTAAATGTTTTTATCTCTAAGTAGTCGCTGATTTTCAATTTTTTTTTTTTTCTAAGTCGCCGAATTCCCCCAAAACAAGTAATTTTAAGTCGACTGGCCGCAGCAGTCGAAGGACAAAAATCAACGAGTCGCCGTCGAAAAAATCGATCGGCCTCATATCTTATATGCACTTGGCTTTTGGACATTTTAAATATTTATTTAGCCTTCCCAGAAAATACTACTTGCCATGAAGTTTCACTTTTCCGTGTGTCCCGAGACTCACATATGTTTTTTTTTTTTTGAATTTAAACAACAAAATTTTTTTTGAATTATAATGAAAAACACAATAATAAAATATTTTGACAATATACGGCGTAAAATACTGGGAAAGTTAAAATATTTTAACTTTTTCGTAGCTTAACTACGTATTACGTCGTCGTTATTAATTAGCCTCATACAATTCCATACAATTGGACTTTTTTACGCAGAATACGCGCGTGAATTACGTCGACAATATCTCTACTATAAAAATAAAAAATTCTCATTAAAATCAATCTTATGCATATAATCATAAGTTCCTTTTGAGAAATTAGCGCAAATAGGATTCCTATAACAAGAAATTGAATCTTTCTTATTCGAACGTAGTTTTGGAATGTAGTTTCTTATTATGCCGTAAAATTTGCTGGAAATTTCAACACTAAAGTGTCGCTAAACATATTTAAAAAAAACGTATCGACGGGTCCGAAGAGTACTATCGTATCTCAAAAACACTAGTTTTCACAGGAAGCAAAAAACTGTTTGTTTTAAAATTTTTCTTCAAGAGTCCTCATTTTTTTTTTACATGGTTTTATAAAAAAAATTATATTATATTTTTAAAAATTAAAATTTATTGGAAAATTTGAAAATTTCTATCAAATTTTCACATTTTTAGTTTTTACGGTGATCGCTTAATTTAATAACATTGCCTAAATGGTCTCTATCACGGCATTCATATGCACTCTTTTTTTGGTATTATCGAATATACATTTGTGCTCCTTGCTTCATTTTCTGATCTTATCTCAGTAGTCGATGCTTTACTTGATTCGCTATTAGAATCAAAGATTCATATACCTATAACATAATGTAAAGATATATTATCTGCACTGTTATTTACTTCTATAAATCAAGAACGGTGTTTGACAACAAAAAAAAACAGTTTTTCTTTGCAATGAGACCCCGTTTTTAGCTTCCAATGGCATGAAAAATTGTAAACTTGTCCACAAAAGAAAAAAAATGTAGTTTTTAAAAAGTATCACCACTTAACTTATTTATAGCTCCATTAGGAAGATTTTCTAGGTATTTAAAAAAAAAAAAGTATTTAAAAAATTTTTCGGCAGGAATTTTATAAAATAATTTTCGGTATTTATCAAAAAATAGTATAATAAATCAATTAAAACGTCCTTCTCTCTAACAGAAAAGTATAAAAATAATTAATTCAAAAGAAAAAATATTATTCCAATCAAACATTTTTCTAACATCATAAGACATTTTTTATTGGAAAACTATTCCTTTCAGTTTTTTTGTTAAATTGCCTATTTATTTTTATTTTGGGGTCTCATATCTTTCTCTTTCTTATAGCCAATTTATACTATAAAAAAAAAGATAAAAAATTCAATAGCTTTTCTATAATTATAATTTGTTTGTTGGTGAGAATTTTTTTTATTCTACCTCACATCAAAAAGAATTTCTTCTCTTAAAAATAAACAAAAATTTAAAGTATTATAAATTAGTTGTTTATTTGTAATTCATAAGAAAATATATATTCGCTAAAATTTTATTGTTATAAATACAAAAATCAAATAAGAAAATGTTAAAAAAATGTTGTTGTTTTCGTTTAGAAACCTGTGGATTCATAATTGGGTGGCTGGCATTAATATTTTCAATTTTTAGCTTTGCTGTATTGGTATATTTATTTTTCTTCCTGAAAACAGAAAAAGAAAGAATGGAAAATGTTCATAAATATTATAATGGATTTGATGAAGATAGTGCTAATGAATCTGAATGTAAGAATTTCTAAATAATTAATACCCAAGAAAAATATATACAAATAATTTTTTTTCTAATTTTAATGATTTCATACTAAGCAACAAAACTTTTAAAATCTTTTTTTTAAATCAATATCGAAAAGATCTAATAAAAATATCATTAAACAAAAGCTCTCTCCAGATGCGTAAGCTTTTTTAAATTTCATATGCATGTACACAACATAGTTATATAGTTGTATATTATAAATTATAAATTATTGTTAAAATAAATAAATCGATTTTGTTTCATTCACAGACTTAAAAGGAAACAACAAGTGGAATGAACACTTAGGTAAATCAAAAATCAAGTTCATTTATTTTAAAAAAGTACCTAATTTTTAATGTATACAAACCTTTTTATTGAAAATATAACGAAAGTTTTGCAGACTTCAAACAATAAATAAACTAATTAAGCGCCCAATAATCGTATGCCTTACAGATATTGAATTTTTATATCTGTATTTGTATCTGTATTTGTTTGACTACAATCAAACTATGCAAACAGTAAGCACGAAATATAATTTAAATAATATAAAAGTTTCCCATCATCGTCGCGTAGTTCATATAGTTGTTTTTAACCCTCCTAATTGTTTTGAAATTTTTAAGTATTTAAAATTTGAAAACTTCTTTCTAGCCCATATTCTTCATTAAATTTAATTTCTGTCCGCGATATTTCGGTTAACGAATAACTTGACTTTTGAAAACCCTAGACTTGACAATGACATATGATTACTTTTAGCATATGTCATAGTGGCAATTGTGTATCATGCTGTTCCTATAATATCATCAATACTTCTACTTTATGGAACTCACATCGTAAGTAGAAATAATATTAATTTTTGTTACTGTTCTGTAATAATTCTAGAATATCTAGAAATTCTACGAACAATATCAGATTCTGAAAACTTTCAATAAAATTGAATGAAAATTTAAATTCTCGTTGCCTATATAAAACAGGCACCAACGTCTTCAATACATTTTTAATAACAATTTTTATGCCTATACGCAGTGCTGATATTCAGCCGGTACGGAACGGTACGCTCGTACCGGTTGTTAAAATTTTCAAAATTTTCCGTACCGGTTGTTCTATATTATGTTGTTGCTTTAACGGTATTTTAAAGTTATCAAATGATTGATTTTTTGTGTATTTCGTGATATTGAAACTATTCAAACTATTTTACGGACCTTATTAACAAAACCACTTGTTAAATTATGGTTGCGACAAGGGCATCATCTGGCAAGTGACAAATGGGTTAAAGATTCTGTTCCAATTGTGCCGTGCCAAAACCAAAATTTAATTTGGACATTATTTAATTAAATTTTTTTCTTACGTAAATAAATATTTTTCTTACGTAAATAAATATTTTTCATATTATAAATAAATATTGAATAATATTTTTTTAAGCGTACCGGTTGTTAAAAATTTCGAATATCACCACTGCCTATACGTTAAAATCATTCAAATTAATTGAGAATAAATATATGGATCCCAATTCTGATCAAAATTTTAGTTTTTTGATCTGAAATATGAAATATTTTTATGCGGTACTTAATTACAAATATCACAAATAGTGAAAAACTTTTACCAAAGTTATTACTTTTATTATTAGATTTATTATAGACAGTCAATATATTATGTAGATTAATTTGAATATTTTTTTCATAATATTATTTTCAGAGAAAACATACGTACTTAATGCCGTATCTTGTTTTGAATGCAATCTTAATAATTGGTGCTGTGATTGGGACAATTTATTTTACCTTTTTTTTCACTGATCTTTTAATAAAAGAGAACGGCAACAGCTATGCTATACTTTCCACTATATTGTTAATTATGACAGTGGTTATTGGCATAGTTTTATTTGGTAAAATAAATTATATTTTAAGATTATACATGCCTAAAATTTAAGTTCAGATTTCATAATTCACTCATTCACAAACACACTTGACAAATGTCATACTTTGCTCAGGGTCACCATGTATATTAGTTGTTCCATGCTCATAATGACAAATTGATTATTCAAAAATTTCATAATTCATGTTACATTTTTTGTCCTAATACATAAATCATAAACTTTGTAGGTAAAATAATAATATTTATTTTCTCAATTTTCAGTATTATTGATATATTCATATGTAATTATATTTTCCCTCTACAAAGTTCTTCGGGATAATTTGGAATATAATCCGGCAATCAGCTTTGATAGCAGTAAAAATTATATAAAAATTATAAAATAAAACATTTAATTAATAATAATGTCTACTCTCTAAATAAATTTTGGCTAGAATCCCTAGCTTTGATCTAGTTAAACGATTTTTACTGGGAAATTCAATTATTGAAAATAGTTTTATAGTTTCAGAAGCTAGTTTACGCAAAAATCTAGTTCTCAAAAGCTAGATTTCTAGGTAAAATTTTACAAATTATTTACCGAACATAGATTCCATTTCAGATCATTAATATTCCAGTTATTTTGGTAAACTAGATTACAAGAACGGAAATTTAAAACTAGAATATAGTTTTAAAATAGTTTTAGACAAATTTGAAAAATTATTAAAATCTAGTTTCTGCAATTATCATCTATTTCTCATTGCTAGATTTCAATTATTGATACCAGATTTTTTTGCTGTGTTCGGGATTTGAACCTGCGTCCTTAGAATTGCAAATAACTAACATACCACAAAGAAAATGTGTATACCAAATTTATATTTTCTATTTTATGTACATTTTAAATTTCAATACCGTAGCTAAGTGGTAGTGTTGGCGAATTGCAATGTTAAAGAACCAGGTTCGAATCCCGAAGAAGGCGTAAGAAATAAAATTAGAATTTAATAAAAATCTAATAAAGAAATTGTAATAATATAAATAAAAAAAAATATAGAATAAATTTTTTTTTTTTTTTTTAAAAAAAAGTCACTAGATTCTAGTTAAAAAAATGGAAGATCTTGCCTTTCTAACTAGAATTCCATTAGGAATCTAGTTTGGCATTTTAACTAGAATCTAGGTAAATTTTGGAAGCTAGATTTCCAACTAGATCCTAGTTGCACACAATCTAGTTGCTCAATCTAGTTTTTTTACCCACAATCTAGCCAAAATTTATTTAGAGAGTAGTTGTAGGTATAATGATATTAAAGCCCCTTCCAATTTAACAATCGCAACAGAACGAAAGATTTATCATTAAAAAGAAAAATATATAATCATAATTGTTACAATATCTTTATTTTCTATATATTTGTGTGTAAATATATAAATCTAAAATTGCAAAAAATTCAAATTTTAGACGTGATACAGTTCTATATATATATATATATAGGCTTTCTAAATTTGTTTAACATTTTATTTGCGGACTAAATTTGATGAGAAACTTTTTTTTTAGGTCAGACGCAATAAATAATATTATGTAGATATATACTTGTGCAGTATCAGCAGTGGGATATTCGAAATTTTTAACCGGTACGCTTAAAAAAAATATTATTCAATATATATTTATAGGTACATATAAAAATATTTATTTACGTAAGAAAAAAATATAATTAAATAATGTTCAAATTAAATTTTGGTTTGGCATGGCACAATTGGAACAGAATTTTTATCCCGTTTTTCACTTGTAGTCCGTAAAATAGTTTCAATATCACGAAATACACAAAAAAATCAATCATTTGATAACTTTAAAACACCGTTGAAGCAAAAACCTAATATACAACAACCGGTACGGAAAATTTAAAAATTTTAACAACCGGTACGAGCGTACCGCCCCGTACCGGCTGAATATCACCACTGAGTATCAGTATACATATCTACATAATTAATTGATAAAAATTATAAACACAAAATAAATGTAATATACTTAATACAATATTTTATTTATTATATTGTTGATTCAAATTAAAGCACTTTATAAAGAAAATTTAAATTATGTTGTTCCTTAAATATTTTATTTTTACGAAATGAATTTTCTTTAACCGACATTATGTTTTCCATTTATTTTTATTTGCTGTTGAATCAGTTTAATAACAAATTAATTATCAATTTAATTATAACCAATTTATTATATGATCTAAAAAAATAAAAAAAAATTATAATTTATCACTACCATTTACGTTTTTTTATTCAATTATAATATATGGTACACAAAAAAAATTACGTATTACATATTTGCGGTCAGGGTTGCCAGTTTTCCTAAATGATATATCGGGAATTTATAAAAAAAAAATTTGTGTTTAGAACATATTTGGAAATGTAGAAATAATCTTGAGAATTTATCTGTCACTAACACATTGTTCTGCTGAAAGCTCGCTTTCTTCTTTGAATAGAATTAAAACTTACCTTCGATCATAATTGAAAGAATTTAAATTAAAAAGCAAATTGAGCTCATTAACTAACACAATTTTTTTTTTGTTATTTAAATTCAAATAACTCTAAAATTCTCAAAAAGTGCCTAGGGACGGCATATTCGTAAATCCGCTCCTGTGTTTATGACAAAAAAAAATATTCATAGTTAATTAAATAAAATGTTTTAAACGAAACTAATTCGTATAAAAAAACATAAACAATAAGAACGAAAAAAAAAATTTGTTGAGACCATTAAAACAAGTAAAACAAGTGTTTGCTTTAATTGCTCGCAATTTTCATGTAATTCAAACTAACACAAATTTTATCACAAATTATAACAAAAATTAAAAATCTTGAAATAAGTTAAAACCAAAGCTTTGCAGTTTAAAAATAAAAAAAATAATAATTTTTGATGAAAAATTCAATTATTTGTGGTAAATCGGGAATGATGATTGTATATCGGGAATCGTGAAAAGAGTTTTAATATCGGGAAATTCCCGCCGAAATCGGGATACCTGGCAACCGTGTTTGCGGTAAATATTATAAGTTACGCGCATTAAAAAAGTAAATTTAGAGTCTGTTCCAAAACTAACCGTTATTTTAAGAACTGAAATTATTTTTAAAGTTTAACTTCGTTAGCTAGGTATTGTAAAAATTTTTGTAACAAAATAGGGAAAAAAAGAAGACAGAATATAGTATGTCCTATGTGTCTTATGTTAAAAAGTAAAAACAAATATAAAAAAAGTAAAAACAAATATAAAATATAAAAAAGTAAAAACAAATATACGAAAATAAAATAGCGATACTACACACACATAACAAAATACTAACGATGTGTGGAAAGCAAAAAACAAAAAAAAACGTTATAGAATTCAAAAATTGTACAATAAAAGAATTAAAGTTCAACTGATTTTGTTGTTAATAATTTATTTAGTTTATTTCCTTTTCCAATTAGTGAAATTCTATCATATGAAACAGAAACGTTGTTTGTCTGTTACGAATAGGCTCCTAAAGCGCTCAGACGATCGTTTTAAAACTTACACCATTTCTTTGTCTCAGATCGAGGTTGGTTATAGGCTATTTTAAAACTTGATTGGCCTTCTAACCACTACAAAAGTTCGTACGATTTCATTAAAATTTGGTATGTTAAAAAGGAACTGATTACACATAAATTTCGTAACAAAAAATTTATTTCCGACTTCATTCAAATTTGGTACGTAAAAAGAGGAAATGATTACATACACAAATTTCGTAACAAAGAATTTGTTGACCTCCTAAACAGCGACCCAGGGGACTTCAAAAGTTCGTCCGATTTCATTCAAATTTGGTAAATAAAAAGAGGAAACGATTAAACACGTAAATTTTATAACAAAAAATTGATTGATCCTACCCAGCTACCACCACTAGGGGCGGACTAGGGAATGCATTTTTTAAAAAAAAATTAATTACGGATTTTAGGAATTGTCTTGAAATGAAATCCGAAATTCCGGTTTATTCCGGAATTTCATATAAAAATTAAAATATATTAAAAAATTAAATTAAATTATTCTTTAACATAAATATTAGTGTATTTAGTTCAAAACATTAAAATTATAACAAATTAATTTATGAAATATTTTTTATTAAAATAAAATTTTATACTTTTCAATAAACCGAAAGTGAATAAACTGAATGGAAAATAAAAATTTGAAACACAAAGTATCCAATGTTTTATCATTGAGTTTTAATCGAATTTTTATTGAAAATGTTCCTGCAGCGTTGTTAATAAGTTACATTAGAGAGTTCCCAAAAGTGTTCCTCGGGGGCTCCCCTTGATCCAAAATTTTATTTCACTTCGAATTCCAAATTAATCACTGAACTCGGAACTCCAACTTATTTTGTTAATGTTGATTAATATGACAAAAAGTTTTATGTATTTGCAGACTTGCGATAGCTACTTAGATTTGAATTTTTGTGAATTTTAATGCTTTATGCCTAAATAACAAAAAAAAAGCAGTCATAGAACTGCATACAGAAGTTTATACTTAAAGATTTAAACTATGAAATAACAGTGGCTACAAATGATAGGCTGCTGAGTACAAAATGTAAATTAAAGCTTAGTATGCTATTTGTATGTTGCTCAGGAAAAAATTACAAGAAAATTTATGGAAAAAATTCCTAGAAAAAAGTTAGGTAAAATGTAATGTCTTTATTGTCATTGTCTATATTTATTTATTAATCTTTTTATTTTTATTAATATTATTAATCATTCAAATTCAAATAATATTATTAATCAAATTTTTTTAACATAATAATAGGTTGAGTTTGAATTTATCTCTCGTTGAGTGAATACAAATAAATTTGCAACAAAAGTTAAAAATTAAAGTCATTAGTCATAAAAAAAAAAAAAAAAATAAAATAAAAATTTTTGTTTTTGTCACAAAAAAAAAGATTGTTCCTCAATCATAGGCAAAAGATCAGCAGATAATTTTGATAACAATGAAAAAGAAAAAATTAAAAAACAGAAAGACAAAATGAAAAAAATAAAAACAGACAAAAAAAATAATAAAATCAATAATAAATTCAATAATTTTCATAATTATTTCAAGCCACTTCAGGTCGTAGATGACCTCGAAATGGAGGATGAATCTGAGGATGATACTCCTCAACTAGAGGAAAAAAAGGTGAAGATTCCCCCGATCACCATAGTTAAAAAATCACAAACAGAAATTTCAGATTTAATCATAAACGAAAATATAGAAAAATACCTAATTAAGCGAATTTCTATAGGTATAAAAGTTTTCACTGAAAATGCTGAAAATCACAAAAAACTATGTGATGCTTTAGAAAAAAAAAGCTATCAGTACTTCACTTATGAATTTAAAGAATCCAAACCCGTCAAAGCTATACTTTCTGGTATCGAGAAGTTAGAACCTGCAGATGTTAAAAAATTATTGCTTGAACTTAAATTAAAAGTTACTGAAGTGAAACAAATAGTTAAAACCACCAAATACAACAATGAAATAATTTTATACATTGTATATTTCGAACATGGGTCTATCACTGTGAACGAATTAAAAAACAGATATTATGTAATAAATCATACTAAAGTTCGATGGGAACATAAAACCAGGAACTACAAAAAAGTTACGCAATGCTACAATTGCCAAATGTATGGGCATGGATCTAAGAGTTGTCGTTTAACCCCATATTGCGCTTACTGCTCTGAGAAACATCTCACAACTAAATGTCCAAATAAGGAAAATACTACAATTAGCAAATGTGCGAATTGCCATGGAGATCATCATTCAACTGATGAAATGTGTCCTAGTAGACAACTATACATTGATTCAAGACAATTGAAAAATAAATCAAAACAATCACTTTTCCGACCATCAACGAGCAAATCAAATTATAGTACGATGTACCCCCCCTTAAGAAATACGAGGCACCCAAATAGTTACAACTTTAATAATCAATGGGTAAACAATAATAATATTAATAATAATAATAATAAAAATACTAGTACTACTACTAATAGTAATGTAGTTAGCTCTAATTATTCAGATAGTAGTTTATTTACACTTGAAGAAATAACAAATTTAACAAATGAGTTATTAAATAAATTAGCAAATTGTAAGAATAAGCAGGAACAATTTAATGTTATTAGTCAGTTATCATTAAAATATATTTATAATGGAAAGAAATAATATGAAAATTAATGTAATAACATGGAATGCAAGAGGCATTCAGCATAAAAGTTTAGAATTTTTTAATTTTTTAGAAAAAAAAAATATTCATATTGGCCTTATTACTGAAACTTTTTTGAACCCTTCTATAAAATTTAAAAATCCCAATTTTTATTGCTACAGAAATGACCGATGTACACATGGTGGGGGTGTGGCAGTGGTTGTGCGTAAAGACGTTAGGCATAAAATTCTGCCTGCAGTAAAAACAGAATTAATTGAAAATATGGCAGTTGAAATTTACGCAGGCTCAGGTATTAGTTTTAAAGTAGTTTCTGCATATTTTCCTGGCGGTAACGCCGGAAAAGATAACATAAAGAAAAGCAAATTTAAATCAGATCTTCTTAAATTTTCCAGGCTATCTGGAAACTACATAATTGGAGGCGATTTAAATTCAAGAAATACAACATGGAATTGCTCTAAACATTCTATTTGATTTAATTTCAAATGGACGTTTCGAATTACTATATCCTAATAAACCCACATATATACCTAAAAACGAAAAACTTCACCCCTCCACAATTGATTTATTTATCACAAATTGCCCTGATTTTTGCAAACACCCAAAAACATACAATAACTTAGGATCTAATCACATGCCTGTGGGACTACAAATAAATGAAAACCCTAGCAGCTGTGTTAAATATGTACCTAACTTCAAAAAAACGAACTGGGAAAAGTTCGATAAATATTTTCTAGTAAATCAGCCAGAAGATTTTGACTACAAATCTATTTTAATTTCGACTGAAATTGACAATAAGATAAATAGTCTAAACAATTTAGTTCAAAATGCAATCGAAAATAGTGTTCCTAAGTTAAAAATTAGAAACATCTATCAAAATAAATTACCCCCTCACATCTTATTACTTACACAAAAAAGAAATACTGCACGAAGACACTGGATTAGGTACAGACAAATCATATTCAAAGCACAAATAAACCATTTTAACAATTTAATTAAAAAAGAAATATCCGATTACAGAAACCTAAACTGGAAAAAGATGTTAGAAAAAATAGTTCCTAATAGTGATACCCTATGGAATGTTTGCAAAATAGTTAAACATAAAAATAAAAGTTTCCCTCCACTTAAAGTTAATAATTCCTTCATAATAACAAATGAAGACAAGGCAAATGCGCTTGCTCTACACTTTAAAAAAAACCACGCATTAACAAGAAATCTGAGTAACAATAGCTTCGAAGAAGAAGTAAATCAAATCACAAGTTATTTTATGAAGGACCAAATGCCAGCAAATAACTATATACCTATTAAATTAGAAGAACTAAAAACAATAATTAAAAATCTAAAAGTTAAGAAATCTCCTGGGTTAGATAAAGTGCCAAACGTCATCATAAAAAATCTACCGTCAAAAATAATCAAACACTTGCTAAAAATCCTCAATGCATGTTTTCACATAAATTATTTTCCAAATGAATGGAAAATTGCAAAAAAAATACCAATTCCTAAGCCTAATAAAGATAATCGAGACCCAAAAAATTACCGACCAATTAGTCTTCTAAATAATTTTGCAAAAATACTTGAAAAACTTATCAGAAGTCGATTGCAAGAATATACTGAAAAAAATAAAATTTTACTTCATAGCCAATTTGGCTTCAGAAACAACCACAATACCACTCAAGCTCTTGTTAGAGTTAAAAAAGACATTAAACTTCGGTTTAAAGAAGGGAAATCAACCGGTATGGTAATACTCGACATCACAGCTGCGTTCGATACAGTTTGGCATAACGGCTTAATTTACAAATTGATAAAAGCAAAATTTCCTATAAACCTAATTAAATTAATACATAGTTTTTTAAAAGATAGAAAATTTCTAGTTTCCGTAAACGAGGCTCATTCTGATATTTGTCTAGCAGTAGCTGGGGTACCCCAAGGATCAGTACTAGGGCCCATTATATACAACATTTTTATTTCTGATTTTCCTGATCTAGTGCTATGTAATAACTCAATATTCGCTGACGATACCTGTGTATATAGTACAAGTATTTACAGTGTCGAAATATGCCATAATTTACAAATCGCTTTAAATACGCTTTTTGACTATTACACTAAATGGAAAATTGATGTAAACTTAAGCAAATCCAGTGCAATGTATTTCACTCAAAAGCGCAAAGATTGCTATGTACCCCAACAAAATTTAAATTTATTCAATATTGAAATAGAATGGGTTAACGAAGCGAAATATCTGGGTATTATGTTGGATAAAAAACTTAAATTTAATAGGCATGTTTCATATCTTATAAACAAAATCAATAAACTAATAGTCGCAATGTATCCTTTTATAAACAGGAATTCCACTCTAAATATTGAAAATAAATTAAGAATTTTAAAAACTATTATTTATCCTACTTTTATTTACGCTTGCCCGATGTTCGCTGACTGCGCCAAATGTCATGTTAATAAATTACAAACAAAACAAAATAAAATATTAAAAATGATTTTCAATTTACCTTTCTTCCATTCAACCAAGGATATTCATAATAGGGCCAATATGGACATGATTTCAGATAAAATGCAAAAATTAAACATAAAATTTAATGAAAAATGTAAAAATTCAGCAAACCCAGTAGTGTTAAGTTTATCGTAAGATTATATTAGCGTAGTTTAGGTTTCTTACAGGTAGTTTAAGTTTTATTAAAATAAAAAAAAAACATTTATTAGGTTTTCAAATTTTTCCTAAAAAAATTTCATATTATAAATAAGAAAAATAGTTATATAACATAAAAGCTGAATTCATAGTTGTAAAGGCTAGGTTAAGTCTAAAACTCTATAGTATCAAATTGTAAAATTGTAAAATAATGAAATATTAAATAAATAAAATGAATTAATAATTAATTAATAATAGGTTTAAGAAACAAAAATTTTTTTATTAGTAGGATATTTAATTTTTTGGCTTGTAATATTGGGCCTTATATATACTACATATATTTGAAATTAAAAGACCTTGATATTGTCATTGGGAATCGAACCAGGCACCTTCAGACTTACAGTCTGATGTTCTAGCCACTAAGCCATATTGTCCATATGATTTTGCGTTTCTTAAATATTACAAAAAAAATAAGTATTCTTATTCTTGTTTTTCTGAGAAAAAAACTGATGAGTTTTCGATCTCAAATTCGAAGATATTCGAACTCAAATCGAAAATAGATTTTTACCGTCTACCAAAAATCTCTAACGCGGCTAAAGAAGTATAAACTTCAAAAATAAACAATTGGTCAAAATTCCCGCCAGTAAAAGTTCTTCCAAATTCGAAAAATTCGGAATTTAGCATTTTGAATTCCAAATTTTTTGAACTTCAAAAACAGGCGCAATTTCGGAATTTCGGAATCCGAAAATCCGGTTTTGCATTCCCTGGGGCCGACTTCTAAAGTTCGTCCGATTTCATTCAAATTTGGTACACTGAACCAAAAGAGCAAGTGAATTTGAAGAAAAACGATATTAATGTGAAGAAACAGTGATCAAATAGGGGTCAACCACTCTTCTATTATAAGAATTTTTATTATAGAAATTTCTTCAAGTTGACGAAGAAATTTTCAGTATGAAATTTTTTTTTAAATACGATTCTTCCGATGTAAGAAATTTTCTTCTAAATTGATTTTGTTTCTTCATTTTAAATAAATTTTCTGAAGGAAATTCGTCACATCAACAAATATATTTTTAAAATTCGTTTTTCAACCTTAAACTTAGGGATTGCACATTCGAAATTCGAAATTCGAGAATTCCGGAATTCGTTTTCATAATATAGTTTCGAATTCCGAAAATTTCCCAGCGAATTCCGAAATTAAAATTTATTTTTTCGTGCTCTCTCCAACTTTTAAATAATGTTTTCGTTTCTCTACATATTAATATTCTATATTCTAATTCTATAAAAATTAAATCTGAAATGAAATTGTTTGAAGAGAACGGCTTTCGTGGCAAAATATTAGAGTTCGCCTACTCATTTTTGATTTTGATTCCGCCATCGAGCATGGAGTTTGAGCGAGCTTTCTCAATTGCAGGTAACTTTTGTACAACTCGGAGACGCGCAGCTTTAAATGATCTCTGCTTCCTCGAAGCATATTTTAGGCAAATAAAACAATAATTTTATATTTTTTATTGTTAAATGATATGCCAAATTAGAATGTTTCTGTACAATAATTTTATGTTTATATTTCGTTTTAAATAATATAGTTTTTTAACTATTATTGTTATTTAATAATTGAATTTGGTATAATTTTACAGTATGTTCCATTTTTATTTTTAAAATAGTGTTTTTTAGTCAATAAATAACAATGAATTATCTCAAATAAGTTATTTTTATTATTTGTATAGACATAAAAAAAAATTAATAATATTTCGGAATTCGACCGAATTCCGAAAATATTTAATTTCGAATTCCGAATTCCGATTTTTTTATTATCGTCAAAATTTGCAATCCCTACTTAAACTTCGTCACGTCTACGAAATATTTCGTCAATAAAAAAAAAATTAACTTCAATTTTTCAGAATGAAGAAACCTTTTTTTAATTGAATAAGAGTCAACAAATGTTTTATTCATATCCAGGAAATAAATTTTTTTTTTCTTCATATTTACGAAATTTTTTTGTCAGCATAAAAAAAAATTTTTTCAGTGGAAAAATGTTTTTTCCGTACAAATAATAAAAATCCAGAAAATAATTTTTCACTTGAATGTCTTTTTCAAACGAAAAATTATTTGCTGGATTTGAATAAAAAACTTACTCCTTTATTATTTCGTCAACTGAATCAATACTTGTATGTTAAAGAACAATTCCTTAACATACGACAAGTATTGAATCAGTTGACAATTTGTACGAAAAAAACATTTTTCCACTGAAAATTTTTTTTTCATGCTGGTTTTCAAATTTACAATTTTAAATTTGCCGGAACCTTATATTGTGAAAGTAACCTGTAATAAAAATAAACCTCAAATATTTGTCCTGTAATAAACAAAAAATTAATAAAATAAAAAGACATTTTTGAAAGTGATAAATGCATGCCTTATTTACTTATGTTATGTTACATATTTAACACATATCTCAATTATTTTCTTAATGATTCTATCAAACAATTTGTTCAAGATGTTATTCAATATCACTTTCAATGGAACCTGAAATAATAAATATTTTTTGAAAATTGAAAAATGATTGAATAAGTTTCTTAGATCTCTTACCAATTAAAAGGTTCGTCAGCGGACGTTTTAATTGATGATTTAGTATACGAACAGGAATCAAACAACAATTTTAAGCGAAGAGTTGAAATATTTGTCATAAACCGTTCCTTGAGGATTTTTCCCTTACCCTTTTGTTGTAGATTGTAGAAAATAATATTCCTAGATAAAATAAAAATAGAAAAAAAAATTAGTTAAAGACTTAATAATTTTTTTAATTTGCTTTAAGTAACAAGAACTCAGTAGGAAATAATTAAAACAAAACAATTAAAAAAAATAATAGTACTTAACTGAATTCTGTTCACACTCACTACGATTAATATTTCAATTTTTTTCCGATTGATGTGATTGTAGTCTGATTCGATCTAAAAAGAGTATTTAAAAATTTTTAATGCGTTGGGGATCGTTATGTTGTATTTAGTGCTATAGAATTTAGATCACTAAATGGTGTATTATATGCGTCAATACACATGCAATCATTTAGATGCATCTGCGTAAATAATGAAAAAATTTAGATGCATCAGCGTATATAATGAAAAAATTTAGATGCATCAGCGTAAATAATGAAATCATTTAGATGTTTCGTATTGAATATTACGTAATACCTAAACAAACATAATATCTCTCACAATATTTCAATACAGCCATATACAAAAAAAAAAAAGAGAAAAAATGAGAAGAAAAAATATTCTCTCTTTGCAACTACCTCTCCCCTACGCATTAAAACAGTATATTGGATATGTAAACAAAATTTGTTATACAACTCGTTCTGTATTTACACAAAAATACATTGACACTTGTCAATTTATATCACTCGACCTTCGGTCTCGTGATATAATTATTGACTCGTGTCAATGTATTTTTGTGTATACAGAACTCTTAATTAATAACAAATTTAGTTTACATATTCAATAATCTACTATTAATTCAAAGGAAAAATAAACTTACCAAAAATAGTTGCCTAATTTATGAAAATTATATACCATTTTTTTATAAATTTTTCAAAGTTTTATATTTTATAAGAACAACCTTTTCTAAAGAATATACTTTCCAAATGACACTGTTTTGCGTCTTGCCAAAATTGGTATTGACTATTGAATTAAAATAAAATTTCTTTAAAATGAAAAAAAAATCTTTCTATTCAAAAATTGTTTTAAATTTTCTTCAGTTTCAAAATTTATTTTCAATGTGAATAAAATTTTTATTTTAATAGTCCATATGAAAAATTAAAAATTTGGAATTTTCAAGACAAATAAATTTCTTCTGTTTCTTGTTGAAACAAGAAGAAATTTATTCAATTTTAATATTTTTACAAATTTTAATTTTTCATATTACCTATCTTAAAATAAAAATTTTATTCACATTGAAAATAAATTTTGAAACTGAAAAAAATTAAATCGATTTTTGAATACAAACCTTTTTTCTCATTTTAAATTTAAAAGGTTTAAAAGATTTTTTAAAAGGTTTTTGACGCCAAAGTTTTTTTTTTCCGCATAAAAAACTGAAAAAAAAATCTTATAGCCTGTTTTTCAAACTTTGTACCATCAAATTATGGGCCAAAGTAGCTTCCAACGTTTTTATTGAAATCAAACACGTTTTCTTCAAAAATAAATCTTTTCTTAAAAAATTCCAGAAAAAAAAATTTATAATATTTTATTTATCTTGATTAATTTTTCTTCATCATGAAGAAATAAATACCATTTATTTTATCAATTTTCAAATTTAGTCAAAACTAAATTGAATAAAAATTTCGTAAATCCGTTTTTTCAGTTTATTAAAAATTTTTTTTTATATCGAATAAATAGTAGATTATTGTATATGTAAACTAAATTTGTTATTAACTAAGAGTTCTGTATACACAAAAATACATTGACACGAGTCAATACTTATATCACGAGACCGAAGGTCGAGTGATATAAATTGACAAGTGTCAATGTATTTTTGTGTAAATACATTTGTATAACAAATTTTGTTTACATATCTAATATACTGTTTTAATGCGTAGGGGAGAGGTAGTTGCAAAGAGAGAATATTTTTTCTTCTCATTTTTTCTCATTTTTTTTTTGTATTTGGCTGTATTGAAATATTGTGAGAGATATTATGTTTGTTTAGGTATTACGTAATATTCAATACGAAACATCTAAATGATTTCATTATTTACGCTGATGCATCTAAATTTTTTCATTATATACGCTGATGCATCTAAATTTTTTCATTATTTACGCAGATGCATCTAAATGATTGCATGTGTATTGACGCATATAATACACCATTTAGTGATCTAAATTCTATAGCACTAAATACAACATAACGATCCCCAACGCATTAAATTTCTTTATTGCGAAATAATTTTTTTCAAAATTTTAAAGAAATTTTATTCAAAATACAAAAGGCGAAGAATATTTTGTTAAATTTTATTTTTATTCAAAGTGAGAAAATAAGGCTGCTAAAAATATTTAATTCAACAAAATATATTCAAATAGAAAAAAAAATTAACAAAACGTTTTTTAAAGTGAAGAAATGAGGTGTTAAATATTTAATAAAATTTTTATTCAAAATCACTACAGTTTTTTTTTTCAGTCTAAATAAAAAGAGGAAACGATTAAACATATAAATTTTGTAACAAAAAATTGATTGCTTCTACCCAGCGACTTGTAAAGTTCGTCCGATTTCATTCAAATTTGGTAAGTAAAAAAGAATAAATGATTACACACAAATTTCGTAACAAAATTACACAAAAATTCCGTAGCAAAATAAATATTTGCAAGTAAATAAAGAAGTTAAACTTCTTTCATGAGCTTATGAGGATGAGGCTCACACATATTTTTTTTTAATTTATAGGATTTTAGTTTTGGAAAGATATGATTTCACAGCTGTTGTTTTATACTCTCACTTACCTCATTTAAAAAATAAAAAGAAAAATCAAAAATTTATGCAGATGATACAGATTTACAGTGCGTTCCATAAGACCGGGTAACAAAGCTGTGACATTTAATTTTTTGAATTTGCTAAAAGCATATGAGCCGTTTATTTTGAAAGTTATTTTGAATTGAGATATTTAAGGGTTTGTGTTTGAATTGATTTAAAAATATTGGTAACTGGTATTAAGTCGCTTTCATGTTTTTATGACCTTAAACATGTTAGATTATAAAATGTAATACCTTTTATAAACAGTATTTGCAAAAGAAGCTATTTTTGAGAGCTTAAAATGGACTTAAACCACTTTCAAAATCAGTAAAATTACTGTTTTGTTTTTAAAAGTGCATAAGTCCACTTTGTGTTATTTGTTTAATATTATTATAATTTAATTTTTCTTTTTAATTAAGTTTATATAACTCCAATATATTGTTAAGAGCCCTCAATTTGAAAAATTGCAAAAAATTGGTCTTAGTTTGGCTTTTATTGTAGGGTTACTACAATCTAGACCAGCGGTCGGCAAACTATGACCCGTGGGTCACGGGGTGACCCAAAGCATCATTTCATGTTACCCGCTTCGAAATTTTGAAGTAGTTCCCAAATCAATGAATATAGTTTTTGCTTACAACAATTGCATATAAAAATTTTTTATTTACAACAATTGTATATAAAATAGAAAGTTTTCCCAGCAATTGTTTTTGTAAGCCTTAGATAATAAATAAATTAACTTTTGATTCAACTATTTTTTTTTAAATTGCTTTCATATAAAATTGCCACTGACCCACTATAAGTTTAAAAAATCTCATCTTTGGCGAATTTTACCCACGACCAAAAAAGTTTGCCGACCCCTGATCTAGACTGAAGTGATTTTTTGATATGTTAGAGCAGCGTTTCTCAACCTTTCTACTATTGCGACCTATAAAATATGAATACAAAATAACGCGACCCTCAATGTGAAAAATAACGCGACGAAATCTGAAAAATTTAATGACAAGCTAGAAAGACACCTTTAACATGTTTTATTTATTTTTATTTTAACGACTTATAATATGTTGTTGACACATTCATTTGATAATTCATTTTTTTTCGTTCGATTTGTTTAAAGCGAATGAATTTTAAAAGCTGTTTTATTATTATCAATCTAAAAACAGAGCAATCTGTTAGAAAATAGATGTATAGATTAATTCTTCTTACATAATCAAAATATTTTATTATTTTTGAAAAAATATATGTAGCTTTTGTAATAGAATTTTCCCATTAAAACGACCCATTGAAAATCTTTCGCGACCCAAATTCGGGTCGCGACCCTAAGGTTGAGAAACACTGTGTTAGAGAGTATATAACTGGCTCCAGGGTAGGTGAGGCGGATTTTTTAAATTTTGAGTTTTTTGGTCCAAATGAGCCTTTAAAAAACTTGAACATATTTGCTTGGATTCTGAAGTAAAGGAAAAAGATAATAAAAAATCTCAAACGCAGAAATAAAGCTAAAATACCACTCTCCAGGGCTGGTGACTTGGAATTTTGAATTTCTTTAATTTCTTAAACAATTTTTAATTAATTTAATTTATTTCTAAGAATTTTTTAATTTTTTTGATAAATTACAGTTTCTGCACAGAAATAAAATTCAAATATAGTTTTGTGATTTTCTAGTAGAGGTGTTTTTCGTAAAATTTTTGTCGCATTTTTCACGGCCGTTTATTTTCTGTAAAATAAAACAAAAAAAAATAGAAAACAGAAATAGAAAACAGAATTTCACATGGAGGGCTCTTAAGGTAATTTCTTGAAATTATTATTATAAAATTAAATAGTAGTAGAAATTTTAAATATTTTATTTTTGATGTATGTAGAGTAGTTAGATGAATTTTTCATATGGACTATTAACTCTATTTTTAATAAAACGAACAGCTTCATAACTAGATACAGATTTTTATTTATTTAAATCGAAAAAAATGTGATTTTTAAACACATTTTTTTCGGTTTAAATAAATAAAAATCTGTATCTAGTTATAAAGCTGTTCGTTTTCTTAAAAATAGAGTTAATACATTCATCTACATACATCAAAAATAAAATATTTAAAATTTCTATTACTATTTCATTTTTTCAAAATAATAATTTCAAGAAATTATCTTAAAAAAGAATTATTTAAAGATTAGAAGAATCACAAATATGTATTAATTCATTTATTACAAAATTAAAATAACATTCATTTAAATAATTAAAATAATTAAATTATTTTATATTATTCTTTCTCCTCATTTACACTCTGTGTGATGTATAGGAGGAATATACATTAATAACTCCATCATGTTCTTGTACTTAAGAGTTGAAATGGGGCGTAAATTTTTATATAAAGGTGTTAATTTGATATTATTAAAGTTTCTTGGTCTTCCCCGACGAGGTAATAAATTAAGAACTCTGTATCCACGTCCATAGATGTTTTATAGAACATTTTATAGGGTTCAATTTTTAAAAATCGCATCCAACATATTTTTAACCAATTTATAGGTTCACCACGAGCGTTTTTTAATCTTTTATAAATCGGTTCTTCCAGAGGTTTAGTTGAAAAGATATAACAAAGTGGACTTAAACCACTATCAAAATTATTTTTTTTCCGTTTTGTTAACTAGCTAATTTTCAAGTGTCAAAATCAAAGCGATTTTAATGATATTAGACTAAAATTGTTTATAAATAAAAAGAATATATAGGATTGTGTTTATTGTTATCATTAACTTTTTTAAGGAAATTTTCTCAATGACAGGACCGTGGTCTGGTCATTCCAAAAGTACACTTTCTCAGGACTGCGACTTTGTCCTACTTTTACGTTAGTCCTTTCCGTATGGAACGGCACTCTAAGGCAGTTGCAAGTGGAAAAACATATTATGTATAAAAATTTTGATGAATTGATGGTGGATCTTCCATAAACATAGACTGTTAAAGATTTCACACATCAAGTGACGAGATATGGTACCCAATTTTATTTTATTTTTTATTAAAGTTACCAAATCACATAGGATTCCTTTAATACTTAAAGTATGGATTTGTACAGGAATGGATATGGATTTGGACAGGAAGTTTAGACGGGATTAAAAAGTGGGACAGTTAGGTAGTAATCATTTACACTCTTCTTAAAGCGGAGCAAGTTGCAAACCTCCAAGATGGTCAAGCAGGATTTGTAGTATTTTTAGCAGAAAGATGGGGAAAATGTGTGACTACTAAGAAACAACAGGAAAAACTCAACAGTGCTGAAAATAATATAGTTTTTATAGGTCGAGAAAAATAAAATAAAATATAATTAACATATTAAAATATACCTATGTTAATCTTCAAAGAAAATTTTAATTGCAAATGCTTAATTTTTAATAGCATACCTTTATTTGAACTAACCGCTAAAACAATTCCGTCTTACCAGAAATAAAATTTCTGGATATTTATTACTCTTCAAATTTTTAAAATTAGTGAACTGAAAATATCGTTATAATACAATAAATAAATAAATTTAATTAAATTGAAGAATCATAGGAAAGTTTAAATTTTGTACATATTTGAATGTGAAAAAAGAAAAATCTTTTCTTAAACTTATTCTAATTTTCTTTTGTAAAAACTCAAATTTAACACATATAAAATAAGAGTATTCATTATCACCGTAATAATTATTCTATCTTTCTTTTCTTTTTTTTTTTTTTAAATTCAATTTATGTATATGGTATATCAAAAAAAATGTATAATGTTAATGAATTTCATGTAACGGCCACTGAAATTTAAGCTATTGACCAGATGTCATCTTAAAAAAAAACTAAGTATGAATCAACCACAAATATTATTAATAAAAAAAAATTATGTATAAAATTACGAACAAATTATACGTATCTAATTACAAAATAATATATAATAAATAATATATACATAATTTATTAAATATATATAAGTATAATAATCATATATATATATTTCTAGTTGGCTATGTATTTATTATTACTAAAAGTAGAAATCAGATGTTTTCCCAATTCACATAATTTGATTTAGTTAACCATGACTGAAAAAAAAGGCTGGTTACAAAGGCTGATTACAATGGCGCTTTAGGTAAAGGTATATTTTTCTAACAAGTTGGACGTGGAATCGGGCAGTTTTTTTTTTAATCTGTTTTCGTTAAAGCTTTGAGCGTGCATTGTTTTTAATTATTGAATTTTGAAAAATATAAAGAATAGTGAACATTTTGATTTGATTTTGATTGATTGAGTGAGTGTAAAAATAATTTTAATTAAATTAAATCAGTTTTTTGACATAATTATAAAAGTGAGAATTTTTGGAATACTAGTCAGATAAACAAAAAGTGGTTATTTAAAAAAAAAATAAAAAATATATTTTTGACTTAATATTTTATTTATTTTATTTCAAAATATTTTTTTTTATAATGGATCCTCGATTTCCGACTGAGTCAATGAAAAAAAAAATTGGATTTGCAACTTGAAAGTTTTGAACAAACAAATAATTGAAGTCATTCCGAAAAATGCGACAATTTGCAGTAAAGATTTTAAAAATGATTGTTTAGAAAATAAATTTAACTTCAGTTCAACATCTTTCAAATCCGAATTCCGACCGAATGTTTTCCCCATCTTGGAATGTGACTTAAAATATATGTACCTTTAATAAAATTTGATGAACTTAAATAAAAAATAAAATGTAATAATTTTGAACTAAATTAATAAACTTTCATTTAAAATTTCATATCCACAGCTAAAAATATTATAAAACATTTTTTGGTTTCTTAACTAAAACAAATTAACGTTTTTCAGTAACCTATTTTTCAGTAGCCGTTTTGTCGGCCTATGTAACCTAATTAATCATATTTTACTTTTTTTGGAAAAGGAATCTATTATAACGGCCCCTTGAATTTCATCTAAAATTACACAAAAACGAACACATTGATGCGTTCAACTTTTAGTCGCATGCTCTACAGGCAATACATAGAAAGCTAAGAAATATTCAATCAAGATTATTACAATGATCACAAATAAAAATAAAAAAAAGATAAATGAAATTTGAATGCATTTATTAAGCTTATATAAATAAAAACAGAAGAAATAATTGTAAATTTCTTTCCCGAATTTTTAATACTAAAGTTTTATGTATAAACAAGAAAAAACATGTTAACAAATAAGGCTAAACTGCCTTTTCCTTGAACCACTCAGAATGGGCTGAAATTTGAAGGGGGTAGAGGCGGTGCCCAAACTCCCAAAACTGAAACCAGTTCTTGGGGCAAAGGCCCCGTTTCGAAGAAAGAGCCCCCAAAGTTTTCATACATTTTGTATAGGAAATTGTTTTTTGCTCGATTTTTCCCATTTTCTTGTAGGAAGTATAGGGAATGTTACAAACAAGGCGCCAGCCGCAAATCCCACTGACCAACTATCAGACTATCTGCCCGCCGCCCACGACAAACATTGAAATAAAAATTTGTATAATTTTTTAATTTTTTTTTTCTCATATGTAGAGATGACAATCCGGTTAGTATTCGGTTTGAACTATCCGGCTATTTTCTGTATTTACGGATTATTCGAACCCAGATATTTCGATTCAATTATTCGGATATTTATTTGATTTTTTCCCCGACTTTCAGTATTTTTTTATATAATATAAAATCTACGTATTGGCGTTTACAGTCGAGTACTACCAATTATTTTGTAAAACCGACAATTTTTTTTAATTGACGCTTTGTCGACAAAGTAGATTTTTATCAAAAATTTGAATTTTTATATCATTCAAGTTGGCTGTGCACTACAATATTAAATTAAAAAAAATTTTTGTTTTGCCGTATTTGGAATATACAAACGAATTCTATTATTTTTTAAAATTAGATTTTAGTTTTCATTAAATCAAGTTAAAGGTATGTACAAATTTAATTAATATTAATTTAAAAATTTATATATTTCTTTATATTTTGAAGGGATATAAGAATGTTTTAATGGATTCACTTTGATAAGCATAGTTCTGAGGTGACGACATGTAGAAAATGTGGTGAAAATATCAAATTTAAATGATCTTGTACAACCCCACTCATAAATCATTTGAAAAGACATCAAATTTTTATCAACAAAAGAACGTCAAATGAAGAAGAAACTACAAGTGTGGTCAAATCTCCAAAAATTGTAAATTCACAACCAATTTTAAAATTTGTTAAAAGAGAAAGCTTAGGTGAGTTATTAGCAAAATGTGCTGCAAAAGATGGGTTTTCCATCCACGCAATAACTAAATCATCAGCAATTAGAGTATTTATACATAAAAGAGGTTCGAAATGCCCCGTAGTCGAAACACACTTAAAAATTTTATAATTCAGTTTTACGAACAAAAATGAGAATTTAAAAACAATCTTAATACAAAAAACACAATGAACAAAAATTCAGTATTACAGTCTATGAATGGACGGATATAAATATGAAACGTTATACACTCTTAGAAAAGTCCAACGTGCTGGAACTCCGAAGGATAGAGTTATGAATATATAACTCCTTTTTTAGAGCAACTGAATAACATTTCGATGAAGTAAAACTTTTGAAACTTTGCTCAGAAGTTTAATTTAACTATTGAACTATTTTCCAGGAGTATAATTTTCTTTTTTTGAAATAGAGAATGTTTTCGGAGTTTTATTTTTTAAGTAAAGCTGAAATTTCAATATTGAACTCCGTACAAAGTTTTTTTCAATTCTTTTTAGAAGTTAAGTTAACTACTTTCGGAGTTACAGTAATATATTACCGTAATTATTTTTTGTTTTTTTTGTTGTTTTTTTATTAAGTTGAAATTTTGATATTAAACTCCGTAAAAAGTTTTTACAAAATTCTGTTGGAAGTTAAGTTAACTTTTTTCGGAGTCCCGAGCATTGCAAATGGCCGAAATAACAAATTTATATTTTCTATTTTTTTTTTTAAATTTCATCACCGTAGCTGAGTGGGAGTGTTGGCGGGTTCGAATCCCAAAGAAATAAAAGAAATAAAATTATAGATTTAATAAAAATAATAAAAAAGTTCTAATAAATAAAAAAAATATAATTTAAATTAAATAAAAAAATTAAATTTTATTTTCTCGATCGATCGATCTTGTGACGCAGAAAAAACTAAAAAAATAGTGGAAGATAAACTTTTAGAATTCGGTATTCAGTTCTCAGATATTGTTGCCTCCACACATGATGGTGCTGCTGTTATGCAGAAGTATGGACGAAATATACCTGCAATCAGTCAATTGTGCTACAACCACGCGATTAATTTGGCCGTTATTGGTGTTTTTATAAAAAAACAGAAACGGTTACCACATACGATGACGAAAATAATAACGAGTTTGACGAGCAGGCGAATCTGATGATAATTATAATAATGATATTGAACACGAAAATATGAACTTAGCATTTGATAATATTGGTGTTAATAATGTGCCTATGAGACCTGAAATAAATCTAGTAATCTCTGAATAACGGAAGATTATAAAATATTTTAAATTTTCTGCTGTTTGAAAACATGCTCTTAAAAAACATGTTATGGAACAAGAAGAAAAAGAGCTACATTTACTGTTAGATTGCAAAACAAGGTGGAACTATTTGGTCCCTATGTTTCAGCGACTGTTAAAGTTAAAAATTGTATTAAACAAGCTTTGATTGACTTATTAGGAACGGAAGAAGGGTATTACAATGAAAAAACTTTATAGTCCTAGAAAGTATGTTAAATATTTTGAAACCACTTGAATTAGGTGTAAAAGAGTTGAGTAACGAACAAGCAACACTTTTATCTAGCGAAGGTATTTTTAAGTTTATATTTAAAAAATTAAAGGATATTAATTCAGATTTGAATAATGAAATGTTGGCGGCATTAAAAACAGAAAGGATGAAGTTTGCCAATCAATTACGTTGGTTATGAAATTGAAAAACTCTATAGCTTCTATGACCATTGAAATTCCCCCAAATTTAAAAATAATTTTGAATAAAAAGAATTGAAACTTCTTGAATGCCCTTCACAGAATTCAACCAGCCTCTATCAGCAGTGAGAGAGTTTTCTCAGTGGGTGGCACATTTTCCAGAAAACTACGTAGTAAGCTTCAGTTTCCTTTGTTGAACGCTTTGGTATTCTTGAAATTTTATTTTAATAATAACTATAATACATAAATAATAAAATAGACTTTTTTTTTCTTGAAATAATACAGAATAAAATTAACTTTAAAATCCAAATATTTTTTTTTTTCTAAATTTCAGAGTCCAGCAATTATCCGAAAAATATCCGAATATTTCATGTTTAAGCTATTTGATATCCGGATACTTGAAAATCCGGATAATTGCCATTCCTAGTAGTATGTATGCATACAAAATTTTAAACCGTTGAAGTGGTCTTCACCGTTTAAAATAAGTATTGTATTAAGAAAAGACAGATTTTTGGAAATCAATAACACAAAAGTTTATACATTTTTATCAAGAAAATATATCATATTGTTCCAAAATTTTTAACATAAAATTATTAACGATCAACTTTATCTAAATCATCTTTTTTAAAACAGTATGTATAATTTATAAATTATAATCAAAATAAATGAAATTTTGTCCTAGTTCGTTCGAAAATGCTTTTGGTGCGTCTAAAAGTGGTAAGTAACATTCAGATTACGTATACTTTTTTATTATACATTTTATGCACATTAATTAATTAGTATATGAATATCTTTCAATATTTGAACAGTTCTGTAGATTTCGATAGCGATGAGATTTCGATAGACATTCGACCATGCATCTATGTATGTAATTTTTTCTTTAATTTAAAATTTGAAGAATTAATAATAATTACTAGACGAAAACCGTGAGATATTCACGGAAGTTAAATAAATTTAAAATTTTGAAATACATTTTTTAATTTAATTTTCCAACAAATTTACCGTAGTTTGCAATGCTTTTTTCGAATTTTACAATGTTTTTTTCATTGTTTTTTTTTATCCGGCAAATTGTTTATATGTAAATTCCAATAGATGTCTCTAAACTTTATATTTTATTTTAACTCCAATAAATGTCCTTACTTACTGATTGATTACATAGATAGATACGGTAATGCCTATTAATATTATGATTATTGTTGTCAAAAGTTCCATGAAATATGTTTCAAAAAAATATCTCTTCAAAATACAATTAATAATAATTTTTTTGGAGTTAAAAATAGACATTTTGTGAGTGAGATACAGTAAATATCTAAACACAATTCGAGCTACAAGATACAGCGACAGCTACTAGCGCCAGATATATCGCTGTAATAAACACAATACCAACGACAGCGACATATTTGTTGCTATAGTTATGAAAAATAAATAAATAACCAAAAACAAATTATTTGAATTTGTATTTTTTCATTTGGAGTTTTTTCTTATTGCGTTGTGATTCGGAAATATTAAATAATAAAAAAAAAAATACAATGGATCATTTAATTCAAATATACAAATAACAATACAATGAATCATTTAATTCAAATAATACAAATAACAAAAATGGTGATGATTGTGTTGGAGACACTAAAAAAAATAAATGAAAATAAAAGACGTTCATCCAATACCAACATAAATTAAAAGCCCCCTATTAAAAAAAAAACAATACATAGACAGCATCTCGTAGGCATAAAAATCATAACAAAAGTATGAAACCCCTATGAGATTTCCTATACGAAACCTAAAGATTAATCTGTAAAATGGGATTAAAAACAAAAAAAATATAATTTAATTATTGAATGCAATTTATTATATGATTTATATTCATTTTTAAGAAAAAAAATCGTATTTGTTTAAAATAAAAAATTACAAAAATCGAGCAAATTTAATCCATAAATTTTTTTTCTTGCTGGTAAAGTAAATTAAACTTTTTTTTGTCATAATTTCTAGGCTCTAGGTACCTATTATACCTAATTTATCTTTAATTTTAAATTAATTTAAAAAATTCAAATGTTTTAAAATTTAATTAAAATTTACCTACATAAACTAAAAAAACTATTTAGCTATCGTACCTAGCTCTTATTAGATGTTTTGGACAAAGTTCAGCTAACGTGTACAATCCCGATTTTGCTGAAACTTGTTGTGGGAGTAGCGGTGGTACCCAAACCCTCAAATCCAATACGTTTTTTACCGATAAGTTCAGCTAACGTGTACAATCCCGATTTTGCTGAAACTTGTTGTGGGAGTAGCGGTGGTACCCAAACCCTCAAATCCAATACGTTTTTTACCGATAAGTTCTTATTCCAGAGATATGACCCCCCAAAGAGTTCATATATCAGGTATATGTATACTTATCAGATCAGGTACATTAAAAATACCTAATAATGAAAGCGAATCGCGAAACAAAAAAAAAATTAAGGGGATTGGAGAAGGCGGCTGCCGTCTTCCATTCCAAAAGACAACTTTTTATTTAAAAAACTCATATTACAAATAAAAAAAAAAAAAGCCTTTGGTTACTACAAAGCAAGTACCTAGGTATACCTACCTAATATGGTGTTCGCATTAGGAGAATATTAGTGGAATATGCTGTTATCCGGAATATTTCAGGAATATTAACTGGATTTTTCATATAAAAAAATATTCCGGAATATGTATATTCCACTTTCATATTCTAGTTTGTCAGGGTTAGAATTCTACATTTATAGTTATTTTCACTCATTTTTTGAAATTTTGTTATAGTTGGCCACAGTTTTCTTGTCAAATTTGAGTCAAAATGAAAAAAAAAAAACAAAAAAAATTGATAAAAAGCGAGATAAAAAGTCAAGATTTTCAACAACAAAAACTTTTTCTCTTTCTCAATTTCCAGTTCTCATCAAATTTTGTAATGCGAACGGCAATTTGTTTTCCAGAATACAAAGGGAATTTAAATTATAATGCGAACAAGGTATAACATATGAAAACTATGGAGCTGCATATTCCTGAAACGAGAGTTTACCGGTAGAAACCTTCTGGGATGTAAGGATTTGAGGACCGCCCCTACTATCTCACTAAGTTTCGGACAAATCGAACTTGTGCATTTACGTTTACTGTTTTTCTACCTGGGGACCCACATACTTATGTAGGTATCTTCCTACCTTCTATCTGTACAAAAAAAAAGTTTTTTTTTTTATATTTTGTATTTGAAATTATATTTTTTTTTATTTATTGAAAATAATTTTAAATTTTACTTCACTTTATGAATAGGTAGGTAAATTTTTACTAAAAATTTCCATTGAAAATTATTTTCATTAAAAAAAAATACTCTAAAATCCACTTAAAAAAAATGTTTTTATTATAGTACAATAATTTTTTTTTTGATAATTTTCTTTTTGATAATTTTTTTATTTCAAAATTTCAATCATTTTTTTTAAATCATTTTTAATTTATTTATGAAAATAGGTAAATTAAAATTAAATATTTTCATTCCTTTTTTGTAAAAAACAAAAAACAACAAGTAAAAATCCACCTGTAATCTGTAGTTAAGAAAAAAATTGTCCTAGGAAGGATTTTTATTTTATTTTGGACATTTAAAATTTATTTTTTTTAATAAACTAATAAAAAACTTATTTTTTATTAATTTATCTTCATTATTATTGAATTTAAATTTATTTTTAATGTTTAAAACATAACTAAAAATGGCAAAAAAAATTACTGCCGACGAACAAAGCGAACAAAAATTTGAAAACTAGTGGGAATTTTTTATTTATTATCCCTACGAAAAGTTTTGTTTACATTTCAACTACACGGCTGATTAACTCAGTGTTGGTAATGGTTCATCCAGTTAATTGTTCCAGGGATATTGATGGCTTTTTTCCAAAGGATACCAGCAAATTAAAGAAATGGATTAAGAACATTTCTTCAAAGCAACCAGAATGGACGTTGACAATTTTAATTTTCTAATATCTTTGATAGAACCACGACTGCAAAAATTATCGATAAGAAAGCCAATTAATCCTGAGAATAGATTGATTATTACAGTTCTGTAAGTTTTTTTTATCCTATGCTCGTTCTCATTCTATTCCATACGAATTTTATCAAAATAGCATTTCATAATAGGATTGTCTTCAGGCTTTATCGAATCCCAATTGATTTCAATTTAATAATAATAACTAAAATTGATTTTAGGTTTTTGGCTTATGGGTGCTCCTCACAGGTTCTGGCTTGGATGTTTAAAATTAGAGTTTTTACAGTTAGAAAGATTATTTACAAAGCTTGTGATATTATTTTCGAAGAACTAAGCTCTATTTATTTGGCTGTCCCCAATATAGATGAATTGAGATCTATTGCAAAAGGATATTACTTAAAAACGGGCCTACCTAATTGCTTGGGAGCCATTGACGGAAAGCACATAACCATCGTGTGCCCAAGAAAAACTGGTTCTCGATATTACAATTATAAAAAAAGATTTAGCATTATTCTTCTCGCCATTTGCGATTATCGGTAAATAAAATGAAAAACTAAATAATATTATTTTATTATATTATTAATAACTTATACATATATATATTTCTTTCTGTCGATATACATTTACATTCTTCAATGCTGGAGCAGTTGGGAATCAAAGTGATGTTGGTATATTTGCCAACAGTAGCTTCGGACGTGAAAATTTGAATAATCAGTTCCAAGTACCCGAAGCTGCAAGTCTTCTTCGCACAGACATTTTATTCCCCCTTTACTATGTTGGTGACGAAGCATTCCCCTTAAAAAATTTAATGAGGCCATATCCTGGAAGAATTCTTGATAAATCAAAAACTGTATTCAATAAAAAAAACTTCCAGAGCAAGAGTTACAATGAAAACACTTTTGGTGTTTTCAGTCACAGGTGGAGAATTTTTCACACGGATATTTATTGTGCTCCTAAAAATATAGATTCAATCATTTTATCCACAATCGTTATTCACACTTACTTGAGTTGAACTTAGTTTGGAATGTTTTTTTTAATTCTTTTTTTGACTGTTTAAAAAATATATACTTTTTACATTGGATGGAACCTTGAGCTTAATAAAAAATTTCGTAACAATTATAGAAAAGTTTACAAAGCTCCGTCAACAAGCGTAAATATTAGGTAATATTAATACTTTTACTACTAGTATTAACGACATTTCTTTTAATTTAAAATTTGATATTTGAAAACATCGAAATGGCAAGCAGTTCAAAAAGAACACATGAGGAACCAGATGACAGTGACATGGATGTCGGGGAGACAGGTACCATTAATGTTGCTAAAAGAACTAAATTTACAAAGACAACCGCTGATTCAGTCCTGAGACAAACTGTGTACAACGATATTTTGATTATAACGACATCATTGTTGGCTATGGCTAAAGTAGTGGATAGTACTATTGAGTTCAGTCTATTTGGTTGGCGCAGCAGTTTTGTCATGCGTTGGATATTACAGACGGGTATATTCGACCCAAAGAAAACAATTAGATGATGTAAGAGAGTCGGTCAAACTTGGCTATAGACAAGGGGCAGAGGTAAAATTCGTCACCATCTCAATAAAAACTGTCTTGGAATCATGGAAAACTAATGGATATTTGCGACATGGAACAAGTGATGAAGACAAATTTTCTTACTTCGGATCCATGAACAGTGCACTTGAATTTTTGAACTTATTTAAATTGAGAATGAATGAATTGCGATTAGGGAGGTCAGGATATTTCACCAATTCTAGAGACAAGAAAGCAAGGTCTGTCATGGAGCATAACATTAATCCGAAGCATGTCTCATTATTATCAGGAGTGACATTTGCACCCGAGAGGATGTCGGCCCAACTACAGTCACTAGGATCCTTGACCCTATTCATAGGGATGTGCAACCAAAAGGAGACTCAGTTTGTGAATAAATATAAAAAAGCTTTCCTGAATTCAATCAGTCACATACCATCCGCAAAGTCAATTGCCGAATATTTGGCACAAAAGAAAAGAAAGTCGAAACCACACATCGTTGGTTTACTACAAGGAATATTAGGAGTTGTTGGGGACAGGCAAAGCCATAGACTTGCTATTCCATTTGGTGTATTTTATGCTGTGTTCCAATCTCAACGCGATCAACTGCACGCCCAACAAAAGAAAGAAGGGAAAGATACAACAGACCTTATCATAAACTGTGACTCATCCGGGAAAGGAGCCTACGGCTTGATTAAAATCTTCCAAGAATCAAATAACTTTTCCTATAGATGGGGGGGGACATCAGCAACCTTATCCCAAGTGATTCATCATGCGATTCACGACACAGCATGTGGTTCCTTTTCAATATTGAATACCACTACAGATAATCAAGCATGGTTGAGAAGATACGAACTAATTGATGAATTTAAAAAGAATAGTTTGTCAGAGCTTGTAAGGATTGAGCCTATAAAGGTTCAAAAGGTGGCCAAGATGGCACAAGCTGCCAAAAACAACATATTAGCTAGAGGTAGTGGTACTATCACAAGTGACGAGTCAAAGAATGGCTACTATATACGCGAGTATAACAAGGATGATAAAGATCTTTCATATGCTCAAGTTGGTGCTAAAGAAGTAATAAACACCGATGAAACCGCAATCGAGCAATCCCTAGAAATGACACGTAAACACGTGTGGGCCGAAATCGAAAGACAGGGCGGTATGGTTAAGCACGGCACCACTAGCTGGTATGCACTCGATGACTACCTAGGAAACAGAGATCATCCATTGGACTTCTGCCCCAAACAATGCCGGGAAAATTTCTTTAATTTAAAGCCAGTTTAATTATATTTTTATATTTTATATTTTATTTTCATTATAATGAATAACATTTAATTAATATTTTTCAATTACTTTCAAATAAATTATAATTTAATACATTTACTATTTAGCTATTGCAGTTTGGCAATCTTATTTGGTTCATTTAGTTTTTTCTAGTTTTGCATTTTTATAATTAATTATGTAACCTTTTTATATATATATATAATAAAAAAAAAAAAAATTAGGGTGCACCTGCACATAGGTTCCCAGACTATCAATTACCAATTTTAAGTTTAATATAAAATAGTTTTCGTTTATTTATATTTAAAAACATTGTTGATTATTACTTGACTGCACTGCTTCTAATAATAATTAAAACGAAAAAACTATTGTTTTGAATTTAAATTAAAAAAAAAAATTGACTTTAATAAAAATAAAAACATATTTTCGGATCAAACTCAATTACTTTTGCATTATAATAAAGTTATTAACAGACTTAAATTATTTTTCAAATCTTATTAAATTGTGTTTTTAAAAAAATTTTTAACATTAAAATCAGTCTTCCATATACCCTACGGACAAACCTTTAACACACGTATATTTTTATATTTTTTATTTAACATTTTTATAATAGTAAAATCTGTATAATAGTGAACTGAATTGAACGGCGAGTAAATGTAGATAACTTAACCTTTTTAAACTTTATCGTTGCGATGAAGGAAAGTGACTGAAATCGTAGAAAGTGCAAAAAATATGGATTCACCGAAAACACAATTCACCGGAAGCACAATTCACCGAAATCGCAGCAATCTGTCTATAATTTTCGGTAAATTGTGCTTTCGGTGAATTGTGTTTTCGGTGAATTGTGTTTAATACTATTTTCGGTGAATTGTGTTTTCGGTGAATTGTGATTTCGGTGTCTAAATCTATATTACTATATCTCAATTCCGAAGCATCAAACGTTGATTCAATTGTGGTTTAAATTATAGAGGAAAATTTTACATAGTTAGATAAATAAATTTAAAAGAATAAATAATATTTAATTACCGACGTGTGGTTTCGTAATTATGTAGAAAATTCATCAATTCGAAGAACTTCCAAATTGGAGAATTTGAACTTCCACCGCTACGACAAGCTAATTTTTTTTTCTGTTTAGCTGTTCTGTACTGGAATCGCAAGATCTTCCATTTTTTTTGCACAACTCCTCTAAAAATAAAAATCCTGTTACCTTTAAGTACTTATACGAATGAAATTGTTTAAAATGTTGGGACAATACTTACCATTTAAATACAATTCTTTAGAAATTGTTGCCCACATTTTTTCTTTTTGAATAAAATTTTTGTAATTTTTATTCTTTAAATTAAAAATAATTTCGTGCTCCCGCACTAATTGTAGGTATAAATTTTTCATTGAAACTAATTAAAAATTACAAATTTAATTATCTATAAAATTTTCGAATTTCCAATATTCGTTTTTTATTATTGGTTTTTTATTTGAAAATTACAATAGAGCTTCACCCTTAAAAAAATTTAAAAATTCCAAATTCTGAATTTCAAATTCCTAATGTATTTTGTTAGTGTAAAATTTCAAAATTTTTTTTGTTGTTGTGAATTTCAAATACACGCCTCAGAGCGTGTATTTGAAATTCACAACAACAAAAAAAAAATTTGAAATTCAAGTTCTATCATTCGAATTGCCAAATAAAAAAAAAAAAACATGCCAGATGAAAAAAATTCCGCAAATTTCCTGAGATTTTTCTTGTACAATAATTTTTTGTTCATAATTTTTCCCCGATATAATAAAAATTCTTTAAATTTCGGGAAAGAAAATCCTACTCTGGCAGCTTTGTTATTAATATTTGAAATTTATGAAAAAAAAGTGTTCACCCGAAAACTTTTTTTTGACATTAAATTACACTAACAAAATACATTAGGAATTTGAAATTCAGAATTTGAAATTTTTAAATTTTTTTAAGGATGAAGCACTAATATGACAAATTATTGTCAGCTGTTCAAGTTGTAGCCGGGATACAAAAATAGAAAATTTTTCATTTTGTCGCCCGGCGATAAAGTAGCTTTTAGCCAGAAGCTCCAATTGTGTTCACATCCTTATATATATTAACTATATATATTTAGTTGTCTATGTATTGAATGAAAAAAGTGTAGCCCAAGTAGAAAATCAGATGTTTTTCCAATTCACATTTTTTTTATAGCTAACCATGACTGAAAAAAAACAAATACAGGCCGGTTACATTACGTTCTGGGAGCATTATGAAGTGTATAATTTTTTCTAATAATATTGGCGTCGGTAGTGAATGTTATTTTTAAAAACATTTTTGCTAAAGGTTTTTTCGAGATGTTTCCGTTTTTGATTTGAAAAATATAAACAAAGTTTGATAATGAAATTTTGATAAGTGAAGTTTAAAAATTCAAATTTTAATAAAGAGCAGATAGTTTTTAATAATTTACATTTCATTTGTGTTTTTTAATAATTCATTTGTTTTGTAATAATGGCTCCTCGATGTTTTAGATAGAACATAATTCATGTAATTTTGCTTAGAATTCAACGGATCTTTAAGATAGATTCCTTTTTCGGATGTAACAAAATATTATTAATTAAGTTCCACAGTACCACAGGAAATAATAATTCAAATTTAAAATGTAATGTGCAAATAATAATTTAGTAATTTACATTTTATAATTAATTATTTTATAATAATTATCATAATTAGTTTATCTTAATGAAAAAAATGTGTTTAAAAATGTTTGGAGTACGATTCAAATCACTTGACCAATGAGCTTTTAAGAGAGGGTAAAATTTGAACATTATTATTATTATTAGAAAAAATTGCATGAACTTTTTTCTTAAATAATTTCCCCTTAATTTTTTATGGAATTTTGTAATGGAAAGGGAAAGCTTTGCATAACGGATTGGTCAAGTGATTTGAATCGTACTCTATTAAAACTACTTAGTCTTTTAATACAATATAAGAAGTTTCAAATAAATTCAAATAAACTTAAATTTTCATAGGTAAAAATAATAAATCTTCTGATCATAATTTCCTGTGGTGGCCATGTAACTTAATTAATAATATTTTGTTACATCCGAAAAAGGAATCTATCTTGAAGATCCGTTGAATTCTAAGCAAAATTACATGAAAACGCACACATTTACAAGTTCAACTTTCGCTATGCTTTTTTACGGGTAATACATAGAAAGCTTGGAATGTATAGTTTAATATATAAATGGTTCACTCTCATATAAATATACGGTGGCTATTTTTATTTTACGTCGTTTGTAGCTTGTATCCCAATTGTGTTTATACCTTAACGGTAAAAGAGGTAAGTAAAAAAACACTGTGAAATTCGGAAAATATTATTTAAAAATGTATTTCAAAAATTAAATTTATTTAACTTCCGTGAATATTTCACGGGTTGCGATTAGTCTTATTTATTTTGATAAAATAAAAATTTTTATACTAAAATATTTTTTTCATTGCATTTTAAATTCATTATTTCTAAAAAAGAACTTGTAATCTTTGTAGAAAATACTAATTATCTACTACAAAATGTTGGTATATACAACAAACTTATCTTAATTCAAATCTTCAATAAATTTACTATATTTTCATTTAAAGTGTGAAGATCCAACCTTTACGAAAAAAGTTACAAGCTATCAAACTTTAAATTCTACATACGACATTTAAACTCTACATACCACATTTAAATTCTTGGCTTTTTTACTAGCCTTCCTTCCCTAATATTAAATATATATCTGAAAGTTGTTTCGATACTAAGCATCAAAAGATGTAATAAAAATTTTTTTTTTGTAATAGTAGATTGTAACACATGTTAAGAAAATTTGTTATTACAACGAGTTGTGTATTATAAATTGACAAGTGGTCATGTGTTTTTGTGTAAATACACAACGAGCTGTATACCAAATTTTATTATATACTGTTTTGATGTGCATGTGAGAGGTAGTTGCAATCTATACATTTGCAATGCAAAAAATAAACAAAAGTTCAAAATGAAGCAAGTAAATAAATTTAATTAATACGGAAGTCTGTAGATAAAATTTGCCTAAATAAATAATTACATGTGTATTGACGCATTTAATATACTATTTACTGAGCTAAATTTACGGTAGTAAATACAACTTATCGATCACATGCACATTAATAGTATATTACAACACATGTTAAGAAAATTTGTTATTACAACGAGTTGTGTTTACACAAAAACACATGGACACGTGTCAATACTGTAGTGATATTGTTATCACTAACGTTAAAATAAAACTAAATTTATAAAAATTTTAATTATTTTTTGAACCCAAAAAATTTATATTTTTAATAAGAATTACTGTAAATTATAATTAATTTGATTGGGCAACCAATCATATTAGGACATAGTAAACTATTTTATATTACATAAGAAAATTAATTATATAAACTAAATTGTATATAATATTTGTATATAGAATATAAGAATTTTAGTACATAAGATTTTGTATAAATAAGATTGAAATTAGAAAATTAAATCAGATTCTTACCAAATCTCATCTTTCTATAAACGGCTTCCCTGAGCTATACAATACAGGTAAGATAGCTTTCCGAGCAATATAATACGGATAACCGGCTGAATACAGCCAAAACGAAAGCGCGTCCCGCTCTAATAGGACATACGGCTGAATACAGCCTAGACAATAGGATCTCCATAATGACATACCAGAAAAGAATAAAATTACAATTCAAGAATATAAAGAACGACAACAACAAAATCAACAACAACAGCAAGAACAACAGCAACCAAAGAAGAGGCAACGTGCCGGGAAACTTGTTAAATTCCGGAAAGAATTACAAAAACTACAAGAAATTTTACAAACTAAAACAAACAAGACACAACGCAAAACAATACTAGACGAAATAAGAAGAATCAAACAAGACCGACATTTACACAAAACTTCAACAAAAATAACCAAAATGTTTAACAAGAACCTTAAACACATACAAAACGCAAAAAATTTAAAATAAAATTGTCAAAAAAAAAAAAAACAAAAATTTTGTTATAAATTAAAAATTTATATTAAATTATAAAATTATAAAATATTTAATTGTAAAACAGAAATAATGAATAAATACAAAAATTTTACTTAATTATTAGTATTATAAATTACCATAAGAAAAAATTTCCAAATGTTAAACCTTATAAAAATTAAGAATATTACTCAAGAATACCCCAAAGAATTCTAAGAATTATTACGAATATAAAACTATATTATGAATACCCCGATATTCAAATAAAATTAATTATCAAAAAAAAAAAAAAGAACACTTGTCTATCAAAATAATTCTACCTAGATATTTTACAAAAAAAAAAAATATATAAAAGAGATAAAAATTTTTGCATACCGTACCAATACATTTCAAAAAAAAAAAAAAGAAAAAGATGTTAATATTAAAATTGCATTAAAATTTAGCAAAGACCCTAAAAAATATTTTTCAATACCCTATTAACAAATTAATGAATGACCCAAATATATTTAATGATTTTAAATAATTATCATAGGAAGCAACAAAATTATACCCTATTAAAAAATTAATAAAACCTAAAAATTTTTTTTTCTGTCCCTCTATGATTAAATTATCAATTAAAAATATTTTTCGGTTTAATTCAAATTTTGCACACAAGAATTTTTTCATAGCATGACCCTTGAGAAATTCCAAAAAGAAATTGAACAATTAGAAGAACTCTACAATAATATAATAAAAACAAAGTTTAATATCTCTGCAGCAAAGGCTGAATTAACTAAGGTAATTTACAACAAATCGCTATTTATAAGCTCTGTTAGGGAATCAAATTTGAGAACAGGGAAGACAAGTTTAAGAACAGAGTATTCGAAATACGTGACATTAATTAAATCTTACTTGATAGAAATCATAAATAATAAGATGGATTTTGACATAGCAAATGTAAATAAAATAATCCCATTATTCGAAGGTTCCTATGCTAAATTGCAAGAATTCATAAGCATAACGGAATACATTCACGATAATATTAAAGTAGCAGATAGAGAAAAATTAATAAAATTCATTTATAATATAAAATTATCACAAAAGGTGAAAAATCGAATTATAAATGAGACAGAACCTACAACACTTGAAAATTTAAAAAAAATTTTAAATAATAATTTCATGAGCACTAGAACCTATACTAAAATACACAACGAAATCGACCAATTAGGAAAGAATAGGTCAATATCAGCCACAAAATATGCTGAAAAATTAGAAATGCTAATAAATGAATTAAATATGATACAGTCTAAAAATGAGACAGCTGACGCAAAAGCTGTAATAATAAAAGTTAATGATAAATTTGCTCTGCAATGCCTTAAGACAAACTTAGTAGAACCCATACAATCAGTCATTTTAGCGGCACAACCAAAAACTTTTACAGAAGCAATAAAACTTATTTTGGAAATAGATAGTAATAATAATAATAATGATAGTAATAATATAAATACCTACTCAAATCGAAGTAATAGTAGGAATAATAACAACAATAATAATAGAAATAATGGTAGAAGAAATTATAATAATAATAGAAATACTAGCAATAATTTTAATAATAATAATAGACCAAGGAATGGTCATAATAATCATAATAATCATAGTAATCAAAATAATCATAATAATCATAATAATCGTACTAGTAATAATAATATGAACAATAGTAATCATAGATCAAATACTAATCATAACTATAATAGAAATCAGCAACATACGAATCCCACTGACTATTATAGAAATAGAGACTACAATAATTCTCAACCAATTAATAATAACAGGAATAATAATTCCTATAATAACAGATATAGTAACAATCGTAGAAACGATGACCAAAATTTTAATAATAGGAACGTTAACGCATTAGAATCGGGAAACGGACGTACCCCCGATTCGGGTCAAACGGTAATCGGGGAAATGAATGCTTTAAATATACAATAAATAATTTTAAAAACAATTCACCAACATTTTTTATCCTAATGCAAAGACCCAATTATTATAATCCAATTAAATTCATGATTGATACTGGTGCAGACATATCTGTCATCAAAGAACAATTCACAAATTCAATTGACATTAATAATAATAGTACTTGCAAAATTACAGGAATAGGCAATAACGTACATGAATCTTTAGGCACACTACAAACACATTTTATTATTGAAAACAAAAAATGTTTTATAAATCTACACTGTGTAGAAGATAAATTTCCAATCAAAACGGATGGAATCTTAGGCCGAGATTTCTTAATGAAATACTCCGCATTAATTAATTTTGAAACAAATGAATTATCACTTACGATAAGTGATGAGGTAATAAATATACCCATTAATTCTAATTGTATCAGTCAACTGGTGATACCAGCCAGAACTGAAATTATATGTCCTTTACATGTTCAGAGAACAGAAGAGACACTTGTCCTGAGTGAAGAAATAACACCAGGAATATTCATAGCCAACACGATTATAGCCAAAAATGGCATATCAAATGTAAAAATTTTAAATACTAATGATAAAACAATGATCATAAAAAATTATAAGCCTAAAACAGTACCTTTAAACAATTATAACATAGTGAATATTGAAAATAACGATCACGATCGATTATTACATTTAGAACAAATATTAAGCATTAACCCAGACGACCCAAAAGCTCAAAATGAAACACTTAAAATTTGCAAACAATTCCAAGATATATTTTACTTACCAGGTGACTCATTAACGACTAATAATTTTTATAAACAAAATATCGCCTTAGAAAATAAAAACCCTATTTATATTAAAAACTATAGATTACCAAATTCGCAATTAACAGAAATTAATGATCAAGTAGATAAATTATTGAAAGAAGACATTATTGAACACTCTTACAGTCCATATAACTCACCTTTACTCTTAGTACCAAAGAAATCCTCTAATGACACCAAAAAATGGAGACTAGTAGTAGATTTCCGTCAACTAAACAAAAAAATTCAAAATGACAAATTTCCTTTGACCAAATTAGAAGACGTACTAGATAATTTAGGAAGAGCAAAATACTTTACCACATTAGATATGGTCAGTTCTTTTCACCAAATCGAATTAGAGAAAAATTCAAGACCTTGTACAGCATTTTCATCTAATAATGGACATTTTCAATTTAAAAGACTCCCATTTGGTTTAAAAATCTCTTCAAATAGTTTTCAGCGAATGTTAACAATTGCTTTATCAGGTTTAAATTCAGAATCATTTATTTATGTTGATGATATAATAATATTTGGATGTTCTATTAAACACCACAACGAAAACTTAATAAAAGTATTTGAACGATTAAGAAAATATAATTTAAAGCTAAATCCAGAAAAATGTAGTTTCTTACAGAAAGAAGTAATTTATTTAGGCCATTTAATAACTAATAAAGGCATAAAAACAGACCCAACTAAACTTTTTGCAGTAAAAAATTATCCACAACCCCAAAACGCTGATGAAATAAAACGTTTTGTAGCATTCTGCAATTATTACAGAAAATTTATACCAAACTTTGCAGCTATAGCAAAACCTTTGAACGATCTAACAAAAAAGAAATCAATATTTAATTGGAATGAAATTGTACAAATGCATTTTTAAATTTAAAAAATAAATTAATTAACCCTCCCATTTTACAATATCCAGATTATTCCAAACCTTTTATAATCACAACAGACGCTTCACAATCCGCCTTCGGAGCAGTCTTATCTCAAGGAGAAATTGGACAAGATTTACAATAAGCTATGCCAGTAAAACATTAAACTCTGCAGAACTAAACAAACCAATAATTGAAAAAGAATTGCTTTCTATTCACTGGGCAATCAATTTCTTTAGACCCTATGTATATGGCAGAAAATTCATCGTCGTAACAGATCACAGACCTTTAGTAGGATTATTTACGCACAAAAACCCTTCATCTAAAATGACGCGTATTAGACTAGATCTCAGTGATTACGATTTTGATATAGTATACAAACAAGGAAAAATGAATACAAACGCAGACGCTTTATCAAGAATACATTTAAACTCTAACATTTTAAAATCTATGATCCCAATTACGCCAGAAAAAGATATTAACGTGATAACCAGACAAGTAACTAGGTCACTAGAACAAGCTAAAAACCCTATAAATAAAAATCTACACATTTGGCACAGTATCTCAATTAACGATATAAAAAGAATTCGAAAGTAAACTTCATAGAAACTTCAACTGGTACAACAGAAATAACATTCAATAATAATTATAAAATATATTTTAATAAAAAGAGAATTAATATAAAATCAATTTTAAATAAAATGAAACTCTTATTAGCTCAAAATAAAATTTTCACAGTCGCGATAAATAATAATGATACCTTATTTAACCACATTAACATTCAAGAATTTAAAAACATATTTAATCAACTACAGGAAAAAGATAATTCGAAAATAAATTAAAAATAATTTTATTCAAAGCTCCTATCGAAATAACAGATCAAAATTTAATAAAACAATTAATAAAAGACAATCATAGTAAACAATATAAGTGGACACATCGGTGTTAGGAAAATGATAATAAAACTTAGACAAAAATACATATGGAAAAACATGCATAAAATGATTAAAAATTACGTGAAAATTGCAACGAATGTATTAAATCAAAACAAGTTAGAAACATTAAAGAACCATTACAAATTACTGACACTCCAAATAGACCTTTCGAAACCATACAAGTCGATACAGTAGGCCCTTTAAAAATTTGTAATAATTATAGATATATACTCACAGTTCAATGCGAATTAACTAAATACATAGAAGCATTTCCTATAGAAACTAAAGATGCTATTACGATAGCAAAAATTTTAACAGAAAATATCATATTAAGATATGGAAATATAAAAAATATCAAAACTGATTTAGGTACAGAATTTGTAAACGAACTATTTATGAACATTTGTAAAACTTTTAATATTAATCACCAAAAATCAACACCTTATCACCATCAAACATTAGGTTCAGTAGAAAGAAATCACAGAGTACTAAACGAATATTTTTTAACATGCAATCATAGCAACAATTGGGTTGAATTAATCCCATTTTTCTTATTTTCCCTATAATACTACACCTCATTCAGACACTCATTATGCGCCATTTGAATTAATTTTTGGAAACACACCTGAATTACCGACAAATATTACACTTAAAAATAATGAACCACTAAATTTCATAAACTATGATAACTATTTAAACGAATTAAATTTAAAATTATCTTGTGCACTAAAATCAGCTAGAGAAGAACTAATTAAATATAAAATAGCTAGAAATGAAAAATACAATCTTAATATTAATCCTGCGAATTTGAAAGTAAATGATATGGTAATGATAAAAAATTTTAATAGAAAGAAATTAGATTA
>OZ023274.1:60660917-60829942 GCA_964007475.1 Hybos culiciformis | reverse complement strand
AAATCCACCATACTTTGACCTCTGGTAAAGTATTTTTTCTTGGTGGTGCTGTGCCATATTTTATACATTTTATAAACTGCAGCCATAACGATGATTGATGTTATTACCTAGACTAAAATTAATATGTCTGCGTTTATTTTCGTAGGTTGAATTATGTCGACTTTATTTACTACCGTTCAAGTGTTGGAAGGAGTTTCGACTTTAGACTGGGTTTTACCCATAATAACTTTGTGATTTATATTTAAAAAAAAAATTTTTTGTCTTTATATCTTTAAATTTATGTAAATGGTCTTTTTCATCACTTGTTTATTATATATACATTTTTTTATATTTTGAGAGTTTTTTTTCTTTTTCAACGTTTTTATGTTAGTGTTTTTTTTCGTGGGTGCACTTTTTTTATTTTTATTTTTTTTTGTTTGATGTAGCACATTTTTTTTTTCGTTATGTGTTTATTTGTAACAAAATTTTATATTTATTTCTTTCAGAATAATTATATGAGATTACGTAGATTTTCGAGGCGCCGTGACATTTGTCCGCGGGACATTTGTCCGCGATGAAATTTGTATGGAAAACTTCGCGGACAAATGTCATTTTGCAAAATGTCATTTGTCCGCGATTGTAAAATGACATTTGCGGACAAATGACATTTTGCAAAATGACATTTGTCCGCGATTGAATTTTCTAACTTTAGCGGACAAATGCCATTTTGCAAAATGTCATTTGTCCGCGATTGATTTTTCGAATTTTTAGCGGACAAATGTCATTTTGCAAAATGTCATTTGTCCGCGATTGAAATTTTTAATTTTTAGCGGACAAATGTCATTTTGCAAAATGTCATTTGTCCGCGATTGATTTTTCAGTTTTTTTAGCGGACAAATGTCATTTTGCAAAATGTCATTTGTCCGCGATTGATTTTTCAATTTTGGAGATACTGCAGATTACGTGAACCACTCAGAATCGTCTGAAGCTTGGGAAAGGGAAGAGGGGAGAGTCCCCGCAAATTGTTCATACATTTTGTATATGCAATTTTTTTTTTTTTGCCCGATTTGCCCCTTAAAGATAGGGGGGGTGGGGGGCGGCGGGCGGGCGGGTGGACTGGTGGTTGGTCAGTGACCACCAGTCCGCGATTGATTTTTCAGATTTTTAGCGGACAAATGTCATTTTGCAAAATGTCATTTGTCCGCGATTAATTTTTATCGCGGACAAAAGACATTTTGAATCGCGGACAAATGTCATTTTTATGTCCGCGATACAAAAACAAATGTCCAACCCCCGATTTTCGATCTGTTCCGACAGATTTTTTTTATATGCTGGTGAGACACCGGGCATTTCCCGTAGTCTGAATAGGTTGGCGATTTGTTTACTCTTTTTTTTTTTTTACCCACTTCTTTCTTTTTCTCGATTTTCTTTATTGGAGATGGTAAGGAGGTTGTTCGACTTCTATATTGGTCGAGCGTCACGATTTTCTTTTGAACCAATAAAACGGGTTTAGGTCCGGCTTGCGGATTAATTTGTAGGTTTATGATTACCCGAGGGTCTAATTTTTTATCTTTATTCATCTGTCTCAGATGAGTATTTCAACGGGAAAAAAAGGTAATTAATTTCCTTTTTGTTTTTATATATTCTTTTTTTTTTTTGTTGTCGTTTTGTTACTTATGTCCAAAAAGGAATAGCAACACAATTTTTTTTTTTTATTTTTTTTTATTTTATTTATTTTATTTATAAGAATGTTTTTAATTATGATAATAAAATTTTTATCATAAAAATTATTTTTAAGAATTTCAAAAACATTTTTTTTTATTATAGGGATTTTTTTTTATTATAGGGAATTTTTTTATTAACCTAGAGACTTTTCTCCAAAAGAGAAAACTTATAGTTCTTCGTTAAAAGAACTCTTAGGGGTTGGTCCGACGACTCATCTCCCAAAGAAGACGATTTATAGTTCTCGCAAGAGAACTCTTATGACCAATCTAAAAAAAAATTTTTTTTTTGTTTGTCACTTTTTTATTTTTTTAAATTATTATTATTGTTATTGTTTTATTTTGGCAGGATCGCCATGTAATGAAACAATTACAGATAACTTTTGACAATTACTTTATTTAATCAAAGATAAAAAACTTAATAAATATTTTACATAATTTTTGGACAATATTTATAATCGATTTTTATGGTAAGTATTGATTAGTAGTGAAAATGTTTATAGTAATTAGTGTAGGTGTTTTATGGTAAGTATTTAGAATTTAGAGAGTAATACGAAGGTATTAGTGAGCACATATGACGTGTGTGCATTTCTTAACGTGTTAGGTGGTCACGTTGATAAAGGTAACAAAATATGTTTAGATAAACATATTTTGTTATAAATTAAATTTGAAGAGCAATTTTATTGCAAACAGATTTGGTCAAAAATATTCAAGAATTCCAAAGAATTCAAAATCATGTACAGTTGTACGTACGTATAAGGGTAAGTGTAATAAATGAGTATAGTGTACAAGAATATTTAGCTAATTGGTACAAGAATATTTAGCTAATTGGTAAGTAGGAGTATTGATAGTACTGACTATTGGTTTATTGGAAAGTTATTTTTATGTGCTTTTATAGTCCCATATATCCTAGGTGGTATTATGTCATTACATAGTAATTTGTCTCTTGTACTATTTTTTATATATTTTTTCGCGTGCATTTCATTTATCAATTCATTAACGTCATTCTTTAAATTCTTAAGCATTTATTATTACCATTATCTATGCGTTCATAAAAATTTATATCCGATAAATGTTCTACCATTTTCTTATGATATTCATGTTTATCAATTACAACTGTTCTTTTGCATTTATCTGTGATAATTACATACATATATGTTTTGGTTGTTTTTGAGGTAATTGCTTGTAATTTTATGTGCATTCAGAATTTCTCTAGTATGAAAGTTCATTTTCGGTGGACGTTTGACATAGGAGTTAATGGAGTTAATGATGTTATTTTTTGTATGTTCAATCAAATTTTTATTGTTGTCAGAGTTATTAATTATTTCTTCCACATGAGAAATCAAATTGATAACATTAGTGCCTCAGTTTTTATTCATGGGTAGTGCAAATCCCGGCCTAGTGACAATAGAATTTTCATTTCCTGTGGTATTGCACTGTTGGTCATTCAGGGTTTGGAAAAGTTTCTTGATAATTATTTAATTTTTTATCTCTAATGAGTTTAAGATTTAATCTTTGATCTTATTTTTCGATTATACGATTCAATTTACTTTGCTCACTTATTATGATATTCCCTTGTAGTAGGTTTGGTATTAATTGTTTTAATTTATTAATGATCTATTTTTTGTCAATATCCTGTTTTGAAAATTACAGATATTGATTTCAGTATTTAAAAATTTGGATCTTAACCATTTGATAATGTTTTCTATTTCTTTTTTGTGAGAATTCTCTTGTTTTTTTTAGGCTATCAAAAACTGTCGTTTTGTCTACAATATATTTTGGTATACATTCAATTTGTTTGTTTTTCATTAAATAATTCAATCTGCTTTTATTATTTGCGATTTTTTTGGTGTTGTTAGCAAATTCTCTCATTAGTCTCAAATTCTCTTCTGTTGTTGTCAATATTCATGTAGTGTTTTTATGTATAAGTGTATAATTTAACCATATAGTTGAACAAAATATAATTTATTGTCTTTTATTTTGATTGATGTTATTTATTAACGCTTAATTCTCCCGATTTTAATATATATATGTAAATTATTCTTATTTATCAGCTGTGGATATAATTATTTGATCTTTTTTATCTTATATTATTGGGAACTTCAATAAAGAATTTAAATAATTTTTATAAAATTCAATATTACAAAATCCAAAAAAAAATATTTTTTTTACCTTTTTTTCATATGAAATTTTCAACAAATTTTACCATAAGAGCGTCTGATAAGGAACTACGTTCCAAAAATAATTTAAATTAAAAAGTAAATTCAAAATAAAAAAAAATTAAATTAGAAATTAAAAGTAAAGTTAAATTGAGTTTATAAATTTGAAAAAAGAAATTTAGTTTTTTTATTTAAATTTTAAGAAATATTAAATAAAGTGTTTTATTAAAAAAAGAAATTAAAGGGTTTTTTTTTAATTATTTTTCCTAGAAGAAAATAGGAAAAACAAAACTTGCACTTAATTTAATTTTTGGAGTCGCATTACGAAACTTCATTTTACTAAACTCAATACAAATAATGTGATGAAACAGCTAAAATTATGCAAAGTTTTTGAGCATAATTTTAGCAGTATCGGTAGCAAAGAAAAAATTTTATTTGAATGTCATTTTTAAACTCGATGCGTTTGGTAATACTTTTTTGTACCGGTAAACGGGATTCTTTTTTTGATAACCAAAATAAAATATATTTTTACTAACTTTAAAGTAAAATAAAATTTTGTTTTTGAAAGTAAATTTTTAATGATTGTATTTGTAAATTGTGTATTTTTTTTTTCTTCTTTTAATTTTTTTTTGTATAATTGAGAACTTAGTCTTAAATATAAATAAACTATATTTAAATTTATTATAATTTAAATATTGTGATTGTCGAAATAGAATTTTTATTTGAAATTAATACAGTAGTTTTTTTTTTTATTTTTCTGTTTGTCGATAATCAATCATAAGACACGAGTCCAAACAGAAAGAATTTTCACACCAAAAGAATTGAAATATTGTTCACAGGTTTACATCAGAAAGATTCGGTTGAATCACGATTACAAAGTTCGTACGTAGGTCCATATGAATTGATGTAAAGATACGATAAATATTTCATTGTAAACGTTCATAATAAAAGTGCGAAGCTTTCAATTTATAGACTCAAAGTAGCTTACGGAGTTAATAGGCCAGAACATCGGATGACGAGATTCTAACATCTTGTTCACAACTTTTCAATAACATTCTATTCAGAGTTTTTCTGTTCATAAATAAAACACGTAGTTTATCCGTGAATGAATTTTAAACTTAAAATTGATTATAAATAAAGGTGGCCAAATGTCCATAATTAATTTATTAAAAGTTTTTAGTTTAAAATCCATTCACGAATAAGTACTTCAATTTTTTATTTTCAACCCAAGTACTTTATTATTATTTTTTTATTAGTAATTAATTAGAACTATGCGAAACCCGTGGGATATTCACGGAAGTTAAATAAATTTAAAATTTTTGAAATATATTTTTTAATTCTATTTTCCATCTAATTTACCGTAGTTTGAATGCATTTTTCGAATTTCGCAGTTTTTTCATTGTTTTTTTTTTTATACATACATACATACATACATACCAGTGCCGGCTCCTTTACTATCAACCTACTGATTCAAAAAAAAAAGTTTTTATTTCAAAAAAACTGTTTAATACCTTGTCTCCACTTCAGGTTTAAAGTAGTGTTAAACATGTTTAAAACTACAAGCGTATACACTACAAATTCTATGTTTACTTTGACATGACGAAAAAAAAAAAATTATTTGTTAACTTTTAATATTGAAGTAAACAAAATAATATTTTAATAACAAAACATTTAATTTAAAACAATTTTTTCCAATTCATAATTTTTAAATAAAAAAAATAAAAATAAAAAAAAAAAAGGATAGTCGCAAAAAATTATTACTCATAAAATATTTCAAATTTTTCAAATATTTTAATTATATTTTGCATTCAAATAATAAATTATATTTTGCTTACAAATATTTTTATTTACATATTTTTGACAACCGGTTGATTTTTTGTATTTTTTTTCCAATTTTTGATCCATCCAACAAAAAGTGTGCCATATTGAGTGAAAATTTCTTAAAAAATTGTGAATTTGTATGGCTGGCACCCCTAAATTTTACTAGTTTTGAGCAAAACTTATTACAAACAACTTCAAATTTTTATATGGACAAAACTACTTTAAACGAAGAACGAAACTACTTTCCTGTGTAAAACACGTTTCACACTGAAGTGGAGACAGCACTTAAGATTTATATTTTAGCTCTATTCTTCTTTCTTTAATGGCAAAAACATCTATTACTTCATCAAAAAAAGTTTGTTTTGATATTCATTCTTGTAACAATTTTTTTTCAATATAAATTAATGACAAACTAGATATTCTGTTTTGGCTCATTGAATTTCTTATACAAGTTTTTATATTTTTTAAACTTGAAAACGATCTTTCTGCTGATGCAGAAGATGTAGTGTGTTACTCCCGGGATAAATTTCCCGGGAAATTACTTAGTTTTACATTTCGCGAATCCCGGCAATTACGAAATTTTTCCAGGGATTTTCGTTGTAATAATTTTTATTGACATATGGCAAAACTCCAAGCTAAATCTACTACTTTCTGATAAAAAACAAATTGACAATCCTTTTATTTACATTGTTTATACCCATAAGTATGTGCCTTTTGCGCCATAGGAGGCACTATTTGGATATTTAACTAAGAGAGACTGTTTTTATGTACATTTTTTATATCCATAAGTATGTGACTTTTTTCGCCATATGAATTAAAGGATAATGATGATCAAGATGAAAATGTAGTTGTTTTACCAGCGATATTATACAGAAACCGATTTCGATTACAGAGACAGAAGTAGAATTAAAAAGAAAATTAAAAATTGCAATTGAAGGATCGAAAAAAATTGTATACCTTCTCCAAATTCTACTACTTTGAACTTCAACCAAATATTGAGAAAAGAAATGTTGTTGTTTGAAGGAACTGATAAGATGACATCAAATTTAGAAAAATTATTTAATGCCCTTATACAAGCAACATCTACGGAGAGCGAACGGTTGTTTTCTACTTCGTCAAATTTTTGCTCCAATAAACGATCAAATCTAATGCTGGCCATACAACTTGGTCCAACTTGATTGTACAACATGTTGACAACAAGTTGTATGTTTTGGCACAAACGATACAACTTGTTTAGCAACCATTCTTCCACCGTCAAAAATTTATTGATTTTTTAGTTTTTTTTTTTACGCTAATAATAAAATTTAAACTAAATTAATTTAAATAATAAAAAAGTTTGTATATATTTTTGACTCAAAATGACAATTAACGTCATTTTGGTTTACACCAGGTTGACAACTTGCCCATGCACTAGACAACTTAAACAAAAAACCTACAAAAATTAAAATTTTTATATTTTTTGCCGACCAACTTGACCACACACGATACCACATGTTGTATAACCAAGTTGGACCGTATATGGCCAGCATAACCGACAAGTCAATTAATGTATTATGTTTCCTTAAAATTTATTTTATGAGAATTGATAAACAAAAATAAAATATTAAATAAATAAAAAATAAAAATTTATCTGATTTGTGTTTTCATCTTAAACAACCATCACGCAAAAATTTATATTGCAGAAATTAATACCAGTGAAATCCCGGGAATTTCCCGGGAAAAAAAAATCTTTTTTCAATTCCGAATCCCGGGAGTCAAAAAATGTCGGGAAAAGTAACACACGAAGAAGAAGCTGGTATAGTTTCTATCAACAATGTTAGTTTGAATGCTTCTTTTATACTACTCACTAAATCGTTATCTTTACAATACAATAAAAAATCTCCAATTTTTTGGAATTTTCGAAAATCTAATATTTTATACACTAAAATCAAATCAGTTTTTAAAGAATTAAAATCAAAAATTGTAAGATAATTTTCTTTTAAGGAATTAAAATAAGTGTTTGGGAAGTTTGTTTCAAAATTATCAAATTTTTTAAAATCAAATAAATTTAGAAAGTTTAAATAAGTCAAAACGAAATATTAGTTCATCAGTTAACATTATCAATAATTTTTTCTAGCTGTTTTTGAGCAAATATTTTAACAAATTTCTTTTCAGTTTTAATTTATTTTCTAGATTTTCCTTTTCTTTTCATTTAAACCAAAATTCTTCAAAATTTGTTTTATTCGCGTTCAATTTTTCTTGAAAATTTGCGATTGTCTTTTTGCTAAAAATAATAATATCATTCAATTTTTTTTGCAATATTTGAAATTCAATGTCAGTTTCTGGAAAAAAACTACGGCCCGCTAAATATACGGCTCGCTAAGCATTTTTTTTTGTGGCCCGTTTTGAATTTTATGATTAATACATCTACTTCAAATTTTCATAAAATTATATTTCTTTTTAAGAATTTACAAAAAATATAAAATAAAAGTTTTCTTATAATTTGTTTATATTTATTTTTCATTTCGTACAGTAATAATTCTTGAACAGGAAAAAAATATTTTCTTTTTTCATGCATAATTAATTAGTAATTAGAAAAATATAGAAGTCTTATTTTTTTACATTTAAAGCTTGGATGTATATTAAATTCAAAACGACAAGTTATTAGTTTTACAGACTCGAGATACTTTCCAAAAAAATTTATATATTGACACATTATAATTAACATAGTTGTGAATTGCTTATATTATTATGAATTTAATGAAATAAAATCAACGCAAAGAACAAGAAGCGTAAAATTGATAATAAAATTTTGTTTTTTTTAATGTTTTCAATGAATTTTTTTTAAAAATATCAGAATATGTCATTTATTTGTTGAAAGTATGACTTTTTTAATATTTGGCCCCAAACCCTCTGATGTTTTTTGAAATGGCCAGTGGTTACAAAAGATTGGGCACCACTGATTTATATCATCAGAGTTCCACTTTCTGTTTCAACTATTGTAAGAAAAAACTTTCTTAACTTTTCCAACTGTTAATACTAGTCTTCCGTTGAATTCCCATCTTGTATCAAATGCTTCTGTTCGCTTAGAAGAGTTGTTAAAACCAGAGTTCCTGATTTTATCATTGAAGATAATTTATTAAATTATCTTATCTCTAATTTGTCTTTATGCGGAGAATTTATGTACAATTTAACAGGGAACGAAAAATCATATCATTTGATAATAATCAAATGATATGTATCAAACGATAATTTTTATAATGTTGACTATGAATGATTATGATCACTCACTTTACTAACACAAATATCATTTGATTCTTCAATATCAAAAGATTTCTTAAAATGTTTTGAGTTTGATATATTCTTTTTCGTTTTACTGTATGCGTTGTAATGAAAATAATAAAAATGAGTTGACGCATCACCAACACTAAGATAATCAGCCGTGTAGTTGAAAAGTAAACAAAACTTTTCGTAGGGATAATAAATAAAAAATTCCCACTAGTTTTCAAATTTTTGTTCGCTTTGTTGGTCGGCAGTAATTTTTTTTGCCATTTTTAGTTATGTTTTAAACATTAAAAATAAATTTAAATTCAATAATAATGAAGATAAATTAATAAAAAATAAGTTTTTTATTAGTTTATTAAAAAAAATTAATTTTAAATGTCCAAAATAAAATAAAAATCCTTCCTAGGACAACTTTTTTCTTAATTACAGATTACAGGTGGATTTTTACTTGTTGTTTTTTGTTTTTTAGAAAAATGGAATGAAAATATTTAATTTTAATTTACCTATTTCATAAATAAATTAAAAATGATTTTAAAAACATGATTGAAATTTTGAAAAAAAAAAAAAAATATCAAAAAAAAAATTATTGTGCTATAATCAAAACATTTTTTTTAAGTGGATTTTAGAGTATTTTTTTTTAATGAAAATAATTTTCAATGGAGATTTTTAATAAAAATATATTCATAAAGTGAAGTAATATTTAAAATTATTTTCAATAAATAAAAAGAAATATAATTTCCAATACAAAATATAAAAAAAAAACTTTTTTTTTGTACAGATAGAAGGTAGGAAGATACCTACATAAGTATGTGGGTCCCCAGGTAGAAAAACAGCCACGTAAATGCACAAGTTCGATTTGTCCGAAACTTGGTGAGATAGTAGGGGCGGTCCTCAAATCCTCAAATCCTTACATCCCAGAAGGTTTCTACCGGTAAACTCTCGTTTCAGGGATATGCAGCTCCATAGTTTTCATATGTTAGGTAGGTATACCTAGGTACTTGCTTTGTAGTAACCAAAGCCTTTTTTTTTTTTTTCGTACACGTTAGCTGAACTTTGTCCAAAACATCTAATAAGAGCTAGGTACGATAGCTATATAATTTTTTGGGTTTATGTAAATTTTAATTAAATTTTAAAACATATTTGAATTTTTTTAAATTAATTTAAAATTAAAGATAAAGTACCTAGAGCCTAGAAATTATGACAAAAAAAAGTTTAATTTACTTTACCAGCAAGAAAAAAAATTTATGGATTAAATTTGCTCGATTTTTGTAATTTTTTATTTTAAACAAACACGGTTTTTTTTTCTTAAAAATTAATATAAATCATATAATAAATTGCATTCAATAATTAAATTATATTTTTTTTGTTTTTAATTCCATTTTACAGATTAATCTTTAGGTTTTGTATAGGAAATCTCATTGGGTTTCATACATTTGTAATGATTTTTATGCCTACGAGATGCTGTCTATGTATTGTTTTTTTTTTTAATAGGGGGCTTTTAATTTATGTTGGTATTGGTTGACGGGAAGTTGAATTTATTTATGGGTTTGCAGTATACATACACAATAAATGCCGTTTTTCTCTTTTATTGCAATAAAATTTAGAATATGAGTAATATTTTTAAATGCGTACCTATTATAAAATACATTATGCGTATTATAAAATGCATTATTTTACTTTAATTAAATTCGTATTTCCTAACGTTACGAACGTTATTATGGCTGAGATTAAAAAGAAAAAAATGTATTTGATAGAGATGTTAATAGAGAAATAAACATGAACATAACTATTTCCGTTTATTAATAAATTAAAGTAGTAAATTAAAGTATAAAGTTAACAAAATAAAAATTAACTAGATTGTCACTAACAAATCGGTCAGAAAAACCCATTCAAATAAATTTTAAAGTTTAGTTTTTATTTATTTTTGAGCAACCTGAACAAAAAAAAAACATATTCTTATGTAGCTAACAAGAAAATTAAAAAAAAAATCAATTTGGCTCTTGTAATATTTATGTACTCATTTTTTTTTAAGAACAAAAAATTTGTTTGTGATCTCTTAATTCTTTCAAAAGATTTTTATTTCACTCATTCGATTTTTTCATCACACACATTTTAAAAAAATCATTTGATAATGATATTCGTTTTTTATTTTAAATTTTTAAACTGATGAGTGGGGAATATCACGATCATTTTTAATACAGGACAAAACGAAAAAGATAATCGTTTGATTCATTTTAATCAAAAAAGATTATCAAAAATGAAAGAAAAAATAAAGAAAAAAAAAATTAAAAAATCTTTATCTTTAATTTGTCTTTTCGCGGAGAATTTATGAAGAATTTAAAAGAAAAAATAAAGAAAAAGAAAAAAATGTACATAAAAATTCTACAGATCAAAAGAAAACGATAAACTATCCGTAATTTATCGTAAGGGACGAAGAAAAGATTATGTGCGAGAAGTAAGCAATAAATTACCTTAAATTGCCAGCAATAAATTCGCTTAAATACATCAGCGCCACCATCGCTTAAATTTTTAACCTTAATAAAGGGTAAAATGTTAGGAAAAAATAATAATAAAGCAATTTGAAATACAAATTAAAATATTTAAGGAAATTTATTGCTGGCGTTAAAAAGAGATTTGTTATTGTTCGAAAAAAAACAATAACAAAAGCAAAGCAACTTAAAACAATAACAAAGCATTTTGAATACAACAACAAAATATTTTTTGAGTAAATGTGTGTTTGTGGTTTTAAATTTAAGGAAATTTATTGCTGGCGTGTGTGTTCAGGTCGGTATAAAAGTAAATAAAAATAAATTTTTTTTCTAATTAAATTTATTTTAATAATTATTTTAGTTATAATAATTATTATAATAATTTTTTTATTTTATAATTATTATGATAACTATTTTAGTCTAATTTTTGATGCCAACAATTATTTATCTAGCACCAAATTTTTTCTAGAATAAATATTTATTAAATTGTAAGTGTTTAACTTTAATTCATTTTTCTTTCATTCTCCAAAAGATCTATTTTTAAAATTTTTAAATTTTGCAAAAAATTTTGTCTCAAGAAATTCAATGAATCAGTTGAATCTTCGGAGAAATCGGGACTGATACATACATAGAAACATGGTCGATTGCCTACATACATAGAAACATGATCGATTGCCTATTTATATTATGATTTAAACTTCTTTTTCCTGATCTACCATTTAAATTGAAATCTGCACAAACATTATCAGAGGCAATCTTCCTAAACGCCTTGTAATGCCGTCTACACTTGTTGGATAATGTCGTAAAAACGTAATCTAGAAAACAAAAATTGTAACTTGAGATTTATAAAATCTTTTAATGTGCATGTGATCGGTAAGTTGTATTTACAATCGTAAATTTAGCTCGGTAAATGATATATTAAATGCGTCAATTATTTATTTAAGAAAATTTTATTTACACACTTCAATTTTATTTACAATCTTCAATTTTATTTACTTTCTTCATTTTGAACTTTTGTTTATTTTTTTACATTGCAAATGTATTGATTGTATTGTATTATACAGCTCGTTGTGTATATACACAAAAACACATGGACACTTGTCAATTTTATATCACTCGAACTGCGGTCTCGTATTGACGCGTGTTCACGTGTTTTTGTGTATTATACACAACTCGTTCTAATAACAAATTTTCTTAATATGTGTTGTTGTCTACTATTATATGTTTATACCAAATTTAATGTAAAGTTTTCTTCCTTATACCGTTCTTCCAAATCATTCAAATCGGAAACGGTTTCGCAAGTCAACATCTCCTATTCCTGCTAAAAAATCTTTTGTTTTTTCACCAACTAGATTTTTAAAATTTTTATTAAATTTTATTGTTTTTATTAAATTTGGTTGCTCCTTTCTTTAAAGCGCAACTAGGAAATCATAAGTTTTGTTAGTTATTTTTATTTATACAATACTATGTACTATAACAAGAATTAAAAAAAATTCATTAGTATTTACCAATTTTTTTTTATTTTTTCCATTCTGTTTTCGATTGCTTTTTCTGTAGTTATCGCATACTATCCCTTTCCGATCTATACAGTTGCGGGCAGTAAAATAGAATAACTTAAACTTTTTTTTTGAGTATTAAAAACACCCAAATAAAAAAAAATTAATTAGAAAAGTGATTTCAACTTTTTGTACTTTATCAAGCTTAAAGATAATTAAAAATAAAAATGTTGAATGAAAACATTCAATACTGTGAACTCGTGCAATAAAATAGAATCAATTTATAAAAAGTGGAAAAAAACATTAATGTTAGTTTATTTTCTATCAGTACTATTAATATTTTGTTGCATGTCCTTTTTTTAACAAAACTGCTGATGGCATTGACTCTACCAATTTTCTGCAGGTGCTTGTTGGAATAGCATACCAAGCCGTTTGAATTTTAGTCTATAATTCGTCTTTACAATTTTGCACAAATTTTCAATCGGATTTAAGGCCGGAGATTGCGGCAGCCAAACCATCAAATCAATTTTATTGTCTTCTAGCCACTTTAAGCAAGACCCAAAGTGTGCTTCGGGTCATTATCATGCTGGAATTGCCAAATGAAAGGCATATTCCACTCGGCATAGGGCAGTATGATGTCTTTAAGGATTTCAACATACAAATGTTTGTCCATTTTTTTTTTAATCCAAAATACAGGCCTTACACCGTGCAAAGAAAAACATCCCCATATAATTATATTTCCTCCACCGTGCTTGAATGTTTTTGTAGAATAGCGGGGGTTAAATGGATTATTTTTCGGACGTTGAACATTTACTTTCCCATCATTACCGATGAAATTAATCTTTGTTTCATCAGTCCATAATATATTATGCCAGTTTTTAGACATTTCCGACTCAGACCAATTTTTATGAAATTTTGCCCAAGTTAATCTTTTTTGTACATGTACTTTTTCCAATAATGGAACTTTTCTATCCTTTCTGCCAAAAAGTTCTTTCTCTATCATTGCGTTTCCATACAGAGTTGAAACAGAGTTGAGTTGTCGTTGAGTTCAAATTTTTTCAATTTTCAACCTAGGTCGTTTCCATGCATAATAAATCGACTTGAGTTGAAATGACAGAAATATAATAATATACCACCCTCCCTGCTAGCTTTTGCTCACCAGTTTCATCAGTTACAACCACATTCAAATCTATTTTTTAAGACTGTATTGGTTTTTTCTTAGAAAATTGTGTATGTATTTTACTATTTACTATAACGCACTACGAAGTAGTTAATAATGACAAAAAAACTACTTACTAAAAGAGACAGATAAAAAAAAATTTTTTTTTTATTCGGCTATCTCGTTTTGATTTCTATTTATCAGAAGTAGTTTAAAAGTAGTTTTAAAAGTTTAAAATTACAGTACTAATCAATCATTCATAAAAAAAAATCAAACGTGGATTGTAGAAGATAGTTTTTTATTGGAATTAAATTAAATAAAATTAAAAACTTGGATTAATTCAATTAAAAAGTGGAAAATTGTTTTTTTATCGGAATTAAATTAAATTAAATTAAATTAAATTAAAAAAATTATCAATATTAATTTACAGATAAGATCTTTTATTTGTTTTAATATTTTTTTCTTCATTTCTTCATGCAAAAATTAGGTTAGGTAGGAATAAATTTTCAAAGAAATTTTTTTAGCAAGAAAAATAAAATTATAATTATTTCGTTTTTAACAAGAAAAAAAAAATATAATAATTATTTTATTTTTCTTGTTGAAACATATTTCTCCGTTCTATTTAAAAAAATATATATTGTAATATTAATAATGAACACTTCCTGATCTATTCTATTGATTTACTTTCCCTAACACTTCCCTACTCTATTTTACTGTAATTTAAAAGCACTTTACTTTACTTCGAACGAACTTTTTTATTTAACGATTAACTTACAACTGTGTGTCTTAATTCTAAGCTTAAGTCTTATAAAAAGAATTTATTGGAAAGAAAGTATGAATAATTCCAAAACTACAATTTTGATTAAACGAATCAAAATTGTAGGTGGAGGGAGAAAATAACCAAAAGTGCATAATTGACACTTTTGGTAATTTTGAATAAAATAATTATTGAATTATTGAATGAAATAAGATATTTAAAATTATATTGAAGACAGGAAATGTATACAGTTGTAAAATGCTACAATTGTATAAACTCGGGATTTAGGAAAAAGTAAGTAAATATAGAAAAGTAGAGGTGAGTATGAAATAAGGAAAAAGAGTGCAACACCTCCCTTCCAAAAAGAATGATCCTTGATCATTCCGAAGATGGAGTTTGCACAAATGCATGTACATAATAGGATTTACAACGTTCATTATTATAGAATAATTTTATAATCATATAAGCAAAATTTTTGCAATAGAAATGAAAAAAATAACATCTTCGAGATAATAGTTAATCGAGATATTCAAATTAAAATAAAATCGTGATAATGTTAGCTATCCTTCCCTTTCCGCGAGGGAAATGAACATAGAAACTAACGAAAAAAAATGTAATGGTATTCGAAAGTTTACAATGGTTAACGAGGTAAAAGAAGGATTTGGGTTTTTTTTTTTTTTTTTTTATAAATATGTATAAGATTGATTAGATTTAATATTTAGAAAACGGATAGTGGGGATAGTAGGAATACATAGTTAGATTTGACATTATTCAAATTTTACATAATAGGATACATATCTTTTTTTTTTTTGAAATTATTAATAATTTTAAGTATTAACACATTAATTATTACAAAATGAATTTAAATGGAAGTATGTATAATGTTATAAAAGGAATATAAATGTAGTTATGCTATTATATTGTATATATTTTGATAATTTTATATCTATGCATTTGTTTAGAATAATTATATATAATAATATAATTATATATACATTATACATTTTTTTTTTGTATTAAAAAATATACAATTTGTAAAATATTTTGTATTACATCTTATAAAAATTTTAATTAATTTATAATTTTCGTTGTAAAAAAAATAAACTGCTTATAATTTATATGCATAAAAATTTTGTGAAAAATTAATATTTATTTTTAATAATTTTTTTTTTTTTTACTTTTTATTTCAACTTATAATTTGTACTATATTGCTATATTCATTTATATTATTTTTCAAACTATTTTATAAGGCCTGTCTTGATTTGACACGATTTACAATTTTTCGCTATTTTGGCTATGTCCTTAGACATATTTTTCCAGAAATATGTTTTCTTTATTTTTCGAGTCATTTTAGAGATGCCGGCATGACCTCCCAAGATTGGGTCATTATGAATTTTTTTAATAATTTCCTCTTTATCAGAGTCACTTATGACTTTTATAAGTTTGGGCGTTAACGCAATAGAAAGATTTTTTAAGACTTGGTCCGCAGTTTCTTTAAATTTTTGGATCCTGATAATATTAAATATGTCGTCATTCAACGATAATTGTATTTTATCAATGTTATAATTTTTGGCCTCTTTTTCAAGTATAGGCAGTAATCGATCTAAATCGAGTACGCCACTAGGACCATAATACTTATCGAGACTTATGCTCATTATTTCATTATTTTTTAAATATAGTGTCAATTTAGATTTATATAAATTGAACGATAGGCGGGCTAAATGTTTTAGTTCATTAAGTTTTTTACATTCGTAAATTTTTTCAACAAAAACGTCGGCTCCAGATATATGGACGGGGTGTGTTTTAAAAACACTTGTCATATCTGATTTGAGTCGCATATTATCATTATTACGTATATTATCATTATTATGCATATTAATATTATTATGCATTATTGGCAATCGTCTTGAAAAAATTGTAGTATCGAACTTAGTACGGGCTGGTGTTTTTGGACCTAACAGTCTCAACGATATGTATTCGTGATGGTTTTCCGGTCTAAGTATAAGTAGATCTTCATTTTTGTTATAATCTAAAATACAATTATATTTTTTGATAAAGTCCATGCCTATTATTCCATCGGCAGGGATATGTAGTAAATTAGAGTTCACTACTACGAAGTCGTGAGGAATCGAAATATACTGACCCGAAATTTTTGTAATCATTTTGGTTTTGACGGTTCCTTCCGTCATAATTTTATGCTCATTAATTCCTGTAATATTTGTGATTTTATTTTTACAGATTGAAATATTTCTTATTAATTTATCACTTTTTATGAGTGATATATCTGCTCCAGTGTCAACCAAGTACGTATTTGTAGTGTTGGTCATATCCGTTTTGAGTTTTACAAATGTCAGATTTTTTGAGTTATGCAATGAATTCGAATCAATAATAGAATTATCATAAATGCTAAAGTCTGAATTAATAGTAATTAATTTTGTTAAGGTTTCATCTACCGAGATGAAATTGCCTGCCTGCATAACAAACTTTGTGCGTTCGTTTGAGGCATTTTGTATAATTGATTGAAGTAAGGTCGTCTTTGAATATTGTTGGGCTAAATTTAAAGGGATTCCATCCTCTATGTAGGCGGTTTCTAGATTTTTGGCTAATACAGCTAATTCGTCTGAGTATAGGTTAACAGATTTATGCTTTTGATTTAAATTCAAAAGTTTAGCTGTTATAAGTTCTGTCGATTCACCTTTAATTTGGGCTCGTAACTGTTCTATTATGTCTTTGATTGTGTTTTCAGTAGTTATTAGGTTACGGCAGTTACCTTCGAGTTTTGATTTTATAAATTTTACTAAAAGATCTGCGTGTGGGCCTACTAATGTATTTGTAAGGTATATCGCGTCTATAAAAGATTGTAAATTGGCGGGATTTCCGTTAAACGACGGTATAAGTTTTGAAGCTAGGGAAAGAAATTTATGAGCTTCAAGTGGCTTCAAAAAATTTTCAGAGTTTTCGATCTTTTTAATTTTATTGTGATTTTCATGGTTTTCAACAGGAAATAAGTCATCGTTGGAAATATTTGTCTTCAATTGTGAATTTTTAAACTGGTCTTCAACTTTTAACTTGTTATATTTTTCGAATTTCACTAATTTAAATGCTTTTTCTAATTTTTTTGATATAGCATCAAAGATTGTATAGGCAATATATTCTGATTTAATCAGTTTTACAAAAGTACTGTTCTGATATTCGTAGAATGCCAAGTCTGACACCAAATTGAAGATCTCCATTTTGATCTAAATTTTTAAAGTTTCTAATTATAACAAAAACAGTATTTAACAAAAAAATTAGTTATAGTACATTATAGTAATGTACTAATAAAATGTATAATAGCAATATAGTAAAATATGTGTTATAAATAGTACTGTAAAATACAGCACAACAAAGTGTACTATATAAGTAATATAAAATAAATAATACTGTAAAATACAGCACAGCAAAATTAGTCTTTATAATATCAAAAAAATTTAAATAAAAAAAAAAAAAAAAAAAAAATTGTATATAAATTGTACGATATTGTACAAATGATCTTCGTTGTTGTTGTTGTAGTTGCTGTTGTAATATTTGTTGTTGTTGTTGTTTTAATAATAGTTGTTGTTATTGTTGATCTCTTATTTTAATTATCTTCATTGGCTTTGGTGAAATTTTTGGTACCATTTATGGTCCTAAAAAATGTAAAATAAAAAAAATTAGTTAGTATGTTTGACAAAAAAAATATTTTTTTTTTTTATATTTTTTTTTTATTATATTGTTATTTCAAAATTCATTTATTTATTTATTTTTGATTTTAAATGTTAATAAAATTTCATTAATAAATTTTTTTTTTTTATATAAGTTTGTGCAATATTTTTTTTTTTAATATCATTTATAGCGCAATAGATATTTATTTATAATTCACTGTTAGTTTTTTTAAGTTTTTAATTCTTAAAACTTTCGAAATGATAGTGATTTGTTTTAGTTCTTGTATTTAACATTAGTTTATTATTTGCTTTTTTTTTTTTTGTTGATAATACATATACATTTAGATGTTATTATTTATTTCATAATTATTTATTTATTTTTAACAAACATTTTTTTTTTATTTTTTTTATTTTTTTATTTTTTATTTTTTTGCAAAATAAAACAATTGATAATAAATTATCATTTTTATACCAAAAAAATTTTGCGTGGACCTTCGGGCGAGGCTAGGCCGGTCGGTAGGTCGCTGGAATTAATATAATTTTGGTAAAACAAAGGGCCAAGAAGAGCTTAATTAACTTTTCCGTATAAAACCATACAACCCCGCTACGTTAGGCTTGTATAGTGCCTATAAAGTCCTCATAGAATTGTCTTGTTCATCCCCCATCCATATCAAATTATACCAACGGCAATGTCGGCATTGTTAGTGTACGACCACAGAAAAAAGTCTAAAGTTCCACTGGTTTGTGCAATACACCATTCTTCATGCAATAAAAGAAAATAATTTTGTCTTACCAATATTCCCATATCAAGAAAAAATAATTTAATTTATACTTATTCTATGTAAAAATTAATTTTATCTATATTTTTTAATTGACTTAGCTTTAATTTTACTATTTATTTATTTTAAGATATTTATTTTTTCACATCACTTTTTGTTTAGGTACTTTTTTTTTTAATTAATTAATTATTTAGTTTAAGTTTAAATTATTTATCTATTTAAATTTAGTTAACACTATTTTTCTAGTCACTTTTTTTTTTTAATGTTTTTTTGTTTGACAATATTAATTATAATTTATTTTTCATTAATATATTTTTCATAAGTCTATTGCACTTATTTTGTTCTGCCGACGGCACTTTAATTTATTTTTGTATATAAAAAGTAGTTTTTTTTTTTTTTTTTAATTTTTTTTAATAGTAAACTTTTTATTTTTCATTGCACTTCTAAATTTATTTCTTTCATTTTATTGCACTTTGATTAATTTTTATTTTATTTTATTTTTTTTTAGATTAACACCATTTCTTAATTTTTTTACTAATTTTGATTAACACCATTTCTTAATTTTTCAATTCACTATTTATTTATTTATTATTTTTAGTTTATATTTTATTTTCACTGATTTTTTTTTTTTTTTTTAATTAGAAAAAACACTTCAAGAAAAAAATCATAAAAAAACTTAAAGTGGCAGGATCGCCATGTAATATTAATAATGAACACTTCCTGATCTATTCTATTGATTTACTTTCCCTAACACTTCCCTACTCTATTTTACTGTAATTTAAAAGCACTTTACTTTACTTGGAACGAACTTTTTTATTTAACGATTAACTTACAACTGTGTGTCTTAATTCTAAGCTTAAGTCTTATAAAAAGAATTTATTGGAAAGAAAGTATGAATAATTCCAAAACTACAATTTTGATTAAACGAATCAAAATTGTAGGTGGAGGGAGAAAATAACCAAAAGTGCATAATTGACACTTTTGGTAATTTTGAATAAAATAATTATTGAATTATTGAATGAAATAAGATATTTAAAATTATATTGAAGACAGGAAATGTATACAGTTGTAAAATGCTACAATTGTATAAACTCGGGATTTAGGAAAAAGTAAGTAAATATAGAAAAGTAGAGGTGAGTATGAAATAAGGAAAAAGAGTGCAACAATATAATAACATTCCTAATTTAATAATAGACCTATAAAAAAGGGGTACATAATAAATTGTTCGATATGTCAAAGAAAACTTTCCAAAAAGCCATGCCTAGCATAGACAACAACAAACAGAAGACGAATCACGCTACAAGCTTTAAACAATTTTGCTCGAACTCAACATAGTCCTGAGGAATCTAATGACAATGCTGCAACCGGCTTCGAAGTTTAAATTCCCTGAATTTATTTCAAAAGACTTTATATGGTAACAGCTTTTAGTAAATATGAAACAAATTTAAGTAAAAAATATAATTTTCTTTTAGGTGCGTGTGGATCTTCAATAGTATGAAAAACAATTGAAAAAAGCGTGCTTCGAGCATACAACAGATATTTTAACAATAAAAATAAATCTGACTAAAAAAAATAATAATAATAAAGAATAATAATAAAGAATTTATGTTGTAAAATAAAAAATTTGAATGCTTATCCATGAAAGGATTTTAAACTTAAAACTTATTATAAAATAGTTGTGGACATTTGGCCACCCTTATTTATAATAAATTTTAAGTTTAAAATTCTTTCACGGATAAACTACTTGTTTTATTTATTAACAGAAAGGTATGATATTATGAAGTAGTGAAGAAGTAGTGGTTATGAAGTAAGAAAAAAGTAGTGAAGAAGTAGTGTTCATGATGTAATGAAGAAGTAGTGTAGAAGTAATGAAGAAGTGGTGATTATGAAGTAGTGCAGAAGTAATGTAAAAGTTGTGAATTGTCGATAAAATGAAGCATGCTCTGTTTCATATTAAAAGAGATAGTTGTTTGTATGTGGTAGTAAATGGGAGGAGAAACTACTGAACTTTTTCTCGAGCCCATTCATAAATCAGTAGAAAATGCACTATAAAAACAAATAAAGAATAAACGAGACTACGTGATTCAAAAGTATTTCTAAAGTACTTCCAGGCTAGCAGGGCTGCTAGCCTGGAAGTACTTTAGAAATACTTTTGAATCATGTAGTCTTGTTTATTCTTTATTTGTTTTTATAGTGAATTTTCTACTGATTTATGAATGGGCTCGGGAAAAAGTTCAGTAGTTTCTCCTCCCATTTACTACCACATACAAACAACTATCTCTTTTAATATGAAACAGAACATGCTCCATTTTATCGACAATTCATAACTTTTTCATTACTTCTGCACTATTTCAAAATCACCACTTCTTCACTACTTCTTCATTACTTCATAACCAGTACTTCTTCACTACTTCATAATATCATACCTTTCTGTTAATAAATAAAACAAGTAGTTTATCCGTGAAAGAATTTTAAACTTAAAATTTATTATAAATAAGGGTGGCCAAATGTCCACAACTATTTTATAATAAGTTTTAAGTTTAAAATCCTTTCACGGATAAGCACTCAAATTTTTTATTTTAAATCATAAATTCTTTATTATTATTTTTTATTATTGTTTTTTTTAGTCAGACTTATTTTTATTTTTAAATTATCTGTTGTGTGCTCGAAGCACGCTTTTTTTCAATGGTTTTTCATACTATTGAAGATCCACACGCACCTAAAAGAAAATTATATTTTTTACTTAAATTTGTTTCATATTTACTAAAAGCTGTTACAATTTATTATGAACCCCTTTTTTACAGGTCTATTGGTGACCCTATTATTAAATTAGGAATTATTATTATTATTTTTTTTTTAAATGAACGGTGAAATATGTTTCAACAAGAAAAATAAAATAATTATTTTTTTTTTCTTGTTAAAATAAAATAATTATAATTTTATTTTTCTTGCTAAAAAAATTTCCCTAATTTTTGCGTGAAGAAATTAAAAAAATTATTAAAATAAATAAAAAATCTTACCTGTAAATTAATATTGATATTGATAATTTTTTTAATTTAATTTAATTCCGATAAAAAAACAATTTTCCATTTTTTAATTCAATTAATCCAAGTTTTTAATTTTATTTATTTTAATTCCAATAAAAAACAATCTTCTACAATCCACGTTGGATTTTTTTTATGAGTGATTCATTAGTACTGTATTTTTAAACTTTGAAAGCTACTTTTAAACTACTTTTAAACTACTTCCGATAAGTAGAAATCAAAACGAGATAGCCGAATAAAAAAAAAAATTTTTGTTATCTATCTCTTTTAGGAAGTAGTTTTTTTGTCATTATAACCTACTTCGTAGTGCGTTATAGTAAATAGTAAAATACATACACAATTTTCTAAGAAAAAACCAATACAGTCTTAAAAAATAGATTTGTATGTGGTTGTAACTGATGAAACTGGTGAACAAAAGCTAGCAGGGTAGTGACATATGTTTGTTTTTTTTAATAAAAAAGTAAACAGTAGAGAGATAGATATTCAGTTTTTAAATTTACAAATTATAATTCTGGATATTAAAATTAAATATTAATAAGGAAAATGAATATTATCCAAAAAAAATACCAATATTTTTGCAAACAAATAAAGTAAACAACGTTATTTATCTCAACTCAACCCAATTGTTTTCGTTGAGTTCAAATTGGGTTTAACGAATTTTCGACTCAACGACAACTCAACTCTGCTTCAACTCTGCATGGAAACGCAGTATATAATGCCTTGAGCACAGCCACCGCAAAGCAATTTTGAGCTACCTTAAAACAGATTTTCTGCGTTATTTCTTATTTATTTTAAATAAAAATTATGAAAAACGAAAGATATTAATTTTATTGATTTTTTGTAAAAAGAATTTCTTAAAATTATTTCATAATTAATTAGAAAATTGAATTTTTTTTTTTTTGCTCCAGAAAGAATTGACTACGTCACAAAATAATTTTTTTGTTTCTTTTTCACAGCGTTTCTTTTGCATCGAAATTTGGTTTTGCTACATTTTTCTGTCACAATCATATTATAAAAAAAAACAAAAGCAGTTGTTTGCAGTTGATTTTTTGCTTTCAGGTAAAATTAGCTGTGAACAGGTTTCCGGAACATTCCTTCAAAAATTGCTTTGCGGTATTAGCTGTGCTCAAGGCATTAGTCTTCGCTTGACTGTTCAGACTGATATTCATTTCTATCTGGATTGCTGCAGCAGGCTTAAATGGATCACGACTTGATAAAATTTTGATTCTATCCTCCTCTGTAACCCTTGTTTTGCGTTCTTATCTCTTTTACGAGAAGTTTTAGGCTGCGATAACGCATTAAAAAAAAAACTTTTGGGATCTTCACATGTTTTTTTTGCACCAAAATGTCAGTTCAAAAAAAAAAAAAAAACTTAACAATGCCGTTGAGTTGGCGAGCAAGTTAGTTTATTGGAGCCGGCTAAAATCAAATCGATTTTAAAATAGGAATTCACAAATTGCTTCCAGTTTAGACGAAAAATAATATTTCATAAATTTAAAAACCCGTTCAAAGTAAAAAAATAATTAAAAATATACCTAATTTTTTATTTTCCAATTAAATTTTCTGATTTGAAATTTTTTAAATCAGCGTTTTTTTTTTTTTTTTTTTATTAAAGTTACCAAATCACTAGGTGGGATACCTTTTATACTTAAAGAAGTATGGATTTGGTAATGGGGAGAACTAATTGAAACATTATAATTATCTGGGTTCGATGTCAGAAACAGATCCAAGAGATGGTGACCCTGATGGTTTACATCTGGAATGTGGGTGAGTTCAGAAACAATTTTGATCAGATTATTGAGACTTGAAAAACATTCTACATGTCTGCCTTCGGGACTGTTGCGATTGGAATAACTGACCCATGATACGTTGTGTACGTTAAAATCACCGAAGACCAAAATTTCAGACTCTGGGTTTTTCGCCAGAATGTGATTTCTCTGGTCCGACAGCAAGTCAAACTCGACAACATGATCAGTGCCAGTCAGTTGAGGGCTCCTATAAAGGAAGCAAAAATGGATGACGTGTTTATTAGTTCTGATTTTGAACCAAAGAAAATTAAATAAGGGACTTGAAGATTTTAAATCTTTAATAGGGTAACAAGCAACGTTATTCCTTATATAAACAGCGACTCCTCTATGGGCAACGTATAAGGAGTGAAGATCATAACCCGGGACTGAAAAACGGTTGGGGTCTCTCTTGGGTCTCACTTAAAACCAGGACATTTGTATTTGAACGGCCTGGAAATTCGCTTCCAAACCTCGGATGTTACAAAAATTTATACAAAATTGCTCATCTCTACTCTAAGAAGTGTAAAATTTTAATGAAACTAGTTGGTTCCGATTAGGGCCTGCAATACCGGAGACAAAAATCAATACCGGTTTTCGGTATTGTATTTAAATAAATACCGGTATACCGGTATTATAGAGGTATTGGTGATTTATTTAAAAATTTAAAAGAAATTCTATAAATTGATAATTTTTTTAATTAATACAAAAATAAGTATATAATTTGGGTGGCTGAACTGAGAATAGGAGAAAATGTTTTTTTTTTCTATATTCTACGAATTTAAAAAAAATAAAATAAAATAAACAATCCCGATTTATGTAGAAAAATGTCTGAAAAATCCAAAAATCATAACTTTATAGTGGTAAGTGCTAATATTCTATCTTTTTTGTTCATTGAAAGTGAAAAAATGAGTTAGGTGGTTGAGAATTGGTTACAACCTACCTAGAAATATGTTGAGTTCCACAGGCTATTTCTTTACAAAAAATGCACTGGTTTTATATAATGCAGATTGTAACATTATATAATAATTTTCTATCTTTATAATAAGAATTCAGTATGAATTAAAAAGCAATAAAATTATATTGATCCATGAAAAAAACTAAATTAATTTGTTTCTTGGTAAATTCTTTAAAAAAATCATATAATTTTTGTCAAGATTTTTATCCAGATTTCTTTAGTTTTTGTCCAGATTTGAACCAATAAAATTTAAATTTGTCCAGATTTCGGGTTTTTAAAAACTGGCAACCCTATGTATGATTTAAATAAATTTCGAATGTATAATATTTTAAATACCGAAATACCGGTATTTATATATCATAATACCGGTATTTCGGTTTTAAAAAATATCCTCAGAATACCGGTATTCGCTATACCGGTATACCGGTATTGCAGGCCCTGGTTCCGATAACAAGCTGGCGAACTACAAACTGGGGGTCAACAGTTTCTAGAGCCTTATTGACCTCCAGTACGGCAACGACAAGCGAGTGAAGAATAGTGTACGGGGATAAGGGATAGGAGATATAGGAAGACTTGGTAACGGCGTCAGATTTATAAATTAATTTTATTATTTTTTTTCAAATAAAATTTGTCGGACACTATTTTGTGCAAACATATAATTTTAAATTATAATTATTATTTTTCTATTATTTATCGGTTATTATTATTATTATTATTATTATTTTTTTTTTCTTTCACACAAAAAAAAATAAAAAAGGTCAGCACACGATTTAAAACAATTAAACAATTAAAAATTTGAAAAAAGATTTTTTTTTTTTTTTTTTCTTTTAACAAAAAACATTATAGTTTTTTGTTAAAAGAAAAAAAAAAATCATTTTTCAAAATTTAAACGATTTAAAAAACGTACACGATTTTTAATAAGAATGTCACATTTCGGCTTTTTAATGGCTTTTTGATAAAGCCATCATCGTTCTGGCTATTTTGTGGCTTCTTCCATAGAAAAAAAAGATAAAAAAGCTAGTAGCTTTTCACAAAGCCACTAGAAAATCAGGGATAAAATAACAAATAAGCGCCAGTGAGAAAAAAAAGAACTAAAAATTGCTTATTTTTAGTGACTTGGCAGTCTTTTTTGTCAACAAAAAAATGTAAACAACAAAAAAAAAAATAAATAAATCGGGGAAAACAAAAATTATTTTTAAATTAATTTAATAATTTTAAATTTTAATTGAATTTAAAAAAAAGTGGTAGGTAAAGGTTTTTATTATAGTTATATAAAAATAGGGGTGCCAGATGAAATCTTAAAGATTACCGGACAAAATTTTGAAATAATAAAACAAATTCTAGCCTATTGCATTAAAAAAATTTAAATTTCAATATTTTCAAATTTCTTATAGAGTACGATTCAAATCACTTGACCAATGAGCTTTTGAGAGAGGATAAAATTTGAATAAAATTATTATAAAAAATTGCATGATCTTTTTTCTTAAATAATTTCCCCAAAATTTTGTAATGAAAAGGGAAAGCTTTGCATAACGGAATCATCAAGTGATTTGAATCGTACTCTACCATTTTGACCGTTTACTCAAAACACTTGAGCGACAAAAAAAATACCAAAAGGTAAACTGACCATATTTGTCTAGCTTAATGCTGGACAAATGCTGGACATTTTTAGTGATTCGCAAATATCTCGAAAACGGTGCGTTTTACAGCATTTTTGAGGCTGTCCAACCTTCGGTGACCATCAATTCAACATTTAATTACCTATTCAAAAAGCACTGGAACTTAAAAAACTATCAAAGGGTTACTGAGATATTGAATTTTGAAAAAAAAAAAAAAAAATTAAATAAAAAATAAATAAATAAAAATAATACTTGTTTATGTTTTTCAAAATTCAATATCTCAGTAACCCTTTGGTGGTTTTTTAGGTTCAGTGCTTTTTGAATAGGTAATTAAATGTTGAATTGATAGTAACCGAAGGTTGGACAGCCTCAAAAATGCTGTAAAACGCAGCGTTTTCGAGATATTTGCAAATAACTAAAAATGTCCAGCATTTGTCCAGCATTAATCTGGACAAATATGGTCAGTTTACCAAAAGGCGGAAATATAAAAAACATCTAATCAACCAAATTTTTCGCAAAATAATAAGCATCGAGTGGAATACCGGACAAATGTATGTCCGGTCCTTCCCATTTTTTCCCACCGGACAAGTAGTTGAATTAACGGACTGTCCGGTTCAATACCGGACACCTGGCAACCCTATATAAAAATGAAACCAACGAAAAGAAATTCGAAAAAAAAAAATTTTAAATGGACCCATGATGGAACCAAAATATTTTTTAAAATTTGGCAGGGAAAAAAACAAGAGCTCCAGAAAACAAGGAAGAATCTCCATATCATGGCTGAAATAAAAAAAAAAATTAAAAGTAGAAGATATCGAAGTTTCGATAGAAGAAATTAAATCTAAATTCAAGAATTTAAAAGATAAATTCAGGTACAGGTGGTGCCTACACAATCGGATCAACAATAAAATTTTAAGTTAATATTCTGAAACAACATTATTTTCGTTTCTTTTTAGAATGGAAAAGAAAAATATTGGTCCTTCTAGAGGATCCCCATCTAATTGGGAACATTTTGAAGAAGTTAAACAAATTTTGGGGACAAGTAGGTCCTTCAATTCAGCTGAAATTATGGAAGAAAGTTTTTGAGGTAGGTATACCAACAATAATGGTTACTGAATCAGGGACGAATCCTTCATATATTGAACGTATTGAGTGCTTCCGTAGAAAAGATTTTAATATTTAACAAAAAAAAACATAGGTTAAAATTTAAATAATGCATTCAGACCGTACATTCAATAGAAATTACCCATATATTACGTTTTATTTGCAATACATATTTTCTTCTATGTGCTATATTAATGCCTTGGACAGACTGAACTCGAAAAACATGTTCTTGAGCACAAAAACATGTTATTAAAATCGACCGAACAGACTACCTTTAATGTGTTTCACAAAACAGATAAACATCTGTTTTTTTTTTTTCAAGTTTAAAAACAAAAGTAAACAATACAATATACCTACAAATTCAATTCAAATTCAAAATAAAAAACAATAACAAACTTTTTTTTCATTTGTTTACAAATAAATACAACATAAAATTGTCAAAGTCAACGTCAAAAATGATACCCCAGTGAACATTAATGGCTTCCACATATTGCCTCACGAAATATTTGTAAAAATTACTCAACCCATCCTTTAATAACAACATGTTTTCGCAAGAACATGTTCTTGTTCTTGTTTTTATTACTATGGGAAAACTACTTCAAAAACATAAAATTAACATGTTCTTGATCAAGAACATGTTAATCGTGTCAGTCTGTCCAAGGCATAAGAAAGAATGCAAAATTTTAATTCATTATTATGATTACAAAAAATTTCCCATTCAAAGAGAATTTTGGTATAGATGTCGCTTTTCAATACTCAAATTCTCTTCTTATGGTAAATTTTTTGAAATCATTATTTTTTGTATAGAATTTTTATTATCAGCTAAATTTCTAGCAGGCGTTAAACTAAATTTCAATGAAGCAAATAATGATTTTTAATGCGTTGGGGATCGTTATTTTGTATTTAGTGCTATAGAATTTAGATCACTAAATGGAGTATTATATGCGTCAAAACACATGCAATCATTTAGATGCATCTGCGTAAATAATGAAATTATTTAGATGCAAAAATTTAGATGCATCAGCGTAAATAATGAAATCATTTAGATGTTTCGTATTGAATATTACGTAATACCTAAACAAACATAATATCTCTCACAATATTTCATTCAATATCTTGCCTTATTTAATATGGTGTTATTTCTAAGTCTAATAAATATTAAATTCTATTAGTGTGCCTCCGATATTGAAAAACTGACGCTTCGTGCCTGCTGAATACATAAAACGCACTTCCCACCTGTTCACAGTCCAGTTTTCGGAACAAATTTCCAGTGGCATCTTTTGTCCAGTTTTCAGAAGTTATTGTAATGTTCCTTTTATTTTTATATACTTACTAGGACCTAATAAATAATTTTTTTAATTTTCCAAAATAGTCTGTAGATAATTATTTTAAATTGCATCTATATTTTCAATTAGAATAAAACACATAACCGTAAAGAGATTTTTGATATATTCTTAATTAAATTTGTAAATACATAATAGTTTAAATATAGAATTTTTTTTGTTTAAGTCATAACCTTTTTTTTATTTTTTGATTTAAATTATTCATTATTAGAATATTCTTCCCATTATTCGGCATCAAAGTCTACAGCCATTCCTCCCACATCAATGTATTCTTCCCAATATTCTGCATCAACATCTACAGCCATTCCTCCCACATCAATGTCACCACCGCCAACAGCATTTAATGTATCGCCGGATATACAATTATCATCAATACCGGATACAGAATCATCAGAAACAATACCGGATATAGAATTATCAACATTGACACGATCATCATCAGAAAAATCGTCAAGTCCTTCATTTTCGTCTACTGCATCCACTAGAAAGAAGAAAAATAAAGAAAATAACGATTAATGGAACTATTAAAAAAATACAGCAGTTCTTGAAAGAATGATTGAGATAGACTCTGCAATGCGAAAAAAAAATGGCAGCAATTGAGAAATATGTGAACAAATTTTGTGAAAAGTAATAAGATAGCGTATATTTTTCCTAAAATTCATTTATTATTATATTTCAAATTTTCCAAATATTGTTGAGTACCTACAATATAAATTCTTAGTACAAAACCATTTTTTTTAAGGATATTACAGATTTCAGTAAAATAATAAAATGAAATGAAAAAATTACTAGTAATCAGAGCTGACTAAATTCAAGTATTTTGCAATATCAGTACCAGTATACCGGTTCCGCAAAAATACTGCAATATTTTTCTACAATTAAAATACTGGTAAAATTGCAGTAGGGGAAGGTAGCCTAAAACGACATACCCAAAGTTTTTCGTCTGGAAAAATTTTCAAATAAAGCCAAATCAAAGACATAAGAACATTTTTCGATGAAGAAATCTTTTGTCTACAATCCGTAGAACTAGAAAATGGATCAAATCCAGCCGTTACTCTGGAATGATTTTTCTACGTAAAGTCTCACTTTTTGGAAAAAAAAAAATGGTCGGGTAAAACGGACAACACGATCGGGCAAAAAGGACTACGACATTTTTTGCTAGAAATGAAGGACAAAATATCGAAAACATTTTTTTTTTATTTTTATTTTTATTTTATAAAATATATAAAAATATATAAAAAACAAAATAAATGATGCTTTTCTAAAGCTTGAACAAAAATATATATATATAAAAACAAAATACAACCAAAGTATGCTTTTATAGCCTTCAAGTCCCGGAAAAAGTTCACGTGATTCAGCTATAACTGAAATAGTAGATCACGTGATCTGTCGTACTATTTCGTACGACGTGGGGCTCAAAGTGTTAAATCATATGGGTATAGTAGTATTCCATTTTGCCCAACTACTACGTAGTCCGTTTTGCCTTTTTTCACTTGTTTTGTTTGTTTCATCGTATTTTTTTTTTTAGGTTTAATAAACACGTACGAACGTGCTCGTATGAAAGCTAATACATACCCAGGCTATAATATACCCAAGAAAAAATAAAACGAATACTACTGTAGTTATATCAGAAAAAACAAAAACACCCAAAAAAAAAAAAAAAACTTACGTCACACCAGCGAAAATCCGTTTTACCCGCCTATGCCGTATAGTATACCCGCCTACCAGTATAGTATAATATGTTGGTACTGAATTTTTTTGAAGAATTATATTGTAAGAAAATACTGCAGTATTTTTGCAGTACCAGTATACTGGTACTGATATTACAAAATACTTGAATTTAGTCAGCTCTGATTACAAGTAATTTTTTCATTTCATTTTATTATTTTACTAAAATCTGTAATATCCTTAAAAAAAAATTGTTTTGTACTAAGAATTTATATTGTACTCAACAATATTTGGGAAATTTGAAATATAATATTAAATGAATTTTAAGAAAAAAATTGTTTTTGATAACAATAATTAAAAAAGACTGAAGAATTATAAAAAAACAGCTAAAAGTGTTAAATAAATATGTGATATTTAATTTATTTTTCATTTAAATATATTTTTCATTCATTACTTTAATTTTTAAATATGTTAATGCTATTAAATTACTATCGATATTTTGGACTATAATAAAAATAATTGAGACTTGCAATAAATTTTAAAATTAATCTTGCAATAAAATAATTGTTTTTTTTTGTTGTTGATAGTTTTAGAAATGGTTTGGGTTAGCGTAAAAGTGAAATTGGTACAAACAACAAAGGTTAAACATTTATTTAATTTTTCAACATAAACTCATAAACTTACAAAAATATGTTTTTAGTGCATTGCGTATTCTAAGCCCATCATTTGAGCTAACAGGATTTGAAAAATCTGGTTGTGGCCGTTGATTTCTCCTTTCATTTTCAACTAATTGTACCATCCATGATGCGTTGATTTTATCGCGTTTAGAATTGAGGAAGTTGTGCAGAACGCAACACGCTTTAATTATGGACGCTGTATTTTCAATCCTCTTGCCCAATCTTCTAAACCGTGCTTTGAGATGGCCAAACGCATTTTCGACTACCCGACGGCACTTCGAGAGATGATAATTGAAAAGTTTTTCGCCGAAACCTGCTTCAATTTTGTACGGTTAAGGCACATATTTCGATAACTTAAATGCAGAATCACCAATCAACAAGGGGGGTACTACTATGGAGTTTATAATTTTTGAATGTCGATGGAGCAGTGGATTATTGCTGCAATGTTCTCTTTTCAACAATGATTGCTCAAAAATTGAAGAGTCGTTGCAGCGACCCCCCTGGTAATTGTAGTAATCCGTTGCATATTTTCTTTGTGGTTTTATTTCAATGTGAGTACCATCTAAAAAAAATAATAATCATGAAATTGATCAGAATAGACTTCAAACAGCAAAATAATTTACCAATTGCTCCAACACATTGAGGAAACCCAAGTTTTTCAAAACCACTTATATTTTCTTTCAAAACAACATCGGTCAATGGATACGAATTCAAATATATCGGTCTCATTTGATTCCATACTTCTTTACAAAAATTTAGCACAATTTCACAAACAGTTGATCGGCCTATTCCGAAGACATTTGCCACCGTCCTATATTCGGCTGACGATCCTAAGACATACAACGCCACTGCAATCCTTTTTTTCAAAGGGATTGTCTCCCGGAATGGTGTTTCTAATTTTGCTAAATTTGGAAGTAAAGAACATAGATCATCGAATGATTTTGTATCCATTCGCAAATTGTTTTTAAAAAAAACTTCCCCGTTCGTAGACAGCTCATTTTCAGAAAACTTATTCTCACGATTCTGAAAAGAAAAGAAAATTATGTATTTTTTTCATTCAACTTTGTTTCTAAATAAATCTTACCAATGTCCAAATTCTGCGTGGAATATTTTCGTATTTAATAGCCAACTATCGATTGAGTTCAACAATATTTTCAATTACAATCAATTTCAATTTCCTTTTTTGCTGCAACAAATTTTTCTCATATTCACTTACCGAAATTAATTGTAAAAATTCATCCATTTCAAATAGTTTTTATAATTAATTATTAAAATTTAATTATTTAATTAATTAATTATTTAAATTAAACTTTTTTTATTTGTTGTTAATTATTATGTTTTAAATACTTTTTGTTTGTTTACACTTTTTTTTTCCTTTTTTTTAAATTTCAAAAAATACTAGTGTGAACGCATTTCAAAAAACCACCATTCTTCACATTTCTAATTACTTCAAATATTTTTATAATTTTTGAATGTCGATGGATATATTTGACATAAAAATATTGGTTTATTCGACAGATAAACAAACCAACATTGAGTTTTAATAAATAGATTTGAGGCCTAGATTACAAACCGGAACCCTGTAATACACGTTTGTGAAAAAATGGTTTTGATTTATTAAATCCTACATGCATCGAAAGCGCGTATATTCCTTCACACTAATACGGAGCAGTAAAGAAATTCTAGAATTAAATGCCGATGCAACACAAAAATGAGTGTCCTTTTTACAAGGATTTGAGAACAAAAAAAAATCTTTTTTCGGCTTCTTTGAGCTGTAAGGATTAGGTACACCAATTTTCATGTTATTGTGATCATATTAAAATTTCAAATTAAATAATATATAATATAATTAATATGATATTAAATATTGTATATTGTGCATATAATATAAATATACATAGTAAAAGACCTTATATGAAAATATTCAGTAGATTTTCAAAATCTTCATTTAATTTAATATTTGTAAGAACCAAGAAATCAATATAATGGTTATTTGGGCAAAATTCTCATTAATTGGCGAAAAATCCATTATCTCTTTTTTCTTTTTTTTTAAGTTAATACTTCTTTAGGCGCGTTGTATGATATAATTGAGTTATTCTGTAGAGGGTAAACATTTTTTTTCGGAGACTCATTCGAGTTCGAAACGACATGGTTTTTTGACGTTTCAATACTCAAAAAAAAAAAGTCCACTCAATAATCATTTTTTTCATTTATAAAAACAAAATAATTTGGCGCGAAAAATTTAAATTCAAATTATTTATTAAAAATCTTTCGTGTACAAATTATTTAAAATAAATTTTTTTTTCATAATAGGTAGCTCTGATAAAATAAAGATTATCTGACCAAAACTATGCAAAAAACATTTTTGTTCAAAATAGGTAGCTTCGGTGAAATAAAGATTACCTCAGCAAAAATTTTGGGTAAGGACCTGTGGTTAGGGTCTTTCCGGCTCAAATATGCAAAAAAAAAAATTTCAAAGTGGCCAAAAATTTTGGGTATGGAGCTACGGTTAGGGTCGTCCCGGCTCAAAATTCACAAAATTTTTTTTTTTTTTCAAAATAGGTAGCTTCGGTGAAATAAAGATTACCTGACGAAAAATTTTGGGTGGGCAGCTGCAGTGCCCGGCTCAAAATATGCAAAAACAAAAAATTTGAAAATAGATAGCTCCGGTGAAATAAAGATTACCTGCTCAAAATTTTGTGTAGGGAGCTACGGTTAGCGTCCCAGCTCAAAAACTGAAAAAAACACACGAAGCAGTCATAGAACTGCCGACAGAAGTTTATATTTAAAAGATTTAAACTACGAAATAACAGTGGCTACAAATGATGGGCTGCTCAGTACAAAATGTAAATTAAAATATTTTTATTTTCATCATCATTTTATCATTTGTAGCCACTGTTATTTCATAGTTTAAATCTCTTAAGTATAAACTTCTGTCGGCAGTTCTATGACTGCTTCGTGAGTTTTTTTTGTATATTTTTCGCCGGCACGACCTAACTGTAGCTCCCTGCCCAAAAATGTTTCGGAAGATAATCTTTCACCGGAGCTACCTATTTAAAAAAAAAAAAATGTTTCATATATTTTGCTCCGGCACGACCTAACCGTAGCTCCCTACCCAAAAATTTTTTTGCAGGTAATATTAATTTCACCGGAGCAACCTATTTTGAAAAAAAAAAATTTCGTATATTTTGCTCCAGCACGACCTAAGCGTAGCTCCCCACCCAAAATTTTTTTTTTAAGAAATCTTAATTTGACCGGAGAAAAAAAAAAGTTTTTCGTATATTTTGCTCCGGCACGACCTAACCGTAGCTCCCCACCCAAACATTTTTTTCAGGTAATATTAATTTCACCGGAGCTACCTATTTTGAAAAAAAAAAAAAATTTCGTATATTTTGCTCCGGCACGACTAGGGTTTCCAATTACTCGGCAAAATCAATTAACCGAGTTTTCGAGTGTCTTTAAGGAAAATTAACCGAGTATTTAAAAAAAAATGTTTATGTTATGTAATTTATGTTATATTTTTAATTTTTAATTAAAATTATAACATTAATTAAAACATTTTTAAAAAATTAATACATCTAACCATTCGAAGTTTCCAGTTTGTCGAATAAACTTATTTTCAAATTTAAAAGAAGAACCAAAACAATTTTTTTGAAAAGCTTACTTACTTGCTTTCACTAGTTTTGAATTTGGACTGCAATTTTTAAAACAAAAAACCAAAACTAAATTTTTTTCAAAGCCTAGTACTTACACAATTTTTTTAAATTTGAGTTCCTTTGATATTTATTTTGCCTCTGCAAAATTGTTTAAATAATAACCGAGTATTAAAGCCGAAAACCCGATTTTCGAGTAATGTAAAAAACAGGAAAATAACCGAGTAACCGAGTACTCGATAACCGAGTATGGAAACCCTAGGCACGACCTAACCGTAGCTCCCCACCCAAAATTTTTTTTTTTTAAGTAATCTTAATTTCACCGGAGCTACCTATTTAAAAAAAAAATGTTTCGTATATTTTGCTCCGGTACTACCTAAGGTGAAAACACAATTGGGGCTACAACGACGGCGACAGCGATAGCGACTGTCAAAAACCATATATTTGTATGAAACAATTGAGGCGACTTTTTTATATGAAAAATCGCTGTCGCCGTCGTCGTCACCCCAATTGTGTTTTCACCTATAACCGTAGCTCTCCACCCAAAATTTTTTTTTCAGTTAATATTAATTTCACCGGAGCTACCTATTTTGAAAAAAAAAAAATTTTTCGTATATTTTGCTCCGGCACGACGTAACCGTAACTCCCTACCCAAAAATTTTTTTTGAGGTAATATTAATTTCACCGGAGCTACCTATTTTGAAAAAAAAAAAAAAAATTTTCGTATATTTTCCTCCGGCACGACCTAACCGTAGCTCCCCACCCAAAAATTTTTTTTTCAGGTAATATTAATTTTGCCGGAGCTACCTATTTTGAAAAAAATTATTTTCGTATATTTTGTGTCGGCACGACCTAACCGTACCTCCCTGCCCAAACATTTTTCGGCTGGTAATCTTAATTTCACTGGAGCTACCTATTTAAAAAAAATAAAATTTCGTATATTTTGCTCCGGCACGACCTAACCGTAGCTCCCCACCCAAAATTTGTTTTTCAGGTAATCTTAATTTCACCGGAGCTACACCTATTCAAAAAAAAAAATTTTCGTATATTTTGATCCGGCACGACCTAACCGTAGCTCCCCACCCAAAAAAATTTTTTTCAGGTAATATTAATTCACAGGAGCTACCTATTTTGAAAAAAAAAAATTTCGTATATTTTGCTCCGACACGACCTAACCGTAGCTCCCCACCCAAAAAATTTTTTTCAGGTAATGTTAATTTCACCGGAGCTACCTCTTTTGAAAAAAAAATTTTGGTTTTTAATAATTTGTAAACGAAAGATTTTTTAAATTAATTTGAATTTAAATTTTTCGCGCCAAATTATTTTGTTTTTATAAATAACAAATGATTATTGAACTACCTATTTTGAAAAAAAAAATAATTTTAGTTTTAAATAATTTGTAAACGAAAAATTTTTAAAAAATAATTTGAATTTAAATTTGTTGCGCCAAATTATTTTTTTTTATAAATGACAAATGATTATTGAGAGGACCACTAATTTTTTTGAGTATTGAAACGTCAAAAACCGTGTCAGTTCGAATTCGATTTCGAATGTCGAATGAGTAGAATAAAATGAATTTTTATCCCCTACAGAATTACTCAATTATATCATACAACGCGCCTAAAGAAGTATAAACTTCAAAAAATTTATAATAGGTAGCTTCGCTGAAGTATAGATTACCTGACCAAAAATTTTGGGTAGGAAGCTACGGTTAGGGTCTTCCCGGCTCAAAATATGCAAAAAAAAAATTTTTCAAGATAGGTAGCTCCGGTGAAATAAAGATTACCTGCCCACTAATTCTCGGTGGGCAACTACGGTTAGGGTCGTTCCGGCTCAAAATTATGGTGAAATAAAGATTAGCTGGTTCGTTTGCCTAACAAAAAAACACACGAAGCAGTCATAGTGTAATATTTCAAAATACTTAATATAAGAACAATAACCCGTACGTAGGTTATTGCACAAAAATTTAGTAAAATAATTAATAAGCATTTTAGGTAAAATAAGTAAAAATAAAATAAGAGAAATTTTGTTAATTAAGCATAATTATAAATCAATAATTTAGTATAAATATTCTGAACTTTTAAAATAAAATAAGATTATTCTTCAAGCAATCAAAGTAGTATCATTTACTAATTGATTTGGCGGTTAAGTAAAAGCAGTTCGCTGCTAAAATCTTGAGTTAAAAGCAGTTCGCTGCTAAAATCTTGAGTTAAAATACTTTGAGCTATTGGAGCTCTTATAGAAGAACGTAATTAATTTCTACTATAACTTTCTTCATCTTCTGCGTACAATTATCACATGGCGATCCTGCGGATTCGAATGAGATGTCAAAAAAAATTAGTTTAGAAGAATATAGAAGACGGAAAGCCACCACAAGCGAAAAACCATTTATTCCAACCCACAAATCAAGGTTTGATCAATACATTGAACAGCAAAGAAGGGAATTGTCAACAAAACTGAATAACGACAAGAGTGCCGGACCAAGACCAAGAAAGTTATACTTAAAAGAGAAAGACGGCCAACTCAAAGTCTTGAAACGCCAAAAGAGAGGTGGACGACAAATCAAATTAAAGCGTCAATTAGCAGAACTCTATAGGTGTGCAGCATTAGAACCCTGCCACAAAAAAAGAGGAACATTAATTAAGAAGATAAAGGATTTAAAATATGGGCGGGGGTCCAAGCAAACAGGAGAAGGAAGAAATTATAATCAACAATGCAGGAACAGCAGCAGCAGCAGTAAATAACCCATTAAATGCGGCTTACTCAGCTTTTGATAGTGTAACAGATATAAAATATATTCCTATTTTAATTCTATGTATAATTATTATAAAAATTGTAATAAAACATGCAGGAAAAATTTTAAAAAGAAAAATACAAAAAGATGTGATAATTAACACAGTTAATCATATATATAAAAAAAAAAAAAACAATTTATGAACAATATTATATTAAAATAAATGTACCTATGTAGCTAAATAAAATTAAAATTATATAATATTCAAAAAAAAAATATATAAACTTTTTTATGGAGGAAAAATATTTGTTGAATTACATTCAAGAATTAGATAAAAATATTAAACAATTTAAAAATAACGAAGATTCTCATACAGAAACTAATGTACTTAACAAAATTACACAGTCTAAAAATTATAGAATTCTGTTTTTAAAAAGAATAAGCGAATCAAGCTTAAATAGTAGTACAAAAAATTCAATTGTTTCGAAATTTGAAGAAAAATATAAGACTTTATTAACAATTTTAGAAGATTTAGCAAAAGAATTATTAAATAAATCAACAGAGAATATTATTTTAGGTGACGAAAATATCGATAACGAAAGCTTAGAAAAAATTAAAAAGGAATATTTAGAGAAAAAAAAAAACCAAATTAAAGACAATATGTCAGACTTTGATGTTAGCAATATGTACTTTAAAAATAATTCCTATATTTGAAGGCACGTTTAACAACTTCCAAATTTTTTAAATATAATAAAGTTTGTACATGACAATACAAAACAAGCTGATAAGGAAAAATTCCTAGAATTTGTGTACAAAACTAGATTATCTGTAAAAGCCCGAAATAAATTGGCATGTGAAGTGACACCCAAAATTTACGACGAATTTCATGCTACTTTTACGAAATATTTTAAAAACAATCGTACCATTATGAACGTAGGTAGAGAAATTGCTGTTACGTTCCATAGAGGTACAGTAGAACAATATGCCAATAAAATGGAATCACTTCTAGCTGAGTTAAATGAAATATATATCGCAGAACAAGGCGAACAAAATAGAACCACGATCATGACACTCAATGAACAGTTAGTCTTACAAACTTTTAAAGCTAATCTACAGGAAAATATTTCTCAAACCATTTATTCGGCTCAACCGAAATCCCTTAGGGAAGCAATAAATCTAGCGTTTGAGCTCGAACCCAAAACAAAGAATAATGCACAAATAAACTGTTTCAAAAGAAATTCAAATTTTAGAAATAAAAACCACAATAATAACAATCAAACAAATAATAATAATCGATTCAATAATAATTTTAATCGAAACAGAAATCAAAATTTTAACAACCAAAGAAGTTTTTCTAATAACCGAAACCATAATCATAATCAACAAAATAATAACTACAATAATCAAAACCATCAAAACTCTCAAAACAATCAGAGAAATAATTATAATAATTTTGACAATAGCAGGCGTAGTAACTCTAACAACTATAGAAATTCTTATAATAATAATAATAATTCAAATAATCGAAATAACATTAGACGGACATACCACATAACTACTGACAACGAACATACTATGTCGGGAAACTCGCGAAACCCCATGCCGGAAGATCAGATGGCAGGGGAATTTTCAAGCCTACATATAGAATAAATCTGTACAATGACAATAAATTTCAAAGTAACTATATTTCTATCGCTATAAATTCTAATATTAATACGTTTTTAATAGATACAGGGGCTGACATTTCGATAATAAAATTAAACAAAGTCGAAAAAGAAAAAATAATAAGAGGAAACTATTGTAATATAACCGGGATATCGTCAGCTGTTACTCAATCTTTAGGAACAATAGAAATAAAACTAGACATAGATGGGGAAATTTTGAACCACGAATTCCATGTAGTAAGTGATAATTTCCCAATAAATACAGATGGTATATTAGGTAGGGACTTTCTTATAAATAACATTTGTAAAATAGATTATTAAACTTTCACAATTTCAATGTTCATAAATGAAAATAAAATAATTTTACCAGTCCAAACTCATTTTGAAAATATTAATTTTATTAAAATTCCACCAAGGTCGGAAGTAATACACCCATTTAATATAAAGAGATCTGAAGATTTATTAATTTGTAATGAAGAAATTGATAAAGGAATTTTTTTAGCAAATACTATAGTACCTAAAAATATACTACTTCGGTCTGTAAGAAATGACATTTTTCACGATTTAGTTTTAAATTGTATTTTCGTAATCTATTAAAAACATTATACAACCAAAAACATATTACAACCAAAAATTATTATGTCGTCTATATATATAAAGGCTTCAGAGTCAAGACCTGATAAGGCTATCGAAAGCATTCTTTGAAAACTATTGGATGAGATTTTTAAACCGAAGGGTAATCTTTTAAAATGATAGTGGCCTTTGTTTGTGGAAAATGCAGTCAAGTGTCTTGAATATTCGTCTAATTCTATTTGATGAAAGGAGCTTGTAAGATCAAGAGTTGAAAAATATTTAGTTTTTCCTAAGTTATCTAATATGTCTTCCAGTCTTGTTAAAGGAAATTTGTCGCTAACTAAAAATTGCACACATAAAAATTTTAAATACATTAGAACATGAAGTCATAATAGAAAATTTTAACCCAGTAACAAAACCTTTGAAAAATTATTATGTTATAACTTTCAAAAATTCAAATAATAGGAAAATTAAACTAAACTAATTAATATTAAAAATACTGATCCTAAATCCGAACTATCAGTTGTAAAAATATGTAAAGAATTTTCTGACATTTTTTCTACCAGGTGATAAACTATCCGCAAACAACTTCTACAAACAGCAAATTTCATTAACAGATAATAATCCTGTTTATATAAAAAATTATAGACTCCCACAGACACAATTACAAGAAATAAACGAGCAAATTCAAAAACTAAGAAATGAAGATTTAATAGAACCTTCAAAAAGTCCATATAATTCACCACTATTAATTGCACCTAAAAAGTCAAATAATGATGAAAAGAAATGGAGATTAGTAGTAGATTTCAGACAGTTAAATAAAAAAATAGTTAGCGACAAATTTCCTTTAACAAGACTGGAAGACATATTAGATAACTTAGGAAAAACTAAATATTTTTCAACTCTTGATCTTACAAGCTCCTTTCATCAAATAGAATTAGACGAATATTCAAGACCCTTGACTGCATTTTCCACAAACAAAGGCCACTATCATTTTAAAAGATTACCCTTCGGTTTAAAAATCTCATCCAATAGTTTTCAAAGAATGCTTTCGATAGCCTTATCAGGTCTTGACTCTGAAGCCTTTATATATATAGACGACATAATAATTTTTGGTTGTAATATGTTTTTGGTTGTATAATGTTTTTAATAGATTACGAAAATACAATTTAAAACTAAATCGTGAAAAATGTCATTTCTTACAGACCGAAGTAGTATATTTAGGACACTTAATTACGGACCAAGGTATAAAACCAGATCCATCAAAATTTCAAACAATTCAAAATTTTCCTATTCCAACAGACAGCAATGAAGCAAAACGTTTTATAGCATTTTGCAATTACTACAGGAGATTTATAAAAAATTTTGCTGAAATTTCTAAACCAATAAATACCTTAACTAAAAAGGAAACAAAATTTGTTTGGGATAAGCAATGTCAACATGCTTTTGAAAATTTAAAAGCAAAATTAATAAATCCTCCTATATTCTAATTTATCCAGATTTTTCAAAAACATTCTTAGTAACAACTTATGCCTCAAATTACGCTTTAGGTGCTATTCTTTCACAAGGAGACATAGGCCAAGATCGTCCTATTTCTTACGCTAGTAGATCTTTAAACAAACATGAAATTAATAAACCTGTAATCGAAAAAGAACTTTTAGCCATATATTGGGCCATTAATCACTTTAGACCTTATCTTTACGGACGAAAATTCAAAGTAATAACTGATCATAGACCACTTGTCAGTCTTTTTGCTCACAAAAATCCTAGTTCTAAATTAACACGAATAAGATTAGAATTAAGCGACTATGACTTTGAAATAATATACAAACAAGGTAAAATGAATACAAACGCAGACGCACTTTCTAGAATAAAAATTGATTCAGATATGCTAAAGGCAATGATTCCTAGTAATGAAAACGATATTAAACCAATAACTCGCAGTAAAAATTATGACACAGGGGAAATAAAAAAAAAATTAAAAATAGAAAAGCTCGAAAATAAACAAGAAAGAAGTTAGCTTAACCAATGAGCCTGATCAACTCTATATTTGGAAAGTACTTCTATTTATGATGTTAGAAATATAAAAATTATAATATTTGCATGCAAAGAAAATGTTAAAAATCATATTAAAATATGTATAGAAAAAGAGATTTATGTAGATATAAAAAAGGAATCCCTCTTAATCAACTAGTTGAACGAATAAATAATGTACTTATTAAAAATAAAATTGAAATCGTAGGCCTTAAAAGAAATGATGAATTATTGAAAAATTATGAAATAAATGAATTTAAAAGGAATTATAACAAACTGCGAAAAAATAAAAAAACTCTGAAAATAATAATATTTACTCCCCCTGAACAAATAAAATATAAAATTAAACAAAATGAATTAATAAAAGAATTTCACAACTCGAAAATAAGTGGACATATAGATATAGGTATCAGTCGAATGATACAAAAATTGAAACAACGTTATGTTTGGAAAAATATGAACAAACATGTCAAAGAATACGTAAGAAAATGCGAAGTGTGCGCGAGAAGTAAACAAGGAAAAAATATTAAAGAAAAATTAGTGATAACAGAAACACCATCAAACTCTTTTGAAATTATAGCAATAGACTTAGTAGGACCTTTGAGACCTACTAAAACTTTTCGTTATATAATCACTTTACAGTGTGAATTGACAAAATATGTAGAAGCATATCCTATACCTAATAAAGAATCAAAAACTGTCATAGATACTATTCTGAAACAATTTATCTTGAGATTCGGAAATGTTAAAACAATAAAAACTGATTTAGGCACAGAATTTATAAGCGAATTATTCAGTAAAGTCTGTAGTTGTCTCGAAATTAAACACTCTAAATCTGAACGAATTCTTGATTTCATTTAGCAACGAATTAGATTGGGGCGAATTACTGCCTTATTTTACATTTTCATATAACACTACTCCTCATTCAGATTCGGGATATTGACCTTACGAAGTAATTTATGGACGAATTGCAGATATACCGTCATTTAATAACACGTATTCCGATAATACTAACTTTACAACTCACGCTGAATATTTACAAGAGCTAAAACACAAATTAGATTATTCAAAACAAAAAGCTAAAGAATTGTTAACAAAGTCTAAATTAAAACGAAAAATTTATTATGATAACAATACATATTCATTAGATATTAAGCCAGGTAGTTTAGTAATGTTAAAAAATGTAAACAGAAGAAATTAGATAACCCATACCATGGGACCATATAAAGTAATAGATATACATAAAGTTAATGTTAAAATAAAAATAGGTAACATTGAAAAATTAGTTCATAAAAACAATTTAAAATTATATAAGAAATAAATAAATAAAAAACAAAAAAAAATAAAAACAAAATATTCACAAAAAAAAAAAAAATAAAAAAAAATTTTCCTTTAATAAACAAAAAAAAATTTTTTTTTCTTCACCGTTGGAGGTGTAATATTTTAAAATACTTAATATAAGAATAATAACCCGTACGTAGGTTATTGCACAAAAATTTAGTAAAATAATTAATTAGCATTTTAGGTAAAATAAGTAAAAATAAAATAAGAGAAATTTTGTTAATTAAGCATAATTATAAATCAATAATTTAGTATAAATATTCTGAACTTTTAAAATAAAGTAAGATTATTCTTCAAGCAATCAAAGTAGTATATTTTGGCGGTTAAGTAATTTTACTTTGAGCCAACATTTGAAAAAGCAGTTCGCTGCTAAAATCTTGAGTTAAAATCCTTTGAGCTATTGGAGCTCTTATAGAAGAACGTAATTAATTTCTACTAAACTTTCTTCATCTTCTGCGTACAATTATCACAATAGGAACTGCCGAAAGAAGTTAATACTTAAAAGCTTTAAACTATGAAAAAGAAAAAACAAAATGGCTAAAAAAAAGCTTAAAAATAAAATAATTTTTTTTGTAATTTTTATTTTTCGAATTAATTTTAATAGTAGATTATAATATCTGTTAACTAAATTTGTTATTAATTACGAGGTGTCTATACACACAAATAAATAGACACGAGTCTAAAGTATATCACGAGACCGAAGGTCGAGTGATATAATATTGACAAGTGTCTATGTGTTTGTGTGTATACACAACGAGTTGTTATAACAAATTTTGTTAACATATCTTATATACTGCTTTAATGCGTGGGGGAGAGGTAGTTGCAAAGAGAAATATAGAGATAATTTATAATAAAAAAGGAAAAAAGGGAAATGTTCCACGTTAATTTTATTTTAATTTCTCTTTCTTTTAGAGATAAAAGAAAAAAAGGGAAATTTTCAACGTTAATTTTATTTTAATTTCTCTTTCTTTTAGAGATAAAAGAAAAAAAGGAAAATGTTACTTGTTAATTTTATTTTAATTTCTTTGGGAGTGGCGGTGATATTATTTTTGTGTATGTAGTACGTAGTTCTCATTTTGTCTCATTTTTTTTTTGTATTTGGCTGTATTGAAATATTGTGAGAGATATTATGTTTGTTTAGGTATTACCATAGGTTAAGAATACAGAAAGATGAGAAGCTTTATACGACATTATTTTTGGTATTTTTATGTGAATGTGTTAGTAAAACAAAATAAAATACGTGATAATTATTAATATATGAAAAGAATTTTATTTAGTTTTACTAACACCTTCGCATAAAAATACCAAAAAAGACTGAAAAAATGTATGAAGTTTCCAATCTTTCTGTATTCTTAATCTATGGTATTACGTAATATTCAATACGAAAAATATAAATGATTTCATTATTAACGCTGAAGCATCTAATTTTTTTCATTATATACGCTGATGCATCTAAATGATTTCATTATTTACGCAGATGCATCTAAATGATTGCATGTGTATTGACGCATATAATACTCCATTTAGTGATCTAAATTCTATAGCACAGTTTCATTTCTGATTTCAGTGTAACCGGTTGTTTTTCGGTCTTTGTTTAATTGTTTTTTAATTAATTTAAAATTGTTTGTTTTTTTTTAAATAATAATTATAATACCTACTAGTGATATTGATTTTATTGATTTAATTTGAATATTAATTTAACTTAATTTAATAATATTAATTTTTATTTGAGTCATTTCATTTTTTATAGAAAAAAATAAGTATAAAAAAAAGAGGACAAAAATTATTGTTCTTTTTTTAAAGTACATCGGTATATATTTGTTTTTTTTTTGTTTGTCTTTTTGGTTTATACCAATAATTTTTTTTTTTTGTGTTTGTAGTAAACTTTTATTTTGAATTTTTTTTTTTTTGGAACATTTGCTGATTGTTGGTGTTTAATTTTGTTTAAAATGAATTTTAAGTGTGATTTTGCTAAATGCGTTGCTGTGTCTCAACAACCTATGTGGGTTTGCGGAGGCACTTGTAAACGTTCATTTCACATGATTTGTATTGGCCTGAACGGCCGTATTTTGGATAAGTTGAAGCGTTCTGATCAAGGATCATTACAATGGTTTTGTGATGATCGTAAAAAACTCTCTGTGTCTGCCCTCTGTGCTCAGTTAAAAAGGCTTCATCTTGACTTTCAAAAATTGCAAAAGGTTTTTGCTTCTTTGTCCACTTCGTTGGAACTAGTTTCAGCGGATGTGATAAAGCTGAACAACTTTTCCTAACCTCCTCATGATGACTCTCAAGATTCGTCCAACTCTTTCATTGTTAATGAGCAGTCTCATATTTCTAGAATTAATTCTACTTTGATTCCGACTTTCGTCGGTTTTCAACCTGATTCTGGACAATCTAATCCAACCAATCATAGTTTTCAGGCTCCTTCAACTAACACTACTTTCTTGCGCCCTATTCACATCTTACCATCTCATTAGGGTTCCATAAATACTTCTTTCTTGAACCCAATTTCAAATAATCCAGTACAGGTTTTACCACCGTTTCAGGGTACACCCTCTCAACAGATCACAATCCCGTCTGAGTCTCCCTCACTCACAGATATTCATCCTAATTTATCTTCAAGTAATTTTGTTAATCTTAAATCGCCTGCCAAATCAGCAGAACTTCAAATTAAACCTCCTCACATAACTAATAACCTCAATCCAAGTAGATGTCTTCAAGTAATACCTCCTCCTAGGCCTCCCATAACTAATAACCTCAACCCAAGTAGATGTCTTCAAGTAATACCTCCTCCTACGCCGATATTTATTTCAAGATTAGCGCCTGACACTACCTCTGACGATGTTATCAATTACATAAAAGGTAAATCCACCCTTAACGTTGAAAACATCAAATGTGTCAAAATAAGTAAAACGACAAGTGCAGTTTCATCTTTTAAATTACACATTCCTAATGACATATCCGAAACTCTATTGTCGCAAGATTTCTGGCCTAAGGACACTTTCATTAAACTTTTAAAAAATCCAAACTACGGCAAAATGAACATGCTCATTCTCAAAAAAACTAGAAAAACTGTCCCTTTACTATCAAAATGTAAGGGGACTCCGTTCTAAGTGTAAAACTATTTTTCTTAATTCTGAAACACTTAATTTTGACATTTATGCCTTAACGGAGACTTGGCTTTATAAAGGCATCCTTAATAACGAACTTTTTTCTCCCTGCTTTCAAATTTTTCGAAAAGATCGTTACACCAATGTTGAGGGTGACAGCTCCGATGTTCCGAAAGGTGGTGGAGCTCTAATAGCGACACGTTCTCACCTTGATGTCACTCAGATTTCTCTGCCTTCTTATACTCTCATTGATGCCGTTGAGATTAAACTGAAGACTTCTTGTAAATCTATTTTCATTTTGAATATTTATATTAGTCCTAGTAACACTTCTGGTTACGATGAGGTTTTAAATGCTATTAATTTTGTCTCTGATATTCTATCTGAAACTGATGAATTTTTACTTTTGGGTGATTTTAATTTACCTAATTTGAGATGGGTTGAGTCTGATGAGGGTGACTACCTAATTTCCACAACACCCTCCTCATGTTTGGAGATTGACTTTCTTGATGCTGTTTCATCAGCTCCTCTCTTTCAAATTTCTAAAGTCAAAAATTTTATGACAGTTGGACCTCATTTTCTTTTCTGATCCAACTAATTGCACTGTTCAAGAAAGTGCAAATTTTTTGGTTGAAATTGATAGATTTCACCCTCCTATTAATTTTATATTTAGTGTTGTTGAGTCCAATGAAATAATTCCGCAAAGCTCTTCAGAGTTCAATTTTAGGAAAACTGATTTCATTAAACTCAATATTTACCTCAGCCAGGCTGACTTTTCATTCCTTGATGATGTGGATTTGGACTTGGACTCGATGGTTGACTCTTTTTATGAAATTCTTTTCAATGGTTTTTCATTATTATGTCCACTTTTTACTAGAAGGGATATGAGATCTTGTTCCCCTCCCTGGTTTAATAGAGAATTAAAAGCTCTAAGAAACAGGAAGAATAAGGCTTGGAAAAATTTTTTATTAACCGGAAGTGAGGTCGACCATGAGGCTTTTCAATATTTATTGAGTGAGTTCCGAATCTTGTTTGAGTCTCAATATGAGGATTATTTAAACAAGACAAACCTTGACATATTGAAGAATCCTAAAAGATTCTTTAGTTTTATTAATTCTAAGAAGAAAGGGGATAGTTATCCTCAAACTCTTAGTTTCTTGAATACCTCTTCCAATGATGACCTAACTGTAGCTAATTTTTTTGCTAACCATTTTTCCAGTTCTTTTTCTGATTCAAACTTCAATGTTGATACTGCCTATTTCAGTTATTTAAACAATTGTCCGCAAACTGCTATGACCGCAATATCCATTGAAGTGAATGAACTATTCAAGTTTTTATCTAAACTTCAAGATGACTGTTCTTTTGGGCCTGATGGTGTCCCACCAATTATCTTGAAAAATTGCGCTTCTACTTTATGTAATCCTCTATCTATTATTTTTAATAAATCTTTATTGACCGGCTACTTTCCTAAAGTCTGTAAGCATTCATATATCATACCTGTTTTCAAGAAAGGGTGCCGAGCTGACGTTTTAAATTATCGTTCAATACCTAAAATTTCTTCAATTCCTAAGCTTTTTGAAGCTGTCATTTCTGAAGATATACATTTTTATTGTAAGAGTTTTATTACTGATAATTAGCATGGGTTTCTTAAGGGTAGGTCTACTACTACTAATCTCATAGAAGTTACTTCAGCTTATAGGGATAAAATGGAGAAGGGTTATCAGACTGATTCTGTATACACGGATTTTAGCAAAGCATTCGATGTTCTTCCTCATCAGATTATTTTATTTAAATTGGCTGCGTATGGTTTTCCACCTTCTTTTATTGAGTGGAAAAAATCTTGGCTTGGTCCTCGTGATTATCAAGTCAAATTTCGCTCTGCTACATTTACAACATACACAGCTACTTCTGGAGTGCCTCAAGGTAGCCATCTTGGTCCACTTGTTTTCGTAATCGCTATTAATGATGTTTCACTCATCATTTCCTATAGCGATCACAACATTTATGCCGATGATATGAAAATTTTAAAAAAAATCGCTAGTCCTTCAGACTGCAATCTTTTACAAACTGACCTTAATAGCTTTGGCCTTTGGTGTATTAAGAATAATCTTCTTCTTAATGTTTCTAAATGTCAAAATATTTCATTTTCAAGGAAAAGAAATCCTATTAATTTTCAATACACACTTAATAATATTCTTATTCCCAGAGTCAATGAAGTTAGAGATCTCGGCATTTTATGTGATTACCAATTGACATTTAAACCACATGTAAATTCAATTGTAAATAAAGCAAATTCCACTCTAGGTTTTATTAAACGTTGGTCAAGAGAGTTCTGTGACCCATTTATAACCAGATTTCTTTTTACATCTCTTGTAAGACCATTGTTAGAATATGCCTCTCAAGTATGGTCACCCTTTTTTTCTGTCGACATCAATAGAGTCGAATCCGTTCAAAAAAATTTTCTTAGATTTGCATTAAGGCATCTCCCTTGGGAGGATAACTTAATCCTTCCACCGTACAAAGAACGCTTAAATCTCATTAAGCTTGAGTCTCTTCAAGACAGACGGGAATTTGCAGATGTTGTTTTCATTCATCAAATTATTATTGGTGAAATTATTTCTCCTATTATTCTGGAGAAGATCAACTTTCGAGTTAATTCCAGAAGCCTCCGTACTACTAACTTATTTGAAATTGCTTACCATAGAACCGAATATGGATGCAATGATCCCATTTCTCGAATGCTTGCTTTTGCTAATAAAAACCATCATGTTTTTGACCTTAATATCTCTAAGGCATCCCTTAAAGCTGGTTTAAAGGCTAATTATTTTTTCGCTAATAACATTGGATGACTTTAATTAATATTTAAATTTTCTGTATATCCGAAGCCAAGGGAAGTAGTAGACTAAAGATAATTCTTATAATTATTATTTTTATTTTATTTTTTAAATTTAAATTATCGTTTCAACATACAAACGTACCCTGACGAAGTAATGTAAGACAATATATATTTCATATATTATCTGAAGCCGATAGGTCGTTGTATGCTGATTGTTTTTAATTTGAGTAATTTTTTTTTGATTCATTTTGAATCTTCATGAAATGTCTTAGTTGACACCGGAGGAAGTAGTAGGATATTTTCCACTAATTCTTCTTCTTCTTCTTATTTATATTTTTAATTTTTTTTAATTTACTCTTTCTTTTAATATTTACTCTCTTTTTTTTTTTATTTTTTACTAGGGAAACTATTCTTTGGTTATGTTATATGCCATTAGTGATTTCGTTCTTTATCAGAAACGAGACTTGTTCTTATTGTTTTATGTTTGTTTTTTCTATAATTATTTTTTTTTTTTTTTTTCTGATGCTTGATTTAAGCATCGTTTGGTGGTAATATTAAAATTTCATTGCATGCTTCGTACCGAGCCCTCTCCTCTCATATTAGCATGTATATGAGAGTGATGGTAAAGTTTTCATGGCAATTTATTGCCTTGAAGTGCAGTGGTGTTAGGATACACCCCCAACTCATTATTATTAAATACAACATAACGATCCCCTTTGCATTAAATTTATTAATTGGCTTATAGAATTTTTTGTATAATTTTTAATTTATTTTTGATTACATCTTATTCACTAATTTTAATTTAGAAATTTAACAATAAAAACACAAGAGCTGTCATAGGACACCCGATGGGAACGTAGTTCATTTTCGTATATATAAGTAATTCTTATTTTCAATCATAGGAACTAGAATTATATATATATATGGAAAAACACTTCTAGGAAAAATGTATAGAAATTGTTGTTGTGAATGAAAAAAAAAAAAACTAAAAAAAAATTTTTTTATTTGTCTAAAAAGGGTATATGTAAGCTTCAATTTATTAAAATATACAGCCGACTATATTATTTAATTGCTTACAATTAATGACTCGCTCATCGCGCCGTTATTCGAGCCGTTCTTCGCGCCGCGCCAATCACAGAAAATATGGCTCTCGTTATTTTTAAATGCTATTTGAACATAACGGCAAATAAATCATGGAAATCTAAATTTTCTAAGTCAAAAATTAATTGTTTCGCGAAATCAAACTGGATGTAAGGCATTTATTATTGCAATGCCAAATTTTGTTGAAATTTTCAAATTTTATGTAGAAGAAAAAAAGGAGTTAAAGTACATCCTTACACATAATTTTTCGCAGGACTATCTAGAGACAGACTTATTTTTCAAAAATTAGGCAGCGGGGAGGAAGCAACGATAATCCAACTGCAAGTCAATTTGAAAATGCGTTCAAAAAATTGCTTGTTAGAAATGAAAGCGAAGCTTCAATTTCAGCAATTTCTAAAGAATTAAATCCACCAAAAATTTTAACAGTGCCATATAGGAAAAAATCATTAAATGTAGTAGTAAATAAAAATATAACTGATGAGTATTTCTTGGAACCAGGACTGAAAACTTTTTCCGGATATTTTAATTTCCAGTTATTTTTCCACTTAGCTAGTTCCTTTTAGCTACTTTTTGATATATTTGGTACGGTTGGCACCGTTTATTTTGTGTCAAAATATCAAAAAAAGTGAAATTTAATTCTAAAATTATTTATGAACTTCAGATTTTTGAAAATTCATATCAAAAAAAATAAATTTATTTATATTTTTTCTAGAACCGTCAAATTTTTTCCACTTCTAAAGTGCGAACGGTAGTTTCAGAAAGTGGAAATTTCCACTTATTTATCCGGATAAATGTTGAAGTGCGAACAAGGTATTACGCTCAAAAAATGAGTTATTTCAAAAAAATATTTTTTTTTAAATTTCAAATTTTATTTTAAATAATTTAGATTTTGACAGAATTTTATTAACTTTTAAAAATCTTCCACGAATTTTAAATGATTCCGAGAATTATAAATTATTAGTTATCAAAGCCTTTATTAAAATTTATACGAATTTAAAATTATTTAATGAAGCTAAAATAAAAAATATTGAACTTCATAAAAATGATTCAAGACATCGTTATTTGAAGATGTCTCATTTCAAAAACGAATAATGTTAGATTTTTGTTCGTTATGTGTGTTTTATTTTCAAAGTTTTTTAATTTCTTACAAAAAAAAAATTTAAATTATTCTTCGCTAAGATTTTATGAGTCACAGTTTTATCGGCTAACTAGTCTTACTTGTATGAATAAAATTCAATAAAATATTGCGACGTACTTCCACCCTTTCTATCCAAATTTTTTTTTTTTATTATTATTATTTTTTTTTTCATAGCTAATTAGAAAGTGTTTTTCCATAGTTCTAGTCCTAAGTTTTCAATCAATTCAAATAGAGTTTTTATTTCCAATTAATCCAATATTTCCGCCCTCACTTCCACTCTTACTTCCCTCACTTCCGCCCTGAAGGAACAACAGGTGAAAATAAAAAAAATTGAAATACACACAATTTTTTGATTATGAATCACACATACAAAATATCGTGACGATCGTCATGTGACGTTTTCTATTATTTTCTATTAATTCGCACCTCTGTTTTCGTTAGTCTACGTTCCAAAAAAATTAAAACACGTTCCAAAAAACATTAAAATACGTTCTAAAAAAGTTCTGAATTGCGGATTCACGGGGAAATATTATACTGACAAAATTATACAAAAGATTTATTTATATTGAAATTAGTATGAAAATTTAAATTTTATGTGAACTATAAAATATTAATTAGTTAATAATAAAAAATTAATATTTTCTAAATATTTTATTACTAGTTTATATAATGATTCAAATAAAATTTAAGTTTATCAATTTTCATACAAATTTCAATAAAAATTATTACTATTTGCTGCGAGAGGGACATTATATCAAGTCATTTTAAATTGCGACGGCGTCGATTCAAATCACTTGACAGTGAGCTTTTTAGTCAAGTGGATTCGTGTGGAGACGTGTGGATCGTTTCATTTTAGTCATTTATTTTACTCCAATGAGAAGTATATTCAAAAAAAATAATGATAATCTAATCAAACAAATATAACGACTAACTTAAAAATTTTATCTTACAACATTAATGGATTAAATAATAAAAAATACTAAATAAAAAAGCTTTAAAAACCACGTTTTTAAATTACTAAAAAGAAAGAAATAAAAATTTTTCTCCAGAGGATTGTGGACACACATATTAGAAACTGATTATAGACAACAGTCTATAACTAGAAAAGTGGGGCATTTTTGAGGTTATATGTACTACAAATGTGTCGTAAATTTTTTACCTGCGCACCTGCACATCTATGTTTCACATCTAAATTATTGGAAACTAAAATATTATTCTCGTTCGAAAAAAACTTATAGAAATTGATTTTTTTTAATAGAAAGAGAAAGCTTTGCATAACGGATTGGTGAAGTGATTTGAATCGGAATTTTTTTAAATATTTTGTAATTACAAAAAATGTATAAAAAATTATTTCTACTTCACATATATAACGTTATTATACTACCTATGTACCTACCTCTGGTTCTAATTTTTTTCTCGTTCATGTACTTCGTTATAATTTATCTATGCTAATCAGTGTTGCCAATTTGACTGGATTCCAGTCAAATTGATTGGATTTTTTTCACTTGACTGGTTTTTTTTCGCTAAATTTTTGACTGGTTTTCTTACTGGATCTTGTTTTTCTTTACTGGAATTTTTATTTTGTATACAGCATATTGATAATTTTTACTTAATTTAGGAATTTTTATAAATGGATCGTATTTTTTTTTTTTTAGAATTTCTTAAAACGATCCGACGTGCAAAGTGAAGGTTATTAAATAGTAAGCCATAAAATAGTAAACAAAACACAAAATAAATGATTCGAAATTTATTTTGTTAGTGTAATTCCTAACCTCAAAAATAATCTTACTAACAATTTTGAACATGCATAACCAAAAAAATAAAAGGTTTTAAGTTTAGGAATATTTTCTATTTACTTTTAAATGTGGTAACTTTTAAATGTAATTTGAATTTAAATCAGTCGTCTTTTTCCATGAAAAGCATTTACATTTAAATTAAGGTAATTTAATATTTAAAAAAAATGAACAACTTAAATTTAAAAAAATTAATAAATTTTTTTTAGATATTTCAAGGTTTTACCGAGAAATGAAAATTCCAATCATGCACGAATTTTTTTAGTACTGGTTTGAGAGAAGGAAAAAAAATCTTGAAATTTGTGAACGTGATTGTGATTAATGGACTTATCAGCGGTACTGTGACCAAAAAAAATATGAACAGAAAAGTAGGGAATCGTGGTCTTTAGATACAATATTAAAAGATTGGATATTGTTTAAAAAATGGAAATACTGTATCTCGGTTTTTCAGAAACCAAAATACAGTAATTTAGTTGATCATTCTCAAACTAGAAAACATGAAAAAGTTTATGAACCATTGGAGGATTTTGATGCCAATGCCATTGTCGATGCAATATTGAAAGTTTTAAGAGAATTTCAATTAAATATTAGTAATATGTTGGGAACCGACAACGCGAAAGTTATGGTAGGTGGCAAAAATTGAATTTATGCTAAATTAAAAATTTTAAACCCCATTTAGTCCTTATCCCATGCGTTTGTCATTTAATACAATTGGCAAGTGCTTCGTTTCTACAACTAATTTTTCCAAAATCTACGCTATTTGCATTAAAGGGATATATTCATGTACATTTGAATTCGGATATAATGTTCTGCTTCATTGAAGTATTTTCCACAAAAAATTTAAGGATTAGAAGACATTAAATTTTGAAATTTCGTCGTCGTGGTCGATTCTCCATTGCCGGATAATTGTTTTCCATTTTCATAGAACCAAATACAGCCACATCCAAAGAGCCTGTAAGATATGTGTAGTGTAGTGTGTGGAAAAAGTGATATTAGGATTATTTTATTTTCTGAACAAAATTGCTAAACTACAATAACAGGAAACTGTGTGTCTGTTTTTTGAAGAAAACTGTGTGTCTGTTTTTTGAACGGAACGAAGATATTTGAAATGTATTCAAAAAAAGTTTCGCTAGTCATCCAACCACTTTGGCTTGGTTGGGTACGTTTAACTGTATTTATCTTCACTGTATATCACTTCACTGTATATCGGCTTACTGTATTTTCATTTCACTGTATTTCTATTTACTGCATTTCATTTCACTGTATTTCATTTCACTGAATTTCATTTCACTGTATTTCATTTCACTGTATTTCATTTGACTGTAAATTTTGGATGTAAACTTTTGGAAAGGTAAGAGCGCCTGGCGCTCTTCCCTTTCCAAAAGTTTACAGCCAAAATTTCCAGTCAAATTAGTTTTTTCCAATAAAAAATATTGAAGGTGACATAAAGTCAATTGACTTTATGTCACTTATATCTTGATTTTATGTCACATTATAAAAGCGATATAAGGTCAATTGACTTTATGTCGCTTTTAAAATTGACATAAAGTCAATTGACTTTATGTCAATTTCAATATTTTTTACAAAGCGACATAAAGTCAATTGACTTTATTTCACTTTATATCTTGATTTTATGTCATTTTCCAAATCCATCATGATTCTCTGCATCAGATGAGTCAAATTTTCTTCGCTTGAGTTAAATAAAAAATACTTTAATCTATAACTTAATTCAATATATAATTCTTTTGGAAAAGGTCAAATTACTTACTTGATTTAAAGTAATTAATTAAAGATTGTTTATCAAAATTAAAAGGAATTAAATTTTTTTTTTATTAAAATTTATTCGTTGATTTTAGGCCTTTTCCATTCTTTTTTTTAAAAGATTCGTACAACTGGCTTTATTTCACTTTATATATTGACTTTATGTCACATTAAAAAAGCGACATAAGGTCAATCGACTTTATTTCACTTTCTATCTTGATTTTATGACATTTTTAAAAAGCGACAAAAAGTCAATTGACATTATGTCGCTTTTGAAAGTGAATTGACTTGTGTACATACTTTGAAAAAATATTGTGAAATGAAAATACAGTGAAATAGAATACAGTAAAATGGAAAATACAGTAAAATGGAATAGAGGAAGTGGTAAAACAGTGAAATGGTAAAACAGTAAACTTCAAAAATACAGTGTAATGATACTACAGTGAAATGATCGTACAGTGAAGCGTACCGCTCCCCTTTGGCTTTTTTCAATGCCCCAATCTGGTGGTGCAAGCTGAATTAATGAATTTGGTAATCCAGAATATTTGTATATTGTCAAAGGTGGCGCAAATTGACCTAATGCAATAACAGTAAACAATGTAGTTATATTTTCTTTGTCACTGTTTTTGTACTCATCATAAACTTGTTTGCCTTTAGTTCCAATAATTAAACCTCCAGCTGAAGTTAATGAAAAGCTAGTTTCATCCATATTAAATACTCTGTCAGGGTGATCAAGAATTTCAAAATTTTCTGTGTGAAGGCGGAAGTGAGGGCGGAAATGAGGGTGGAATTACCTGAACAAAAATTTTGGTTAGAGAAGTACGGCAAAGTTTTCCCAGCTCCATATATTGAAAAAACAATTTTTTTGGGTAATAGGTAGCTCCGGTGAAATAAAGATTAGCTGACCTAAAATTTTGGGTAGGGTGCTACGGTTAGGGCCTTCCGGGCTCAAAATTAAAAATTTTTTTTTTTTTTTTCAAAATAAGCAACTCCGGTGAAAGAAAGATTACCCGACCAAAAATTTTGGGTAGGGAGCTTCGGTTAGGGCCTTCCGGGCTCAAAATTACAAATTTTTTTTTTTTTTTTTTTCAAAATAAGCAACTCCGGTGAAAGAAAGATTACCCGACCAAAAATTTTCGGTAGGGAGCTACGTTTAGGGTCTGCCCGACTCAAAATATGAAAAAAAAAAAAAAAAAAAAAAAAACACGAAGCAGTCATAGAACTGCTGACAGAAGTTAATACTTAAAAGATTTAAACTATTAAATAACAGTGGCTACAAATGTTGGGCTGCTCAGTACAAAATGTAAATTAAAATAAAAAGTAACAATACAAAATCTTGCGTTCAATAAATTTTAATTTAATTTACATTTTGTACTGAGCAGCCCATCATTTGTAGCCACTGTTATTTCATATTTTAAAGCTTTTAAGTATTAACTTCATTCGACTGCTTCGTGTGTTTTTTTTAAAACTGAAAATTAACTCTTTAAATTTAATGTTTTCACTTACTTTTTATAACAAAAAAACTGAAATTTTAGTAACTGCGAAATATTAATAATTAAATTTTAATCCGGTTGTTTCTTATTCAAATCTATTAATCAAATAAAAAATTTTGGCCAAACCTCCGATAATTAACTTAAATGTTAACACTGATAAGGGAAATAACTTCCATGTTTCAAAGCATAAGTCGCAGTAAAGAAAAGTTCGAAGAAAAAATAATGTCCCTCAATAAAATTCTTTATCATACATTTATATAACTCATATGAAATATGAAATGTTCGAAAGATTTAGGATTTATTTTTTCTTACAAGTTTCTTAAAGTGACAATTAATTTCATTTTTGTCTTGAGAATTAATTAAAATTTTTTGTTGCTTTTTTTAAAAGAATTTTATGAATAAAAAAAAAATAATAGTTTGAAATTTGAAAAATGGAGAAGAAAAAAGCAATAGAAATAAGAAACTATTTTGAAAAAAAGAAAATTTACAAATTTGTATAATCGATGATTGTAATCAGGTGTTTGCGGGTGATAATATTACCAATTTAACTCGCCATGTAGGAAAAAAGCTTTTTGAAATTTTTATGAAAATCCAAATGCTTGACAAAAGAAAAATTAAGAAAATTAAAAAAAAATAAAGGTTTGTATTTTCTTTTGTCAAAAATTAAAAACACATTCTCTTTTACTATAAAAGGCGTATAAACTATTAAACTAGTAGACGGACTAACTTTCTTTGATTAGTGCTTTAATGAATTTTAATGATTCTTGATTCTTGATTTATAAAAATTTTTATCAATAAAAAAATTAAAAAATTCAACCGATAAATATCTATTATATTTTTTTTTTTTGTTTTCCATTAACAAGGTTTACTTAAAAATTTTGTTGAAAGTTTTCGTTTTCGTCGGAAGTCTGAAGCGTGGCTTGTAAAACGGCCTGTGTACTTCATTAATGTTCTACATTTTTTAATTAATATTTTAGAAGAAATAATATGGGAAGGTTGTGTTGAAATGGCTACGATGGCAGAAGTTACTCTATCATTAATAAATAGCAATGGAAGTTATCAGTTGCATAAAACATAAAAATGATTTAAAAAAAGAACGTAATGTTCGAAACTTTAAGATTATTGAGACTGCCGGGCTTATGAAACAAGATATTAAAGAAAATGTTAAAAATGAAATGATATCTCTGAAAATCGACTCTGTTACAACACATTGCAGAAGAATTATAGGTAAGTAAAGTGCTGAATCACAATTTTTATTTTAGGTATTAATATTCAATCATAATATTAATAGGCATTCGACCGTATCTATGTATGTAATCAATCAGTAAGTAAAGACAGTTAATTAAAATATAAAGTATAGAAACATCCATTGGAATTTACATATAAACCAATTGCCGGAATAAAAAAAAAATCAATGGAAAAAAAATTGTAAAATTCGAAAAAAGCATTGCAAACTACGGTAAATTTGTTGGAAAATAAAATTAAAAAATGTATTTCAAAAATTTTAATTTATTTAACTTTTCTCACGGGTTTCGACTAGTATCAAATGAATGACCAAATCAAAATACAAAAAATAGCAGTAAAAAAACTTAGTCAAAGCCATACAGTAGTTTACTTAAAATCAACAATTTCTGAAAGAATTTGGAATTTTCTTAAAACATGTCCACATAATTACATCAGATAATGGAAGAAACTAAGTGAATATGATAATGAAGACGGTGTTGAATCAATTTATCAGGATATTGAAGACGTAAAAACCTGATGTTAGTGACAGTAATAATTTGATTAATTGTATGTGTGGTGCAGCTCATACTCTTCATCTTGTAGTGCAGACCTGGGCAAACTCCGGCTCTTGGGCCGCATTCAGCTCATATCATAAATTTATGCTGCTCCGGAAATAATATTTTTTTACACTGCATGCGGCTCGAAAAACAATTCTAACATTTTTTTTTTTTTCACCCGGCCTAAACTTTTTCCATTCTAAACTATTTACAAATAAAGAATTTTCTTGCACCCTTAAGTACAAATCAAAATTTTTTTTTCACTCTGAACTACAAATAAAGAATTTTCTGGCACCCCAAACTATAAATCAAGAATTTTTTTTCCACTGTAAACTACTGTAGTGCCCTCTCTATGATTGCACCAATTAGTACAAAAACATATATGAAATCGATATTTGCTCTACTGGTGGTATATTTTTTTTCGCTTTTTTCCATACAAAATTAAAAAAAATGCTTTTTTGATGACGTTTTTGTATGGAAAAAAAACATGCCACCATTAGAGCAAATATCGATTTTCATATATATTTTTTGTATTGATCTGTGAAAATAAATAAATTAAACTCAATTTTTCAGATGGCGTATTTTTCATAAAAACACGCCAACTGTAAATATGCCAAACAAAACCCAACCAAACGAAGTTTAAAAAAAAAAAAAAAAAAAAACCAAAGCTCCAAAACCCCAGCCTCCTAAGCTCCAAAACCCCAGCCTCCTAAGCTCCAACCCCAACCCTACCTATTTTCAAGCCCTCAACTCTCTACCCCTTTTGAATAAAAACTCTAACTTTCCTATACATCTGAAATAAAAAATTTTCCTGAAAAAAATTATCTGAAAATTTAAAAATTTTTAAAAAAAAGATATGATTTACCTTTATAGGCAGTGCTCGAAGTGAGGCGGGATGGAGTGGGGTGCCATCCCGGTACTTCTAAATAATTGTAAACTCATCCCACCACTTCTTAGGATGGAAAAAAGAACCTCGGAACATATTTTTTTAAATTTTAAATAATTTTTTATGAATTTTAAATATTTTTTATCAAAAAGAAATTAAAAATAATTTTAAATGAGACTTAAAATTCAAATAATAAATAGATATTTTGGTTACTAATTGGCTATGTAGATAATTTTCGCACAGCTTTTCATAAATTTAAATTTTTACCCGATCAAATTTTGAATATTCTCTATCTTTAGTTAACTTCCAAATTTTATTAAATTTTTTTTTTTTTTAAATTGTTAAATTTTTTAATAAAAAAAAGAAAAATTGAAGAACAGCAGGAGATATAAAGGCGGTGGGAGAAGAGCATTTGAATTAATGTACTTAGCACATTAAGCCAAGATAAGACATTACACGAAACCAATACTTTGAAGTTCCTAGATTACCAGGCAGAAACACAATGATGTGAAAAGTTAGAAACATATATATATAACAGTTAAAGAAAGTGGAGTAGGATGTTCTATATGCAGTTCATTAAATGATTTAGTAACAACAAAGACGCAACGCAAGGGTTGAAGCTGGTAAAATCTTTGGATGAGTCATTTTTCTACTAAAAAACGACAAAGCGATAGGAACCCCACGAGCCTCAACCTGCTCTTAAAATTTTTTAACCATCCCACCACTTTTAGCCTGTCACTTCGACCACTGTTTATAGGGTAATAAATATATTTTTTATTAAAATAATTGAAAAATACAAAGAAAAATTAAAAAAATAAAAACGATGGTTGATATTTGTACATCCTGGTAGCCGAATTGCTTCTGGATGATGTTAAGAGCCTGAAATAAAAAATTTTCCTATAAAAAATAACCTGAAAAAATTAAACTTTAAAAAAAAATAAATTTTTTACCTTTATAAGGCATTTTTTTGTTACCCAAACAATTACTTCAAATGAAGCAAATTCAATGATTTCCTTAACAAAAAAAGGATGTTATTTTTCAAATTCAAAATTAATAAAAGGTGGAAAATTAATAGATATTTTTACGGATATAGAACAAGAACATTATAAGAACATCAACATATATTGTGGAAATTGGTGATGCAACAACAAAAACGAGATACAAGTTAACATAATTAATGAAAAATAACAAATACATGTAAAAATAACATTATTAGCTTGATGTAGTGTTGTGTTTGCCGCTGTATTAAAATCTATAAATACAAAAACAAAATAAAAATTTTTTTGTTACTCTTATTGTTTCTACCTTTGCTTTCATAGATTCCGTATACGTCTCTACAACAATTCGAAGACCACTTTAAATGTTCTAGTCTTACATTATCGCCTCTTTCCCAATTTTTTAATTCAATCGAACAATAAATACACTTAACAACATCAAACCTATTTTGTAATAAAATCCATCGTTAGCTAGATCTTGGATCGATACATAAGGCTTTGTTCCAACTGCCAAATGTTTTCAATCTTCCTGCAGTAACACTCAGATTCATTGTTCAAAACAATTTAGTATATAAATTAAAAATTTAAAAAACCCCCGACACAAAAAAATACTTGAAACCCTACAAAAAGAAAACAATAACTGTGAAATTTTGATCCTACGTAAGTACGTATGAAATTTTTTGATTAAATGTTGTCGGGTCGGGGGATTGCTCTTTTCCTATAATTATTAGCTTAACGTTTTGTTAAAGAGCATACGTAACATGTGAAATGTTTTTTCCATGTAAATTTTTTTTGAGTCAATTTAATATGTAAGAGTTGTCGTTTATATTTTTGTCTCAACATTTATCTGGATAGTTTAGTTGTGTATTTAGTTTTTAAGTAGGTTCACTTTTAATTCTTAATACTTACTTTAAAATTTTCGTTGTAGTTTTAATATAATTTTATTTAGGTAGGTGTTTTTATAGGAAAAGAGCAATCCCCCGACGCGACAACATTTAATCAAAAAATTTCATACGTACTTACGTAGGATCAAAATTTCACAGTTATTGTTTTCTTTTTATAGGGTGTCAAGTATTTTTTTGTGTCGGGGGTTTTTTAAATTTTTAATTTAATTTTTTTTTATTTCATGCTTTTTATAGGGAATCCATAATTTTTTTATTTTAGAATAAGTAATAAAAAAAATTTTTTTTTAAGTTAAATTGTTTTTTTTTTTTTAAATATTTTCAAGTTTTAATTTCGTTTTTTAATATTCTTCATTCCCTTTCAATATAGTGTACATTATTCTACTAGTTAAGCCCTTTCATTTGATACCCATATTGAGGGAGTTGTGAAAAAATATGTAATCCGCCATTTTGTCGCAGCGGCCATCTTGGATTTTAAATTTGTTATAGTGTATAGTATTCTACTAGTCAAGCCCTTTCATTTGATACCCATATTGAGGGAATTGTAAAAAATATGTAATCCGCCATTTTGTGTCGGCAGCCATCTTGGACCGATTTTCATCAAACATAGCTAAGAACACTCCCGACTAATTCACCTTTCAAACAAAAAAAGAAAAATCAAAATCGGTTCATCCGTTCGAGAGCTACGATGCCACAGACAGACAGACATACACACAGACACGTTAAACGCATAACACGCCTTGTTTTTGCGTCGGGGGTTAAAAATCAGATTTAATCATTTAATTTATATGTAAAATGAGTAATATAAATTCAAAACTCTCTAGAACTTACTACAACAAAAATTCAGAGAGTTTGTACGGTTCAGTGTCTAAGCTACACAATGTTCTTAAAAAATCAATACCTCACTCTAAAATTAAAAAATGGTTAAAAACACAAGAACATCATCCTATAAAAAAAAAAAATTCCGCGTAATCACTACTTAGTGCAATATATAGATCAACTATGGGAAATGGATTTATGTGATCCTAAATCATTTTAAAAAAAAAAATGATGAATTTACTTTTATATTAACCGTGTTAAATGTGTTTTCTAAATTTGCATGGGTAGTTCCACTAAAAAAGAAAACATGTGTTAAAATAACAAAAGCTTTTAGTAAAATTATTAAGTCAAGTAATAGACAACCAAAAGTAATACAGTCTGACTTAGGTAGAGAATTTAAAAACTCGATTTTTAGACAATATCTTCAACACAAAAATATAATTCAAAGATTTCCAAAAATTTTATCAACAAACAAAGCAGCCATTATTGAAAGGTTTAATAGAGCTTTAAAAGAAAAAATGTTTAAATATTTTACGGAAACAAATGACACAAGGTACATTGATATTCTACCAAAACTGGTAGAATCTTATAACGCTTCAAAACACAGTACAACAAAATTTCGCCCCAAAGATGTAACATCAAAAAATGCTTCTACAATCTACAACAATATTAAAAAAAAGATTTAAAAAAGACCCTCAAATTTTTATTAATATTTTTGTTCAAGATTTTGTGCGAATTGCTCGAAAAAAATCTGTGTTTGAGCCGGGATACACCGAAAAGTGGACCAAAGAAATCTTTCAAGTTTATAAAATTATAAATAGAGTACCCTACCCGTTATTTGTTTTAAAAGATTTAAAAGGCAACTATGTATATTCACAGAAGATTTTATTATCAAGAATTACAAAAAATTTTTAAAAAATGATTTCGTTTCAACATCCGTTTTCAATGATAATAGCCGGGCTATCAGGTTGTGGAAAAACAACATTTGTAAAAAAATTAATAAAACATAAAAGAACGCTAATACAACCCAATATACTAAAAATAATTTGGTGTAATCCCGAAACAACAGGTGTACCTAAAGAATTGAATAACAAAAATATTGAATTTTATAATTCAATTCCAACAGATTTAGCAAGCAGACACAATACTTTGATTGTCTTAGATGATATAATGATTGAAACTTTTAATAAAGAAGTATGTGAATTGTTTACGAAAGGTTCACATCATAGAAATATATCTGTTATATTACTAATTCAAAATATATTTCATCAAGGAAATTTTTGTCGCGATATACCACTTAATACTAAATATTTAGTTTTATTTAAAAGTCCTCGTGATAAATCACAAATCATGCCATTAGCTCGTCAAATTTTTCCCAATAATGTTAACGATTTTCTAAAAGTATATAATGAATCAACAAATCCTCCACATGGTTTATGGTGTTAGACTTAACCCAAAACATCAACGACTTATTTAGAATAAGAATAAATATTTTTGACAAAAGTTTATGTGTTTGTTATTGTTTTGATTTAAATAACAACAATTGTGATAAGCATGAAACGATTGATGAAAAACAAACATATTGCACTTATTAAAAAGTTGTAATCGAAACTTAAGAAAAAATATTTTAAAAAACTGTGATGATGATACCATAAAAACAATTTCCGAAATCGCTATAAATACATTAAACGGAAATAACAAATTGTGTAAAAAATCATTCACAATTTTAAAAAAGAACAAAAATCAATTAAAAAAAAGTATAAAATCTAAAAGAAATTTAATAGTTCAAAAAGCAGGTTTCTTCCCAGTTCTATTAGGAACTATTTTATCAGGAATTATTGGAAAATTAATTAGTGATTATCAAAAGAAATAATATGCAACGTGTAATTATTATGCCACCTGAAGTTTTTCTCAAATTAAAAAAATCTTTTGATGAAGATTAAAAGTTGAACAACCTTGATAAAAAAATGAAAGAAATTTTAACAAATAAAAAAATAAGTCCAGTTCAAAAATGGTATTTATATCGTCAAAATTTGATAAAATATGGTATTAATAAAAGAAAATCAATAAAAATTTCTAATATGAGTAAAAAACAAATACTAGAGATTTTGAAAATCAAACAAATAAAGTTCATGTTCGTCATAAAGGTTTACAGTTTAAGCCCAAAATAAAAGAATTAGGTTCACAAACCGATGAAATGATGAAGGATGATGAAGATGTTTTTGAGTACAACCCAGAAATAACTTCTAATGATGATGATGCTATTTTTCATGAATACAGGTAAGAAATCCCTCAAGATATATGAGACACAACCGTTGCAACCGAAAAAATAACTGAAAGACCATCTAAAAGTTCAGGGGTTAGACTATTCTCGACAGATTCAGGAGATGTGATTACATATGCTAATTCTGAAAAAGAAACCCCCAAAAAAAAAATCTTAGATCAAACACTACAGCTAATTTAAATCGAAACATATTATCATATTACCCCGAAACAAAAAAAAGTTCTAAAAAAACATTAAACACGCAATGGACGCAATATAAATAGTTTTAATTTATGAACCAAATGTTTATTACATGATGTACAATCAAGATGAGTTTTACATTAGTTTATTCAGTAATGATTCTAAAATATTGTTTCCAAAAAACACGGTGCCATGCTAAAAAGGCTAACGAAATTAAACCTAATAGGTTTTATTTCACATTCAGATGAGAAATAAAGCCTAATTCGCCGATTTTATAAATTAGGTTTTATTTCTCAACTGAATGTGAAATAAAACATATTTATTTTTTATAAACTTGAGTATTAAGGCCTAATTTGTAATGGTTGCATGGAACCAACAACTTATTATATATGCGCGTATTTCGCTAGCGCGGGTATATTTTTATTTTAATTTCTCTTATCTTGTTTTAGTACTATTAACAAAAAAAAAGCTCACATATGGTTTATCACAATTGAATTACCGAATATTTATGACGATGATGATAATGGTGGTAATAAAGAAGACGATTCAATTTATTGTTCTGCAAACAAAAATCTTGCGAGCTGTTCCCAAAATCCTTTAATATGCGAGGTATGCTTTATAAATAAGAAATCTGTGTTGTTGGTTCCATGCAACCATTACAAATTGTGCTGTTCATGCTACGAAAAAATAAAAAAACGTTACGTTGAGCGGAACGTTCCCATTTTGTGTCCTATATGTAGGCAAATTGTTGAAAATACAACAAAAATATATATAGAATAATTTATTGAAATAAATTTAATTTAAATTCATCACAATCCATTGTTCTGGTTTGGAACAAAATTTTTTTTTTTTATAAAACATTTCTTATATTTTTTGTTTTATTTTTTTTTTTAATTTTTTTTTTATAATTACTAATAGTTTAATCTCGACTTAGCTTCGTTTTTTTTTTAAAAAGGTAGTTTTTTAAGTTTTTGATTTAATTTAGAATTTTTTTTTCAATAAATGTACATATCTTATTTGTATTTTTTATCAAAAATATTTATAATTTGAATTATGAACACAAGAAATAAAGTTCCAGTTGGCATGAAAAAAACACCTATTTATTTTTTTTTATAAATTTCACTATTAGCCCAATTTTTTTCTCACATAAGAATTCAAAGAAAAATATCGACATAAGAATTAACTGGTGACCACCAAGAAACTGTGCATCCCGAAAGTGTGCATGCACGCACAGTTTCCGTATATTTTTCCATACATTTTGTGCGGCCAATTTTCTTTTCCACCCGATTTAACCTATTTTTTTAAATTTACTGAATTAACCTGAGCACAAAGTTTTGATATCTATAATTACTTACTTGATTTAAAGTAATATTTAATTTTTTTGGAAAAGGTAAAATTATACTTACTTGATTTCCATTCTTTCTAAATTATGACAAGTTATAATTATAATAATCATAATTAATTAAAGATTGTTTATCAAAATGAAAAGGAATTTAATTTTTTCTTATTCAAAATTTCTTATTTCTTATTTCAAATTTCTTATTTCAAAATTTTATGCCTTTTCCAAAAGGATGTTGTTCAAACAACTTTTTTTTTAAATTTTCGTACAACTGTCCCCTCTACACGCACAGTTTCCGTATGCACAGTTTCTTGGTGCCATGTGACCAGTTAATTCTTTTTTATTTCAATATATTTTACTTTTTGGGAAAAGAATTATGATTGAGAAATAACGCCTAAGGGCTTTATTTCACATTCAGTTGAGAAATAAAACCTAATTTATAAAATCGGCGAATTAGGCTTTATTTCTCATCTGAATGTGAAATAAAACCTATTAGGTTTATTTTCGTTAGCCTTTTTAGCATGGCACCAAAAACACATTATCAAGTTTTGAAAACAAATTACCTATACCAATAGATTTGAGAAATGGAATTAGGCAAGTTGGTTTATCAGAAATTTATATGAACGATTATTTGCAAACTGATGAATATAATCAAAATGAGTGTATCACAGTACTGTTGGGGACCTACGTATTACTTGAAGGAAAAACTGAAAAAGATAATATCATGCATAAAATTGGTTACACATTTTATCCCAAAAAGCAGACTGGTCTAATACAGATTGGAAATTGAATTTTTTACCAACACTTATCAAGAATGTCACTCCTAATCCAGGGTTTACTCGAGAGCAAGTTGTTAAATAACTTTTTTCTGAAGTTTTATTATATTTAACACAATCTTCAAACCAATGCCTCTATATATCTAGCCTGGAAACTCAATTTTTTTCACGAAGTTTTTCAAAATCAAACTTCGTAAAACTTTCGACTCTATCGAAACCTAAGAAAACTATGAAAAAAAAAATCAAAACATAGAAAATTAATTATTATTCTCAATTTAGTATCATCAAAATTATTACAGCAGAAGGACGTTTTTATGATTTTTTAAGTTGTAAGTTGATTGAAGCATTAATTGACTACTTAAAAAATATTTTATTAAATAAGATTTTTTAATAATTTAGTTTTAAATTTAGATAATAAAACAACCAAAAAAATATTATGTATCTTAAAAATCAGTTTTAAGTGTTAATTATTTCAGATAAATGAGTGAATTGTTTAAATTTCTTACTGTCAATCAAAAATACACAATAATAACATTTCTCCAAACTTCTTATAGTAAATACATCATTTTTTTCTGCCGTTATTGTAGAATTTTTATCTTTTGATTGATTTACGGACAATTCATCGAATATGAATTCACCTGTAATAAATAGTTCATTGTATAGCAATTCACCGTATTAGAAATTTATCGTATAATTACTATACCTACGGTGAATTATTATATGGTAAACTATTATATGGTTAATTGTTATACGATGAATTTCAATAAGGTGAATTAATATACGTTCAATTGTCCGAGTTCTTTTTTAAAATACGGCTTAAAAACCGGCTCATATTAAAATTATTTATAACATAAACTAAATAATAATTATGATAATACATTTAATAAACGGGAGTCATCCACTGAAAATTCAACTTATATTTTTGAAAATTAAAAAAATTGTAATAAATAATATTTTTCTCAGTTTGCTTCAAAAGCTTATGTAGGAAGGAGCAATGCTTTTAAAATTAAAAGTGCAAATTACCTATCTAAATGTCCATATTTTTTAATGGGATTTTCAAATTATATAAATATAACTATCTATTATTTAAATAAATTTTTTCCTAAAAGCTAGGTCCCCGAACAGATAAGATCCTTCGAAAATAAAAATTTTCCATATAATAATATCAAAATAAGGTACAAATTATCTCTTTTTATTTTTAGCTTCCTGGCTAGGTATATAGAGGCATTGTTCAAACTATAACGTTGAACACAAAAATGTAATTGAAAACAATTTTCTTCGGTTATATCCAACATTTTTTTTATTTTATTTGTTTAAATGCTTGACATGTTTCGGGATTACATCAATCCCATCTTCAGAAGCTACAGAGAAAAATATTTTTTGTTCATACACTATGTTTTTAATTTTTTTAAAAATTTTAACATTTATTAAACAACTACTTAAATATATTTACCTAAACTTTTGTTAAGAACTTTTGTTAAAAACGATCTCTATTATTAATAAAAGCAAACATTAAAGCTTTTTTTTGATCGTTTTTTAATTTTAATTTTTATTAAACAAAAACTTAAATTTAATTTTTTATTTTATTTTATTTTTTTGGAATTTTACTTTGTTATTGTTTTTGATTTTAATATTATAAAAAAAAATTTTTATCAGTATTTTTATACTGTAGTCAATTAAAATTATTTTTGAACTTAAAGTAAATCGTTAATTTTTTAGGTTTATATAGAATTTATTTTCTTGTGATTCATAGTCCGACCATAGAATTCAAAAACCCGTATGTCTATTTTTTAAAAATCAAAATTTCTCCTTAAAATTCTTTCTTTTTTTTCGACAACAATAAATAAAAAAAAAAATAAAAAAATAAAAATTACAAAAAAAACCAAAATTAGAAAAATTTTTTACAAGCGCGAAGTTATCCACTGTCAAAATTTAAACTTAGCCAGCGACATAAGCGACGCGACAAATTATAATTCAATATTTTGAAAGCGACAGAGCAAAATAAATATTTTTTAGTATTGAATGTAAACAAAAAATTGAGCGGTCAACTTTGAATTCTAAAATATGTACAAGAAAACTATGAGAAAATTTTTTTTTAAATTAAATGTTTATAAAAATTAAATAAAATTATTTTTTTTTAAATGCGAATATGAATATGAATACGTTACATATAGTATGTATGTATTATATGAATTTTGTTAATCTAAGAAATGTGTAGGATAGATTCATAAATTAATAAAATACAATATGTTTTGGATAAAAATAGATTAAAATTTTATTTTTAATTATAACTTTATTAAATTTTAATTATTATATATACTTTTCTGAATTGTAATACTTCTGACAATAATTTGTATAAACCTCTTGAATGGTTTTTTTTATTGTAATATGAATAGTAAATAAATAAATAAAATAAATTAAAATAGTATTCATAATTTTTATTTTTATACACACTTGCCCAACAATTCCTGTTAAGGAGAGCTTCTTTGGTGCCCAATGCATTGGCCCACCAAGCTGAGTTTTAAATCAGAGTTCCGGAAAATATCAAAATTTACATTTGAAGTTGTATGTTTCCGCTCATTAAGGAAATTTTTACAGCCTATTGCTGGGCACTTATACACATTTGCCCAATAATTCCTGTTAAGGAGAGCTTCTTTGGGGCCCAATGCATTGTCCCACCAAGCTGAGTTTTAAAACAGAGTCCCGGAAAATATCAAAATTTACATTTGAAGTTGTACGTTCCCGCTCATTAATGAAATTTTTACAGCCTATTGCTGGGCACTTATACACATTTGCCCAACAATTCCTGTTAAGGGGAGCTTCTTTGGGGCCCAATGCATTGTCCCACCAAGCTGAGTTTTAAATCAGAGTCCTGGAAAATATTAAAATTTACATTTGAAGTTGTACGTTCCCGCTCATTAAGGAAATTTTTACAGCCTATTGCTGGGCACTTATACACATTTGCCCAACAATTCCTGTTAAGGGGAGCTTCTTTGGGGCCCAATGCATTGTCCAACCAAGCTGAGTTTTAAATCAGAGTCCCGGAAAATAACAAAATTTACATTTGAAGTTGTACGTTCCCGCTCATTAAGGAAATTTTTACAGCCTATTGCTGGGCACTTATACACATTTGCCCAACAATTCCTGTTAAGGGGAGCTTCTTTGGGGCCCAATGCATTGTCCCACCAAGCTGAGTTTTAAATCAGAGTCCCGGAAAATATCAAAATTTACATTTGAAGTTGTACGTTCCCGCTTATTAAGGAAATTTTTACAGCCTATTACTGGGCACTTATACACATTTGCCCAACAATTCCTGTTAAGGGGAGCTTCTTTGGGGCCCAATTCATTGTCCCACCAAGCTCAGTTTTAAATCAGAGTCCCGGAAAATATCAAAATTTACATTTGAAGTTGTACGTTCCTGCTCATTAAGGAAATTTTTACAGCTTGCTGGGCAGTTATACACATTTGCCCAACAATTCCTGTTAAGGAGAGCTTCTTTGGGGCCCAATGCATTGTCCAACCAAGCTGAGTTTTAAATCAGAGTCCCAGAAAATATCAAAATTTACATTTGAAGTTGTACGTTCCCGCTCATTAAGGAAATTTTTACAGCCTATTGCTGGGCACTTATACACATTTGCCCAACAATTCCTGTTAAGGGGAGCTTCTTTGGAGCCCAATGCATTGTCCCACCAAGCTGAGTTTTAAATCAGAGTCCCGGAAAATATCAAAATTTACATTTGAAGTTGTACGTTCCCGCTCATTAAGGAAATTTTTACAGCCTATTGCTGGGCACTTATACACATTTGCCCAACAATTCCTGTTAAGGGGAGCTTCTTTGGGGCCCAATGCATTGTCCCACCAAGCTGGGTTTTAAATCAGAGTCCCGGAAAATAACCAAAATTTACATTTGAAGTTGCACGTTCCCGCTCATTAAGGAAATTTTTACAGCCTATTGCTGGGCACTTATACACATTTGCCCAACAATTCCTGTTAAGGGGAGCTTCTTTAGGGCCCAATGCATTGTCCCACCAAGCTGAGTTTTAAATCAGAGTCCCGGAAAATATCAAAATTTAAATTTGAAGTTGTACGTTCCCGCTCATTAAGGAAATTTTTACAGCCTATTGCTGGGCACTTATACACATTTGCCCAACAATTCCTGTTAAGGGGAGCTTCTTTGGGGCCCAATGCATTGTCCCACCAAGCTGAGTTTTAAATCAGAGTCCCGGAAAATATCAAAAAATACATTTAAAAATACCAAATTTTCTAATAAAAAACCCATCCAGCGACAATCAACCACAAGCGACAAAAATTATTATTTTTAACGCAACAAACCAAAAAACAAAAGTGTAAACAAACAATAATAATGGAATGAAATGGAATTGGATCCCCCAGGCCCATGCAAATAGAATTTCAAATAATTTTAACTAATCGAAGTACCCGGCTTGGTACGGTAGTCCCGAACTATATTAATATCAAAACACTTAAATCCAGATTTTGTGCACTAAAAAAAACAGAATTTCAAAATGTGTTGAATAGCCACTTCCCCGATGCCCTAACACATCCAGTCTTCTAAATGGTCCATTCGGGTCCAACGTTATAAGATTTTATCTGAATATGCGCAAATTTCAAAACCGGTTAGCATTTCATTCAACCACTCTACCTCTTGGCTACAGTTTTAAAATTAAAAACGTCTACAAAATAGAAAATATAAATTAAGTGTACCTTTGAAAGTTATTGACAAGTAAAAACCTTACATCGTCATACAAAAAATGCAAGAATAGTAAAACCTTACATCGTTATACAAAAACACAAAAATAATTTTAAAAGCGCGAAGCGCCAAAGCAAAATAATAAAAAAAAAAACCTAGGGGGTTTGGGGGAGGCGGCGGCCGTCCCCAATTCAGCATAACAACTTTTTATTTAAAAAAAAAGTCATAATGCTCAAAAAAAACTTTGCTGTTTGTCTAAAAAAAAAAGAGTTACGTTTGTCGTAACTTTAGACAATTTTCAACAGGATTGCGGTTGCCGTAACACTAAAAAAAAAAAAAAAGTTACGTTTGCCGTAACTGTAGTCTCTCCCTTTGAAAAAATAGTATTCGGCTCCTTTCTGTTAGAATTTGTAAAAGTAGGCCGGAAAATTTTTTTTTTTGAATTTATAGAATCCAAAATTATTAATCCATTTTAATAAGATAAGTGGTGAGAGAAAGGTAATTATTTTTTGATTTTAACTTAAATGTACTTTATATTTAAACCTATTTAAATTTTCAGCCAATATCGAATTTTTTGAATTTACCTGATTCAGAAGTATTGAATTTTAACAAGATGAGTGATGAAAAAAAGGTAACTATTTCTTTGTTTAATTTTAAATTTTTTTTACCTAAAATAAAGTAGGTTTTTGGTCTAAACTGCAGTTTACGTGAATCGGCTGAAGCTTGAAGGGGGGATAAAGGCCGTGTCCAAACCCCCAAAACCAAAAACAATTCTTGGGGCAAAAGCCTCGTTTCGGAGATATTGCCCTCCAAGTTTTCTTACATTTTTGGATGGGAAATTTTTTTTTTTTGCCGGAATGGCCCTATTTTTTAAAAAGCATACAGGTGGTATCCCAGAACGAGAGGAGTGTTGGGGCGGAGGGCGGGCGGACTGGTGGTTGGTCAGTGGGATTTGCGGCACCATATGTTTTCCATTCAAAGTCGAGATTTTATATAATCAAAGCCCTTGCCAAATTCAAAAAAAATATTTGGTTACTTTAGATACGAATTACAGAATACAGATTTTTAGTAAAATATGTTTGAGCAGATTTTAGAAAATCCAAAAATTTTGAGTCTCCAATTTTAATATAATTCTTTATTTCTCCTGCCTACCTTTATAGTTTTTAATACATAATCTATCTTAGAATTTTATTTTATTTTTTAATTTTACTACTATATTTTCTTCTACTTATAAATGTATTAGGTATAGGTATCTACAGTGGTGTTTAAAATTATAAACTAAATTAAAAAAATTATGTACCTATATCAAAATATTTTACGGTTTTCTTTAGTTTTATTATGTTATTGTCACTCGGGAGGTGAGAAAACAAATTTAAAAGCCTTGCAATAATGAAAATTTTTTTACAAACAGTTTAATTTTACCATAAAAATGAGCTGTTTTCACTCGTTTTCGAAATTCTGAACTGGTTTTTGCATTTGAATTAAATTTGAATTTGTACGCGTATACTATCTATAATAATGGAAAAAAAAATTAAAAAAGAATGCCACTGTTCCTATAGGTATAATTTAAACATTTTTTTTTTGTGTTTAATTTTATTTTGATTTTTTAGGACCTTTTAAAGACCAACATCGATGCTTTAAAAAGCAAATACAATATGGTCTATAAGACCACGCTTAGAAAGAAAATTTCTAAGAAGGATTTTCAGTTAGCTGAAGGTAATTATATAATTATTATAATAATTTTTTATTTTTATTCTTCATTTAAAACGTTAGTGCAAAAATTGCTCCAAATTCACTTCAAAAAGATAGATTTTATGGCCTTATTTTATCTTTAAAAAATATCATCTAAGAGAGTGGATGGCAAAAAAAGTAAATGATAAATTTTTAGAACTTAAGATCTTTAATAATTTTCTGCTAACTAAATTCCAAAAAAGAACTAATAAAACTGCAAATCTATTAGATAAATAATTTTTTTAAACTTAAATCCAATTCAACTACCTAACCCCTCATTGCAATAATTTTCAAAATTAATCTCTTTAAAATGCATATTAATATAAGTTAAAAATTAATAAAAGAGCCAAGGACTTATTATTAAAGTGTAAAAAAAAACACATGTGAAGAATTTTTATGTAATTGAATGTTATTAAGGCAATAACATAATTATATTCATTTTATGCAACTTTTGTAGATCAAGAATTAAAATTTATTTTTTAATATAAAAAAGCATATTTAATCTGTAATAAATAAAAAGTAAAAAAATAATATATTATATATTAAAAAAAAAGTTTAGTTGACTAATACGTTATCTGCACTTGGACCTTAAAACTAACCTTTGAGCGGAAAATATGAAAGATTTATGTACAATCAAAATTCATCAAAATTATTTTGGGTTGTTCATTTAATCAAACTATTTGTGTTTATTTTTGAATATTTTATTGTTCTGACTTAAGCTTGTTCGCCTCTAAAAATTTTTCTGTTAATACAGACTTTTAATTATGTATATGATATTAAATCAAAGCGTAAATTTTATCTTAAAATTTTAATGTTTGAATTGATATTTGACACACGTTTAATGCTTAGAAATTTTAATAGAACAAACATTATTATATATTACTGATATATTATTGATTACAATGTGCTGATTGTAATAAAAAAAAGTTTCAATGAAAAAAATATGTTTTTTTTTGAAAATTTTTAGGTCTGTGGGGATGAATTGCAGAAGGGGCACTTAAACTCTAAGAAAGACAGCAAAAAGCTAACAAAATTATTCAACATGGAAAACAACAAAAAAAGTAGACAAACGTTATACAATTTATTTAGAAGTTTAGATTCAGGTATGTTATATAATATTTTTTAAAAAAGCTGGAAATTGGGGAATATTTTATTATTCCTTTTTCATATTTCATTATTTTATTTATTGTTGTCTTTGGACTTTTTTTTCCGGAGTTGAAATTCTTTCTACTTACGAAAATTAGATTTAGAAGTGGAAATTTCCAATTTATTCCCGAAGTTTTTTTTAGGTGCGAAGAGATACCTATACCTACCTATAACGTTTAAAAAACAATAAAGTTTTTTTACTATTTTTGTTCTGAAAAAGTTAGGAAAATTTATGTATATGTCGTTAGATAATCAGTGTCAGTAATTTCATTCAATTTAATTAATTTTCGATTAATTTATTTCAGTTTAAATTAATTAAAATATCAAAAATGCTTTTAAGGACGTAATCACCCCAACCCAAAATAAAAACTATTTTGTTCTCAGGGAAAGTTGTCTTAAGATTTTGCTCCCGGATAAAATTTTTAGAACGTGAAGGTTATTTGTGAAAATTTTGGGCAATTGTAAGAGTACTCTGGCGCAAAAAATTCGTTTTTATTTTGATTTACTTTTACGTTGTTATCACAAAATACATTATATTATATTATATCATTGTCAGCCGTCATGGTGTAATGCTGGTATTGCCCTTATCCTATGGCGTGTACGGTCGTGGGTTCGATTCCATTCTCGGAATTTGTATCACTTGAATTAAGTGTTTGCGTTGTTTTTAAAAAGCAAAAGATAATGACTTTGTGGCGAAACAATTGGCAAATTAATTTAATACCTCCCATCGAATACAAGTGTACCATACGACATTTTCAATGCCTTCGGTTTTTCTAAAAACAAACTGTTTTGCAAATATAATGTTTTATAATTGATTATTGATTAATAATAATAATTTTTATGTAACGTTTGTAAAAGTAAAAGATAATTTTGCAACTTTTTGTTCGATTGAAGTATATAGCTGTGGATGGCTTCCATGTATCCGCACGTACGCACGAATAAAATTTGATTTATTTTACCATTGACAGGCGTTGATTTATTGATTGGGGTAGCAAACTTAATTCATTAAATAAAATTTAAAGCAATAAAAATATTAATATATTATTTTAATTATTTAAATATAAAAAACCGAAAAATTAATGAAGAATATAACAAATTAAAAAAAACATTATGATAAAAACTATACACAGATTTTGTTGCTCGCTCCTATTTGCAAATAATTAATAATTTATCCGCATGTGAATAATTTTCTGAAACGTTGTAAGGTAAAAGTTAGGTAGGAATTTGTTGCTCATTTCTTTTTGGCACTAAAGTATTCTACGGACAATACGATTTCAAAATATGCAACGTAGGATTTTGTTGCTCGCTCCTATTTGCAAATAATTAATAATTTATCCGCATGTGAATAATGTTCTGAAACGTTGTAAGGTAAAAGTTAGGTAGGAATTTGTTGCTAATTTCTTTTTGGCACTAAAGTATTCTACGGACAATACGATTTCAAAATATGCAAAGTAGGATTTTGTTGGTCGCTCCTATTTGCAAATAATTAATAATTTATCCGCATGTGAATAATTTTCTGAAACGTTGTAAGGTAAAAGTTAGGTAGGAATTTGTTGCTCATTTCTTTTTGGCACTAAAGTATTCTACGGACAATACGCTTTCAAAATATGCAACGTAGGAATTTGTTGCTCGCTCCTATTTGCAAATAATTAATAATTTATCCGCATGTGAATAATTTTCTGAAACGTTGTAAGGTAAAAGTTAGGTAGGTAATTGTTGCTAATTTCTTTTTGGCACTAAAGTATTCTACGGACATTACGCTTTCAAAATATGCAACGTAGGATTTTGTTGCTCACTCATATTTGCAAATAATTAATAATTAATTTGGAAATAATTAATAATTTATCCGCAAGTGATTCATTTTCTGAAACGTTGTTGCGTAAAAGTTAGGTAGGAATTTGTTGCTCATTTCTATGTGACCATACGTACCACATTGCGTGGTACAGTCCCACTTTTTAAGCAAGCGTCCCACATTGCCATTTGTAACACATTTTGTACCACATTTTCGCCGTCAGCCACATTTGTACCAAATTTCATTATTCCGTTTTATTTCATTTCCACGACATTAATTATTTAACAGCTGTTTAGTTTTTGGCCGTCATTTTTAAAATATAATTTTATTCTGTTGAAAGTTCAAACTAAAGTTTGTTTCAAAAATTCTATAACAAGATTTTTATTCAAAAAAAAAAATAAAAAAATTAATATTACAAAAAAAAATTTGACTTACTCAAAATTAATAATTTTTATTACAATTTATAAATAATTTTTTTTCAAATAGGGTTATTCGATGTCGTCCACGCAAAAGAGAAGAAAATGTACGTTTACTACAGAGTTAGGGAAAGAATTTCCATATTTAATAAAATTGAAAAATTGTGACGACAAAATTAAATGCGGAAAATGTGATGGAACATTTTCTATAACATCTGGAAGATATAACATTAATCGACATTTGCTTACAGATAAACATAAATCTTCAATAGCGGCAGCTGCTTCATCGAACATTATTAACAGCTTTTTTATAAGAACCGAGTTTGGTGACAACGAGAAACAGATAGCCATAGCTGAAGCTGTATTTGCTTACCACACTGTGAACCATAACCATAGTTTCAGGTCAATGGATTGCACATCCAAACTTTTAAAAAAATTATTTAATAAAAATTTTCATTCCGCTCGAACAAAGACTGAAATAATCGTTAAAAATATATTTGCTCCATATTCTATTGAATTAATTCAAAAGGATTTGGAAGTAATTAATTTTTTTTCTTTGTATTCTGATGCCTCCAATCACAAAGACATTAAACTCTTCCCTACCTTGATCCGTTATTTTGATTGCATAGAAGGAGTTAAAATTCGGATGTTGGATTTCATGTCATTGCCAGATGAAACTGCGGATATGATCGAATTCGATAATTTGTGTATTGAAAAAATTTAAATTAGTTTCAAAACTGGCAGCGTATTGTGCGGACAACACGAACACCAATTTTGGAGGAGTGAACAGAAAAGATGGAAAAAATATTTTTACGATTCTAAATAAAAATTTTCAACAAACGATTGTGGGCATTGGCTGTGCTGCTCATATTGCACACAACGCAATTCAAACTGCTGCTGATCTCCTTCCTATTGATTTCAAATCCATAATAATAAAATTTATGGTCATATTCATATTTACACAGTTCGAGTAGCTTCACTGGAAGATTTTTGTGATGAAGCTGGTCTTGAGTACAAAAAAATATTAGGTTTCTGTAAAACTCGTTGGTTATCGCTGATGCCTGCGATTGAGAGAATTTTAAAACTATATCAACCACTGAAAAGCTACTTTCTTTCTTTAGAAAAATGTCCACGGATGCTTGAAAATTTTTTTAAAGATGAAACTTCAGAATTATGGTTATTGTTCTTGCATAATCAAGCAGCCCTCTTTGCAAATGCAATTAAATGCATGGAAGGAAATACAGAAACTGTAAATGAAATTTCAGAAAGCATCGATAATTTAAAATTGAAATGTTTGGAAACAGCTAATGAAAAGTTCCTACCATTAGTAGTCAAATCATGCTTAACAAAATTGGTCAACGAAGGTTCCATTAATGAAACTGGGTCCCTCTCGCACGTTAAATTTTTTTATCAAAATTGTTTCCAATATTTAGAAAAGTGGTCGGAACAATTTTCTAACAATAAAATGTTTAAATGAAAATGTTTCTAACATTAAAATGTTTAAATGTTTAAAAGAATTCCGCAATGGAAAGATATACAAAGTTCATTGGAATTTGTTTCTAAAAACTTTCCAGAACTTAAAATTGATGACGGCTCATTATTTGATGAATGCAGTTTTTTAAAAAAATATGTGATTAAAGAGAAAATACTTCAGTGGCATAAAAGTAAAATTACAGTTGATATGAGATGGGTTGAAGTATTTGATCATTTTAGAAAAGTAGATGTTCCTTTTCGAAATGTTTTGATTTTAGTTCAATATTTTATGTGTCTACCGGGTACAAATGCTGCCATTGAAAGATTTTTGCTTTGGTGAACATTATGTGGAGCTCTCAAAAAACACAATTAACAATCGAAACATTAAAAGCTATGCTTATTGTAAAAACTAATTTTACAAAAGATTGTGATACATTTTACTCAAATATTGTAAAAAATATTGAGCTGTTAAAAAAAATCAATTCTGCCGAAAAATATTTGTAAGCTGCATTTTTTGAAGTTTATACTTCTTTAGCGGCGTTTGATGAATTTTGGTAGAGGGTAAAAATCCATTTTCATATAGAATTTTTCTGAGAATCGTCATCATTTTTCTCAGAAAAATTTGAATAAGAATACTTATTTTTTTATTATATTTAAGAAACCCAATATCATATGGACAATATGGCTTAGTGGCTAGAACATCGGAGTGTAAGTCTGAAGGTGCCTGGTTCGATTCCCAATGAAAAGATTTTTTTTTTAATTTCAAATATATGTATATATAGGGCCCAATATTACAAGCAAAAAAATTATATATTCTACCAATAAAAAAATTATGTTCAAAAAAATTAAAAATTATGTTCAAAAAAATTTAAAAAAAAATGTATTCATTAGGGAATCGAACCTGACACCTTCACTCTTATAGCCTGATGTTCGAGCCACTAAGCCATATAGCCCATATGATTTTGGATTTCTAAAATATAATAAAAAAATTCTAATAAACTATTCTTTTTTTTGTTTTTATTTTATTGTAGGAGAATATGAAATAATAATACTCAAAAAAGAAATTAAGAAAAGAATTAGAATACTCAAAAAACACAAACAAAAAATTTATACAACACAAAATCTTCATCTATTTTGCCATAAATTGAGATTTAATATTATTTAGGAAAATAAATCAAAAATATTTTTTGTATTGTTTTAGAAAGCTAAACTCATATAGACGTAGTATGGCGTAGTAGTAGAACATCACACTGTAAGTCTGAAGGTGCCTGGTTCGATTCCCAATGACGAGTTTTTTGTGAAATATTTTAATTTTTTTGTTTTTATAATAATTAGTTTTTTTGAGATATTTAAACAAACCAAAATGTTTTTATCAGCCACTAATTTATCATTTTTATACATATTCTATTTTTGAAGCAAAACACAGAGCTAAGTAAAATTGTAGCAAATTTGGTGGCAAAGGTTATTTTTTGGTTCAAAAAAATTTGCAAATTAGGCGCTCTTTGATTTTTTATTTTAATTTATATAAATGGAAAAAACTTTTAATTAATAAATAGTGTTTTATAATTTTATAATACATATTATAAAATTAAAATGTAGCTAAAAACTTATTTGAGAACTTAGTTGAAAACTGTATAATTTCATACATGAATTAATGCAATTGAATATTGCTATAAAATGGATGTAAAAAATATTGGAAACGTTGACAGATGCATAAATTTAAGTATCGAGATGCTATTTCTTTTTAAAAATTTAATTGTGAAAAAAACTATCCTATTCAGAAATCAGTTTTTTAATAGCGAGTTCAATGAACTATTTTTCAATATTGTGGGCAGCGTTCTGCAATATTCACAGCTTTTTCGTGCAATCTTATTTTCACAATAGAATTAATATAATCTTGTGATCATTCATAAAAAATTTAGACACCGGATAATAGGTATATCACTAAAGTCCCAACTAATTATCAAACATGTTTTACCACTTACTATGACAAGACAGTTATATGTATATATGTATTTAAACAAGCATTTGTTAATCCTGTTGTAGTTAATAAGATAATAAACGCTAAAAAAAGTACGAATTTCCCGGGAGAAAAATAAGTAAGAAAAGTGATCACATTTCATTTCATGTTTCATGTTTTTGTTTTATTTTTTTACAGAGATCATGTAACCACTAAAGTTATAAACATTATATCCTATAAAACAAATTTATAATATTGGACGCACTAAACTCGTTACAAATAATTTTATTAAAGCCTTGAGAATTGATAGTATAGATATCGATCAAGTAATTTATCATTATAGGTTTTCCCGGCTCAAAATATGCAAAAAAAAAATTTTCAAAATAGGTAGCTCTGGTGAAATAAAGATTACCAGACCAAAAATTTTGGGTAGGAATTCATAATTATCGTAACTTTTTTAATTTCAAGTATATGTATATATAGGGCCCAATATTACAAGCAAAAAAATTACATATTCTACCAATAAAAAAATTATGTTCAAAAAAATTAAAAATTATTATGTTCAAAAAAATTAAAAAAAATTAAAAAAAAAATGTATTCATTGGAAAATCGAAACTTCACTCTTATAGTCCGATGTTCTACACACTTAGCCATATAGCTCATATGATTTTGGATTTCTCAAATATAATAAAAAAATTCTAATAAACCATTCATTTTTTTGTTTTTATTTTATTGTAGGAGAATATGAAATAATACTCAAAAAAGAAAATAAGAAAAGAATTAGAATACTCAAAAAACGAGTTTGAAAAATTAACTAACACAAACAAAAAACACACGAAGCAGTCATAGAACTGCCTACAGAAGTTTATACTTAAAAAACACACGAAGCAGTCATAGAACTGCCTACAGAAGTTTATACTTAAAAAACACATGAAGCAGTCATATAACTGCCTACAGAAGTTTATATGTACTTAAAAATTTAAACTATGAAATAACAGTGGCTACTGAGTAGGCTACTGAGTACAAAATGTAAATTAAAATAAAAATATTTTAATTTACATTTTGTACTGTCATTTGTAGCCACTGTTATTTCATAGTTTAAGTTGATAAGTACAAACTTCTGTAGGCAGTTCTATGACTGCTTCGTGTGTTTTTTAACACTTCCACTCTATTAATAAACAATGTTGATGTGAAAATTTCGCTTACATTAGAAAAACAAGATATTTTTTTGTTCTTTAAAGATAATGATGAAAGTTATTTGAAAATACATGAAGCAACATTATTTATGCGTCATGTAATGTAACAATAAACCCAAACATTTTAATTGCACACAACACAATTTTAGAAAAAAATAATGCAAAATATTATTACAAAAATTTTGAGCTGAAAACGTTTACAGTACCCGCAAATACTTCAAATATATCATTAGATAATGTATTTATTGGACAACTTCCTAACACATTGTTGTTTTGTATGGTTAATAATAAAAATTTTAACAGTAAACGTTCAAAAAATCCATATCATTTCGATCACAACAATTTGTCACGATTTCAAATTTATGTAAACGGGTATCCTGTTCCAAATTTACCAATTGAAACAGATTTCTCAAGTTCAACAAATACCCGAGCTCTTTATTTAGTGGTACTGGAATAAACCACTCTAATAGTGGTCATCAAATTACAAAAGAATTATTTGGCAAAGGATATACAATTTTGGCGTTTGATTTAACACCTGACGGTTCAGGCAACGAAACATGTCAGAGCATGTTAAACCAAGGAACAGTAAGAATTGAGGCTAAGCTGTCGAGTCCACTTTCTTCAACCTTAACTTGTATTGTTTACGATGAATTTGATACCAGTTTAGAAATTGATAAAAACCGTAATATTTTTAGAAACCTATAAATACAATGCTCATTCATAAGAAAAAACAATTACTATAAATTCGCTTATTGTAACGGATCATGATAAGAAAAACATACGTTCTTGTGGACATTGCATTCTGTTCAGCAGATGAGTCTAATGCCTTGGACAGACTGACACGATTAACATGTTCTTGATCAAGAACATGTTAATTTTATGTTTTTGAAGTAATTTTCCCATAGTAATAAAAACAAGAACAAGAACATGTTCTTGCGAAAACATGTTGTTATTAAAGGATGGGTTGAGTAATTTTTACAAATATTTCGTGAGGCAATATGTGGAAGCCATTAATGTTCACTGGGGTATCATTTTTGACGTTGACTTTGACAATTTTATGTTGTATTTATTTGTAAACAAATGAAAAAAAAGTTTGTTATTGTTTTTTATTTTGAATTTGAATTGAATTTGTAGGTATATTGTATTGTTTACTTTTGTTTTTAAACTTGAAAAAAAAAAACAGATGTTTATCTGTTTTGTGAAACACATTAAAGGTAGTCTGTTCGGTCGATTTTAATAACATGTTTTTGTGCTCAAGAACATGTTTTTCGAGTTCAGTCTGTCCAAGGCATTATACAATTTTTGCAAAAAAAATTAGTTTAGTTGGAATTAAAGAACCATGTAAAATATTTGGAAAAGAATTAGAGGTCAAAATCCCCGTAAAAGATATAAATGTAGAAAACCTTGAAAATTTTACGTTTGGACAAATTCACAATGAAAAAAATAAAAATGAATTACATCATTTGCTCAACAAATTTGATGTTGTTTTGACCAGCTGTAAAGCTAAAAAACAATTTTTAGAACAATGGATTAAGACAACTGCACTTATTATTTATTTTTCAACAATGTATTAGCTAAAAAATGAATCAACACAAATTACAAACTTACTCAAATCTAATAAAATTACTAGCCGTTATTTCAAGGGAGTATTTCCCATAAACCTCATACCAAAAACTGTGAGAAAACCTGCATTATTTGTTGTTAATACAGACCCGTCAAATAAACCAGGTACACACTGGCTTGCTGTCTACATACCCAAACAAGGATGTATTGAATACTTCGATTCTTATGGTCTACCACTTAAACAATTAGTAAAATTTATAAAAACCCAAAAAAAATGTTGTATTTTTAATAGAAAACGTTTGCAAAGTAATTTTTCAACACAAGATGTTTAGGAAAAAGTATGGCACATTTTTTGCAAACATTTGGCAAAACCAATTTTGCTCACAACGATGAAATTATCGTAAATTTATTTAAAAAACTATTCAATGTTTAACAAAAATCGTATAAAATACCAAGTTTTTTTTGCCTAATTACGAATCAGTTCAACAACATGAATGAAACCACATCCGAAACACCGCTAACAAGTTTATTGTTGGCATACACATATTATTTAAATCCAAAACAAAACTGTAAAATCAGCATAGGTTATGATTCAATAAATTATAAGACAACAGTGATTTTTGGCCGTGTTGGAAAAAAATCTATCAATTTAACGTTTGAAGATTGGGATAATTTTTACAACAGTTTTAAAATTTATTGTAGCAAACTAGCCGTAGATGAAAAAATTGTCAAAACAGGAGTAAAATTGGAATTTATTAAAAATGAAAATAAACATCAGTTTCATCTAAAATGGGAAGAGTATCATAATTTTACACTCATAAGTGATCTGATTCATGCAGTAATGTCTTATAATAAATCAGCTGAGCCAAATGTAGAAGAATATGTAAGACAGTATGTGAAAAAATGCGTAACTTTAAATAAAATGAGACTAGATCATACAGATTTTTATCTTCCAATGCACTTTTATAATATGGTTCAATGTAATTACTCACGTTTGTTTTATGAAATTAATATTGTACCAAACTATTTGGAATGCATTTAATAATCTCACAATTGTATACATTTTTTTGTAAATAAAAAAAAACGATAATATCAAATCATATTTTGTTTTATTAACTGTATATAAATATTAACACAATTTTTCAGAGCACATCTCACATATTGTTTATTATTTTGATCTTGATAATGATGTACATAGCCGGGAATTTCATAACGTCTTAAATTGCTTAACGAAGGTAGTTCATCTTTAATGTCGAAAACATTTGATAAATACTGTCTCAAAAATTTATTTTTGGTTTCTCCTTTGACATAGACTTTTTCAACATTTCTTAGAATTTCAAGTATTTCAGGTATTTTGTTGTAATCAATTTCACCATCTTCCCAATCCAATTCATTAATATGTGATTTGTTGTACTAATTTTGTCTTTGACCTTCCGTTGTAAGCTCTTTTAAATTAAATGGTGGTTCAAAAAAATAATAATTCGTTAAAAATGTTCCATTCTCTATAATACACAATTCTTTCAAAAACAACTGTTTCCTATTCCCAACTAAAAATTGCCCGTCAACAATGTACACCGAATTTGACATCTCAACATAAACTAAATAAAAATTCTACACATTTTATTTTTATACAAAATCCCCTCTTTTATTTAAAAAAAAAACGTAAGTCCGAGCCCGAGCCCTACCCGAGCGCGAACGCGACCCAGCGCGAGCGCGACCCAGCCCGAGCGCGAACGCGGCCCAGCCCGAACGCGAGCGCGGCCCAGCCCGAACGCGAGCGCGTGCCGTGAGATTTCGGGGCTTTGTTGGTTTAATCAGTTGAGCCAAAACCACCTTCACCTCGAACAGTTTTGTTTAAAGATTTTTCTTCTTTCAATTCTGGATAAAAAATTTGTACACAAATCAATTGTGCATTTCTATCACCACTTTTTACTTGAAAATCAATCTCAGAATAATTAAAGAGTACAACATAAAAATTTCCACGATAATCTTCGTCCTGCATCAACGTCAAGAAAATGTTTAACAGCCAAGCTCGATCTTGGTGCAATTCTACCATAAGATCCTGGTGGAACTTCAATTTGAAGATTGGTTTTAATTAAACATTTATCCTTGGCTGGAACAACACAATCATAAAATTTTGGTCCTCCTGATGCAATCTCAGAAATGTATGCGTTGGTACCGTAATCCATTAGTTCATTTGTTAAATCACCAATAAAATTTCCAGTTCTGATATCATATTGCAACCCTGGTTTTTCTATATAAATAGCACTGTCAGTGTCTACATAAATAAGATTTTCATGTCCTATCTTGTTCATCAATTTGTACAATTCTATCCTTGCATGGTTGTGAATGCTCCAATTATTAAGCTTTGGTTTTTTAACGCAGGTAAAAAGTTTTCGTTGTTTATTTCGTAATTAACCCAGATGTGAGTCTTATCAGCAACAAATATATTTGTGATTTTTATTTTATCAGTATATATTAATTTATAAAAATCTTTAATGTTATTAAAAACTTCGGTTTTTGATTTAAATTCATGTTTAGTTAGTTTGCCCTATAACGAGTTCAACAATAGCTTAGCCAAACTTCGAAAAGAAGGATTTTTCATAATTTTATCTGCTTCTAAATGAATTCCTTCTTTTTCCCAAAACTCTTTTATAAAATTGCTTCTTGTTCTTCTGTAACTATTTGAGGGGTGAACCACTGGCTTCCGTTTTTATTTTAAGAAATAAATTCATATAGTCTGTGAAAACTCCTCCACGGGCAGGAAGCACCGGTAAATGTAAATTTTGAGGTGGACAAACTGAACATTTTATTAATCCGTTAATGTTTGTCAAATTATTTATAAAATCTTTACATTCATCTCCTTTGTAAATTTTAGGATGTTTTTTAGGATATTTGCAATACTTATTAACGTAAGGGTAGAGAGAAGTAAAATCAACATATCTCATTTTTTCTCCCTCGTTACACTTGTGGTATAATTTAAAAACTTCGGTGCGACCCCCAAAAATTGAATCGCGGATATTTAGGGGTATTTTGTTCAAAATAGATCGTTTTAAATGTTTTTGATCTATTTGAGGGTTTGTTTTTAGAAAACTTTGAAATTCACACTCCCAAGTACAAATTATTTTAAAACCTAACGATTGAATATATTTTAACCGTTCTACTGTAGAGTAATATTTTTGATCCATATAGTACATACCACAAAAATACGATTTTCGATCAAGAAAACATGTCTTGCAACCGTGAAAAAAACACCCAAGAAATTCGTAAATTATATTTTCAGAAGAATCAAACCCGTGGGCTATAAAATTAGTATTAGGTATTGGTACTCATAAACTATTTTACTACAATTTTCAACATTTTTATATTCTAACCACATAAAACCAATTAAGCTTGGATTTTTGTTTTTGTTATAGTTATTAAAAGGTACAGTACCCAAAAAATTTGGTTTTAAAAATGTTTTTCTAAATGCCATTAAACTTGATTGGGCTAAAGTCAAGCATTGTAAAAATGGATTAATTTGTAAAACTATTCATAAACTTGAGACAACCTTTTCTTGTTGATATTGGTTTTATTCTTGACAAGTTAGAAGTAGGGATAGTTTTAAAAATTGTATATAAATTCGAACAAAAAATTAAGATATTTAGTTTGAATTTTATTAACGAATAGTTTTAAATTATAGCGTATTTTAACTGAAGCCGAGGATCGGAAACCATTTTTAAATGTTAAAGACTTGCCACTTAATAAACCTCTAAAGGTTCAATTGGTTAAAAAAATACCAACACAATACGGAGAAAAATTTATTGCTGAAACAGAAATTGGAATTATTTTTTTAAATAGTTATTTAAACACATTAATTAAAGAAGCCAATGATGACAGTAACAACTTTTTTGAAACCGATCCAAATTTATTTTTAACTATTACAAATATTGAAAACAATAGACCCACCATGAAATTTTCAATCATCAAAAAGAAATAATTTTTTTTTTATAATATATATGTGGTGTTCAATTCACTTGTATAACTTATGAATTTGCCTATGAACATGTATTTTGTTGTTGTTTGTATAAAAAATTTTATAAAATATACAAAAAAAAATATATACAAATATACTAGCTCAGGGGCTACTTTTTTTGTATATTTTGTATATTTTAGACAAAATGACAAATCATACAACGAAATAAAAACAACAAAAAAAAGTTTGTTATTTTTCAAACTAAAAAATTGGTTAAAAAAAAATTAATGTTGTCAATAAATTGATATTAAAAAATAATACATAATTAAAATGCCAACAAACAACAAAGTCAAATTAATAGAAGGGTTAATGCAATGTGCAGCTGAAGAACTGCAGCTTATGAATGATTCAGGTAAGTAAATGAAAACACTTATTAAAAAATATGAGAAAATAAAAACCTTGTCTTATACTTCCAATAATAGTTTCCTGTACTGAGATAGTGCATTTTTAACATTTTAGACTAAAATGTTAAAAAAGCTCTCTTTTATATTAGACTTTTAAATCTTTTGTGATGAGAAGTCGTATTTAATTTTTTATTTTTTTTTTTAAACAAATTTAAACGAGTAGATAATAGAATAAATGAAGACAATAAATGAAATAATTTTAGATTCTGAAGCTGATGATGTGCTAGAGGAATTAGATGAAAAAATTGCAATTATAAGTTCTTATCGATATACCTTCAGAGGCATTGTTCCCAAAAATGATACTTGGTTTCACCCTATACTTATGAAATTGGACTCTGAGACATTCAAAACATTATTACGGGTGACCAGGGAACAATTTAATGCAATTTTAATACTCATTAAAGACCATGAAGTATTTAATGGAAGGAATTGTCACAAGCAATTCGCCCCCGACTTTCAACTAGCCTTGGTTTTATATAGGTTAGGATCAAGCGGAGAAGGTGCTACAGTTAAAAAAATTGCTTCTCTTTTCGGAGTCGGAGACGGAGGAACGATTGATAATATCACAGGTATTTATTCTGGCTTATCAAATTCTATACGTAATATCAAAATAATTGAAAATTTAGTGATTTTTTTGTTTTTTACTTATAAAAGATATAGTTAAATACAAATTTTATTTATTAAAAACTATTTTTTTTAGGTAGGGTTTTTCAAAGTCTATTGGCGCTTAGACATAATGTTATTAAATGGCCAAGTGAAGAGGAAAAAAAACAAATAGTTGCCGACAACATTGACGATCTACCCTATTGTATTGGATATGTCGATGGGACGGAAATTCGTCTTGCTGAAGCTCCGACATTGGATCACACTTCGTACTTTTCCAGATGTAACCAATATTCAATTAAATTTCAATGCGTTTGTGATCCTTTTTACCGAATAAGACATATCATGGTTGGGTACCCCGGTAGTGTTCATGACGCGAAAATTTATTCAAATAGCTCAATTGGAAGAAATCCGCAAACATTCTTTGATGGAGAAGAATGGATAGCTGGGGACTCTGCTTATAGATTAAGTACTTTTGTTATAACACCTTTTAGAAAAAACTCAAAGGAAGAAACTTCAGAGACTCGTAGAAAATTCAATAGAACATTTAGCAAATACCGAGTACGAATTGAACATTGTTTCGGATTTTTAAAAGAGAAGTTCAATTCATTGAAGGAGTTAAGAATCAAAATATTGAACATGCAAAGCCATAAATTTGCTTGTGAATGGATACAAGTATGCTGCATTCTACACAACATAATATTACCATATTTAGAAGAAGATGATTATGAATTATTTACTTCAAATAAATCCGTAGTGGATGTTGATGAAGATGAAGCGGCCAGAAATTCAGCTGACACGGACAAGGACGGGGTTAAAAAAAGAAAAGCTATACTATAAATTTTACTTAAAAAATAGGAAAAATTAATAATTTAACATTGGCAAAAAAAAATTTTTAAAAACAAAAACATTTTTATATTTATTTTGTTTTAATGCGAATAATGTTTGAAAGTAGTTCATTTATTAAATTTATTATAGCAATTTAATATATAATTTTAAATCCACAATATTAAACAGAGTTTTATTTATCAATGTATGCGATAATATAACCCTTCATTAACTGATCTACATATAGATACCGTACGGGTTGGTGACGAAATTCCTTATGCCAAAATTCTTTATCGAAAATTCAAAATTCATTAGGGACAAAATTCGCTATGGACAAAATTCATTAGGAACAAAATTCATTAGGGACAAAATTCTTTAAAAAAATATTTTTAATTAAAAAAATTAAAAAAAAAAATTTTTAATTAAAAATATTTTTTTAAAGAATTTTGTCCCTATTTTTGTTTTAATATAAAATTTATATAAATCAACCTGGCAATGCGATACCTACCTATATTTTACGTTGTTTCTTTATTTTTTGAATTTAGAGTAGGTTAGGTGGGGACCGACTAACTCACCACGTCCTTGTCGTGATCCCCGTGTAACGCAGAGAGTGAATTGAATTTTAATAAAAAGAATTTTTTCATAGTGAATTTTTATCCGTAGCGAATTTTGTCCATAGTGAATTTTGTCCTTGGTAAATTTTTTCCATAGTGAATTTTGTCCATAGTGAATTTTAAAAAAAGAATTATTTTCGAAAAAGAAGAATTTTGTCCATTTGAATTATGGGATGAGGAATATCGTCACGATCCCATACCGTATTAATAAAAATGCTTCTCGTATTAACTAATACGTTTATTACTCAATTCATTACGAAGGGCTACTTTTTTGAGCATTTTTCTCGTTCTATTCATATTTAAGTCATTGAATTAACCGAAGACAGGATTTTCGAAAACTTCTAAAAAAAAAATAATTCTTATTCATTTGAATATTCATTAATTGCAAACATTTCCCTTCATCTAAATCTGAAATTAAAATAAAACAATAATAATGAACGTCTTTTCATTTTATTTATTTACTAAAAAGATTAAAAATTGAACACAGTGGTTGAACAATTGGAACATTTTTTTTTTTGTATTACTACTTATTTATTTAAATTTATTTCTTTTTTAATTTTTCATTTTCAATTTCAAACTTTAATTTCTCCAGTTCAAAATTTTTTTCAATTTTTAGTTTCTCAATCTCCAATTTGAGCTTTATGTTCTCCTCTTGTTTTAACTGTAAATTTATTTTCTTTTCTTCAAGCATTGTTTGTTGTGCAAACCTTTCTTTTTCGAAGCTTAGTTGTTCTCTTCGTAACACCATTTGCTCTTTCTGTATAAATAAATTTTCCTCTTTCATCTTCATTTCTTTCTCAAAATTTTTATTTTCTATCTCATTTTTCTCTGAAAGAAATTTAATTCTTGTCTTTTGAAACTCATAAATGACGTCAGTGGAGCTTGCCCATTTTCTTTTTTTTGAAAATGGAGTAGATGACATTGATTTTTTGTATTTTTGTATTTGTTCATCATCATTTTCAACTTGGTCTTCATTATTTTTTTGTGGCCGATTGATAGCTGAACGCGGGAAGTTTTTGCCGAAAGTTTTTGGATTTATATCTGATTGACTTTCTAATGATGAAGAATCAATTGATAGTACCACATCATTAACCTTAGGAATATCTGGCATTGTGTAATCTTCATTATAATTGAAGTCTTCTTCAATAAATTGACGGAATGAATTGTCGGTGACTTCTCTTTCTACAGAGTCTCCCGAATCAAAGCTGTATGGAACATTGAAATTTACCTTGTTTCCATAAATTTCATCCATCAAATCAAAATAAGGACACAGCTTAAGGACATAATCTAAAACAAATTAAATTATTAATAATAATTTAAAAGAAGGACCTGGTTAAACAATTATAAAATCCTGACTGGTAAAACACCGAAATGAACTAAAGTCAAAAAAAATTTACTTTGGTTCATAATGAAATTAAATCGAAAGCCAAAAATTAATAAATGTCGAAAATATTTTTTTTGCATTTTTCTTCTGCGTTTCTTAAGCCGCTGAGATAAGGAAAGGTCTCAAAAAACATTGTTAAAAATTCCAAAAACAGGACAAAATAAATTTTTATTTATTTTAAATTTATGTTTTTTTGTTTTTTTTTATTTACCTTTAACTGCTCCTTCTTCAACACCCGATCCGGTATTGTTTTTCCATTCAATTGCCTTTGAATAGGTTTTTCGCAAATTCCACACTTTTGCTTTTACTTGCGCCTTTGTGACCCCATTCAATGGAATCGCAAGCAATAGTTTTTCATAGAAAACGGCTGCTGTTGGTTTCTAAAATTAAATTAAAAATAATAATTAAGTCATATTTTCACTACATACATTAAATTTCTCTTACTTCTATCTCCGAGTTCTTGCGTATTGTAGCCAACAAATATTCCAAGACACTAATTTCTTCGTCTTTCGACCATTTTTTGGTGGATATGCGGATCCTATTTTTCTTCAAAGTGAGATTTGTTTCTGCCATTATTTTGAATTAGTTATTTTGAATTGGTATTTTATAATTTTTAATAATTTATTTTTATTTTTTTATTAATTTTGAATTTAATAAACACTTTTTATTTAATAAACACTATTTATATTATTTTTTTCTTCAGATTTGTATTTAAAAAAATTAAATAAAAATTATTTTACGTTAACAATTAGAAGTTTGTATAACGTAAAAAAAAAATGTATTCAGTTCAAAAGCTGTATATTTTTTATACAATAGTCATTTCATAAAATATACAAAATTGAATTGAACACCACAATAATATATTTAAAATAATTATATAATAACTTAATGTAAGCAGGGTTTTTGGGTATTTTATAATTTAAATGTATCAAATAATTGTTTTAATTTTTTATATGAATTAATAAATTTTATTTACAATATTTGTGGTACAAAATATTGATATTGCAATATATTTCCTATACAAATTGCTTCAAAAAATATATTTTCCGATATTTTCTATACAAACTACTACCAAAAATATATTTTTCAAACAAATTGCATTGGAGAAATATATTGTCTACGCAAATAACTAAGAAGAAATATATTTTCTATGAAGAAAATATATTTTCTATGAAGAAAATATATTTCTTATCCAAATAACTATGAAGAAATATATTTTCAAAGAAATTACTACCGATTACTACCAAAAATATATTTTTTCAAACAACTTGTATTGAAGAAGTATATTCTCTACGCAAATAACTAAGAAGAAATATATTTTTCAGCAAACTACATATTAAAAAATAAATTTTTCAAACAAATTTCTGTGAAGAAATATATTTTCTATGAAGAAAATATATTTTCTATGAAGACAATATATTTTCTATGAAGACAATATATTGTCTATGAAGAAAATATATTTTTTATCCAAATAACTAAGAAAAAATCGAGGAAAAAATATATTTTTTTAGCAAACTACATATTAAGCAATATATTTTTCAAACAAATTTCTGTGAAGAAATATATTTTCTATGAAGAAAATATATTTTCTATGAAGACAATATATTTTCTACAAAAATTTCTTTAAATAAATATTTTTTTAATCGAACTTGTATTAAGAAATTTATTTTTTAAAGAAACTTTTATGAATATATTAATTTTTTAAACAAATTGCTATATATACTAGGTAGGTAGTTAGTATTTTTCGAGGTATTTCTATAAAAATATCGAAACAAAATTATTTATTAAGAAATATACTTTCTATTAAAATTATTGTAAATATTGAAAATATATTTTTCAATAAAATTAACGAAAATTAACAATTAAGACTATTAGGTAGGTATGAAAATTATATTTAATCTATTTAATATCTCTAAAATTAACCTATATTATCGACATACTATTACCTATTTAAATTAAAATTAAAATTAAATTGAAAACAATTTAATAAATAATTCTTATTATTAAAAAATTATAAAAAGAATTTTCTTGTTTTTATTTAAAAGGCACCACAAATTAAAATGCACAATAATTTTTTGATTTTCTGTCACAAAAACAAAACAAAACAATCTGCAATCTTGATGACATTCTTGATATTTCACTCATTACGTCATTGCAATCTTTAAAACACTGATTTATTAACTTACACTTGTTTAAATGTCCAAATAATGCCCCCTATGACCATAAATTGTACTGATACGGCATACAAAATTTCTATTTACATTGAAATTTGTATGAAAATTAACAAATTTAAATATTTTTTGAGCTATTAAATATTAATTTATAAAAAAGGATAAAAAAATTTCCACATCTTCGGAATATCGCTGAGCAGCAATTGTATATTTAAAAATATTTTCCTATGTTATTTTTTTTTTTCGTTAGAAATACTTGAAAATAGAAAAATGTACATTATTTGAACTATTAATTTTTAAATTTGTTAATTTTCATACAAATTTCAAATTTCGACTCAGAATTGGCTGAAACTTGGAGGGGATAGAGGCGGTACCCAAACTCCCAAAACCGAATTCAGTTCTTGGGACAAACGCCCCGTTTCGGAGAAAGGGCCCCCAAAATTTTCATTAATTTGTATGGAACATTTTTTTTGTGCCCGATTTGTCCTACTTTTGGGTAGGTGGTAGAGGCGGTCTCTAAAATGTTAAATCCAAGACGGTTTTTACGGGAAAGCCCCCATTTTGGAGTTATGGCGCTTCAAAATTTTCATACTTTACTTCATACGTTTTTTAAACACACACATATTGGTTGCCTAAAATGTTATGCGTTAAGCGGTGTCTCGAACGGGGTGTTAAGTATTGCAATTATAAATATTTCGTATGAAATTCTATGAAATTTCATCAACAAATAGCCTAAATTTGGACATAGTCGAAGAATGACACACATAATTTAATTTTAGATGCTATACGAGTTACCTTTTTAACTGAAAGGCGAAAAACGATGCTGTTTCTATCTTACGAAAAAGTTTTTTATGTACTGAAAATAAAATTATTTTCTAAGACCAGCGGGTCAAATTTTAGTGCTTAATTTAGTGTTAAAGAGTTAAATAAAAGTATCACAACGGCAACTCTAGAGTCAAAATAACTTTCTCACGTGCAGGCTCAGACGCTTTGATTGATTTATAGCCGGCTAGGTCAGGCGGCCTATTTTCGGCAAAGCCACAGCGACGAATTTATGATGATTATTCATGAATAGGCGCTAGACGAATTTTAAAAATCAATCAACCCGCCACGAAATTGGCTTGCAGATACTAGTAGGATTAATTACTGAAAAAACACATCTATATTTATATAAGTACTGATCATTTTTCGAATTACTTTTTTTATATCGGATAAGAATTTTTTTGGTTCCCAAAAATTTTTTTTGTTCCAGCTTTTTTAAGTAATTTCCACCCAGCCGCAGCCACGATTTTAAAATTTTTTAAGCCGCAGCTGCAAGAAATTAAAAATTTGTTAAATAGGCCGCAGCCGCATTAAAAATGACGGCGTCTTAGCCTGCTCACATGATCACTTTTGTTTTAAAAAAAAACAGTTCTTATTATATTTTTTTTCAAGTTTTGAAAGTGAAAATTTCTATAAAATATATTTAAAAAAACGAGGTAATAAAAGCGGGAAAAAAACCATTGTGTTTAAGTCGGTTTAAGTCTAAGCGTAATATTTAAAAATTATAAAAAAAGTTTAAAAAAATTGGTTTTTGAAAATTTGTCCAACAAATTAAAAAAATTAAGCAAATTAAAAAGTAGTTGTAATATTAAGCAAATCGGAGTAAAAAAACAAGGTAAAATAATAATAAAAGAGGAAAAAAACTATTGTGTTTAAGTGTAATAGGTATTATTTAAAAATAATTTACCTAAAAAAAACAAAGAAAAAAAATGGTTTTTAAAAATTTATCCAACAAATTAAAAAAAATTTTAGAATTAGCAGAGTTAAACGAAAAATTAATTTCAAAATATGAAAACTCTAATGTTTTCTTAACTAAAATAACCAATTTCGTCCGAGACGAATTGGCTGACTTTAATTTTTCAGAATCTGAAAAAAAAATAATTTTTGGAACCCTTTATTGGGAGAATCCAACAAAATTTAAATTTTCTCCAGGCGATGAAGTAACCCTGGTAGAATTATTTAAAAATTTGAAAAAAGTAAAAGCTCCGGTATTCACCGAACATTTAGACATAAATTCAAACTTATGTTCTGCAGAGGAAGAATCCAGATCTCCCAAATCAAAGAAAAGGAAACAAAATCAACCAATTGGCTTCGATAAAATCAAAAATGAGTTTATAATGTTATTAACAAAGTTCGTTCGTAAATTTTCGCCTGAAATTAATAAAGAAAATATAGCAAAGTGTACTTCTGATGCAGAAATTTCTAATGGAGAATATGAAATAGTTTTTACTTGTACTGTTTGCTCAACAAATTTTACCATTAGAAAAAAAATTAATCAAAATGGTCAAGGTGTTTGGCAAACCTCAAATTTTTATTCGCATTACAAAAAACATTTCAAAAATAAATGTGATTACTCGAATGACTGTAAGAAATCATCGGAAAAAAAATAAATCAGTTTTTTATCAGTTTATCAGAAGAGGTAAGTAAAAAAAAATATTAAATTATTAAATTATTAAATTCAAAACTTTGGTGGAAAGTGGATACCTGCCTGTGAGAGACATTTGGAGGCCCATGTCAGACAACATCAGGCCCTTATTTACTGAAAAAAATTAGCCTTTAAAACAAATTGTAGATATTAATTCAAAAGCTCGGTAAGTTTTTCACTATTTTTTTTTTTAATTTAATATTTACGTTGTTCAAAACTACCTCTTCATCATTGTCAATTTGACCCTTGATTGTGCTTAATGATGTTGTTAATTCTTGGTCTGAATTATGGTTATTCAATTGTGATGTGTTATTTGGTGATTCTGATTTCTGAACTTCAGTTATACGATTAAGAGATATTACAATTAGAATTTTTTTTTAATGATTAAGAAAATAATACTTACTAGGTGTAAATTTTACAAAAAAAAATAAGAATTCCACGTAGGTTTGTCCAGTTTCTCAAACCAGAAATCGTCGTCTCCAAAATTTCGACCAATACCAGGTCATCATCAATAGAATTACAACTAATAGTTTTCACCAGATCTAGAATTTTATTAAAAAATTTATAAAATATTTTCATAAACCATTAAAAAAATATTATAAATACATTAACAAATTTTTTAACAAAATTACCTCTATCAAGTTAGCCCCCCCACCTTCGAAAAAAAAGTTCGGACCTATAAAAAAAATTTTGTACTATTTATGTGCTAATTTGTTACTCTAATCCGGATTTTGTTGCTCGAACCGTTTAGCAGAAAATCGGGGCCGAAATGGGTGGGGCCAGCTTGCATCAAGCTAGCCCCCCCCCATTGTGAAAAATATATATAGAGTGTTCAAATCCAAAAAATCAATACACCAGAATTTGTTGCTTTTTTGTTGCTCTAAAATAGTCGAAACACATTTTGAAAATATAACGTTGTTTAGAAAATACGTTATACAAATACTGAACAAATAGCACTACTAGGGCCTGCAATACCGGTATACCGGTATAGCGAATACCGGTATTCTGAGGATATTTTTTAAAACCGAAATACCGGTATTATGACATATAAATACCGGTATTTCGGTATTTAAAATATCATACATTTGAAATTTATTTAAATCATACATACGGTTGCCAGTTTTTAAAAACCCGAAATCTGGACAAATTTAAATTTTATTGGTTCAAATCTGGACAAAAACTAAAGAAATCTGGATAAAAATCTGGACAAAAATTATATGATTTTTTTAAAGAATTTACCAAGAAACAAATTAATTTAGTATTTTTCATGGATCAATATAATTTTATTGCTTTTTAATTCATACTGAATTCTTATTATAAAGATAGAAAATTATTATATAATGTTACAATCTGCATTATATAAAACCAGTGCATTTTTTGTAAAGAAATAGCCTGTGGAACTCAACATATTTCTAGGTAGGTTGTAACCAATTCTCAACCACCTAACTCATTTTTTCACTTTCAATGAACAAAAAAGATAGAATATTAGCACTTACCACTATAAAGTTATGATTTTTGGATTTTTCAGACATTTTTCTACATAAATCGGGATTGTTTATTTTATTTTATTTTTTTTAAATTCGTAGAATAAAGAAAAAAAAAACCATTTTCTCCTATTCTCAGTTCAGCCACCCAAATTATATACTTGTTTTTGTATTAATTAATAAAATTATCAATTTATAGAATTTCTTTTAAATTTTTAAATAAATCACCAATACCTCTATAATACCGGTATACCGGTATTTATTTAAATACAATACCGAAAACCGGTATTGATTTTTGTCTCCGGTATTGCAGGCCCTAAGCACTACGTATTAAGCAATGCTATATTTCCAAAATGTTTTTACGGTAATGTACAGCAACAAAATAGCAACAAATTCTGGCATAAAAAAAAGTTTTTTCGATTTGAGCTATCTATATATTTTTTTATGCATACTGAAAAAGCAATAATGAACGCACTTGTTAAAAATCAATTGAACTTTAATTTACTGCTTTAAAATAGTGTAAACAAATTTTCTAAATTTGAAGTTCTGAAAATAAAACTTCTTCAAAATATGTATCGAAGGATTTTGTTGCTGCAAATAGATTAATAATTTATCCGCAAGTGATTCATTTTCTGAAACGTTGTAGGGTAAAAATTAGGTACGAATTTGTTGCTCATTTCTTTTTGGCACTAAAGTATTCTACGGACAATACGCTTTCAAAATATGCAACGTAGGATTTTGTTGATCGCTCTTATTTGCAAATAATTAATAATTTATTCGCATGTGAATAATTTTCTGAAACGTTGTAAGGTAAAAGTTAGGTAGGAATTTATTGCTCCTTTCTTTTTGACACTAAAGTATTCTACGGACAATACGCTTTCAAAATATGCAACGTAGGATTTTGTTGCTCACTCCTATTTGCAAATAATTAATAATTTATTTGCATGTGAATAATTTTCTGAAACGTTGTAAGGTAAAAGTTAGGTAGGAATTTATTGCTCCTTTCTTTTTGACACTAAAGTATTCTACGGACAATACGCTTTCAAAATATGCAACGTAGGATTTTCCTAGCGTAAAGTGACCAGATTTCCATTGGGTCAAGGTGGTACAGTGGGTGTAAAAACGTTAAACATATATATATTTTAAATTTTTATAATCCATATTTATTTTAAATAAAAAAAATAAAAAATTATTTTAAATAACTAAATAAACAAAAAATTGTCAACAATTCATTTGACTGAAATAATATAATAAAAACTTAAAAAACACACGAAGCAGTCATAGAACTGCCTACAGAAGTGTATACTTAACAATTTAAACTATGAAATAACAGTGGCTACAAATGACAGTACAAAATGTAAATTAAAATATTTTTATTTTAATTTACATTTTGTACTCAGTAGCCTACTCAGTAGCCACTGTTATTTCATAGTTTAAATTTTTAAGTACATATAAACTTCTGTAGGCAGTTATATGACTGCTTCGTGTGTTTTTTGTTTGTGTTAGTTAATTTTTCAAACTCGTTTTTTGAGTATTCTAATTCTTTTCTTATTTTCTTTTTTGAGTATTATTTCATATTCTCCTACAATAAAATAAAAACAAAAAAATGAATGGTTTATTAGAATTTTTTTATTATATTTGAGAAATCCAAAATCATATGGGCTATATGGCTTAGTGTGTAGAACATCGGACTATAAGAGTGAAGGTGTCAGTTTCGATTTTCCAATGAATACATTTTTTTTTAAATTTTTTTAAAATTTTTTTGAACATAATAATTTTTAATTTTTTTGAACATAATTTTTTTATTGGTAGAATATGTAATTTTTTTGCTTGTAATATTGGGCCCTATATATACATATATTGGAAATTATTATTATGAATTCCTACCCAAAATTTTTGATCTGGTAATCTTTATTTCACCAGAGCTACCTATTTTGAAAATTTTTTTTTGTTGCATATTTTGAGCCGGGAAAACCTATAATGATAAATTACTTGATCGATATCTATACTATCAATGCCAAAATATACCTATGTTGTTTCTCAAGGCTTTAATAAAATTATTTGTAACGAGTTTAGTGCGTCCAATATTATAAATTTGTTTTATAGGATATAATGTTTATAACTTTAGTGGTTACATGATCTCTGTAAAAAAAATAAAACAAAAACATGAAACATGAAATGAAATGTGATCACTTTTCTTACTTATTTTTCTCCCGGGAAATTCGTACTTTTTTTTAGCGTTTATCTTATTAACTACAACAGGATTAACAAATGCTTGTTTAAATACATATATACATATAACTGTTGTAGTGGTTCATTTCATTTTCATATAAAATCAATACATCAAGTTTTCATTATTAAAAATGTAAATTTTGGATTTTGATTATATATTTAGATTTAATTTTAGTTCTCATAGAGAAAGACTTATATAAAAAAAAAAATAAATAAAAATATAAATTTATTATAATTTCTTAATATAAATAATTTCCTTTTAATAAATATTATAAATAATTTACTTTTAACATAATGGTTTTAATTTATAACCGTTATAATTGGTGACCCCGAAGTTAACAACAAATTATTCAACAATTATTGCACAAAATAAATTAAACTTTTCCACAATTATTTTCCAAGAATTTTCAACATTATTATTATATATAATTATTCAACAATTTCATGGTTTTCAACAATTATTTATCAATTATTAACAATTTTCAACAAGATTATTGAACAATTATTTAACAATTTTTCACTTAAAATTATCAAACAATTTCAATTAATATTCAACAAATTTTTCAATTCAACTATTTTCAACAATTGTTAACAATTATCAAAACATTTCAATTATTTCACAACTTTGTAACATATTAAAGAATTTTAAATCTTAAATAAATTTTCAACAAAACATATTGAAGAACATATTGAAGAATTTTCAATCATAAAACAAATTTTCAACAAAACCAGATAAATTTTTAAATTAATATATTATTTTATATTTTAATTTTTATATATTATTATTATTATATTATTAGATGTATTATTATTATTATATTATTAGATATATTATTATTATTACAATTATTTTTACTCTTATTTTATGTTACATATAAATTAAATTTACCATGAATCAATCAAATTCTTCTTCCGATTCCACATTTTCAAATACTTCTTCTGACATTAACGCCGCAACAGTTAAGCTTCCACAATTTTGGACTTCTTGTCCAGAAGCTTGGTTCCTTTTAATTGAGGCTCAATTTCAATCTAAACATATTACAATTGACGATACAAAATATACTCACGTACTATCGGTTTTACCTCAAGAAGTAATTCAAACCATTTTGAGTTTTCTTCGTAATCCTCCAAATGTTAATAAATATAATTCATTAAAAGAAATTCTTCTCAAACGTTACACTATAAGTGAAGAAAAACGTTTAGAAGAATTACTTTCTACTTCAGAAATTGGGGATCGAAAGCCATCAGATTTTTATCGTTCTATGGAATGTTTAGTTGGAACTACTTCTACAGTAGGTACACAATTATTAAGATCTTTATGGATGAGAAAACTTCCCACAAATTTAAATATAGCTTTAGTTAGCTCCAATATTGACAACATAGATAATCTTCTAAATTTAGCAGACAAAATTTGGGAAATTTCCCATTTTAATACAATTTCTTCTTTAAATTTTTCAAATTCTTTTTCAAATTCAAATACTTTACCACTTTCTCAAATTTCACCTATTCAAAATTCCAATTTCGAAACAAATTTACGTTTTACTAATTTAGAAAAACGATTAAATGATCTTACTAAAATTGTATCAGATTTAACATTTTCTAATCGTACTTCTCGATCACGATCTTCTAGTCGCGATTCTCGTTCAAAATCTTCTTCTCGTAATCATACTCACACAGATTTTTGTTGGTATCATTATAATTTTGGTAATAATGCAACAAAATGTAAAACACATAATTCTACAAATTTAGATAACTAAAAATAATTCTACAAATTTAGATAACTCAAAAAACTAAATGAGTCCCCATTATCAGTTAAATCACATCGTTTATTTTTATACGATAAAGAGAATAATCTTAATTTTTTAATTGATACTGGGGCAGACATTTCCGTTATTCCCAACACTGTTTTTGGTCTTTTTAAAAAAAATCCTACTTTTGAATTATCTGCAGCAAATGGAACGATTATAAATACTTTTGGTACAAAACTTTTAAAAATTAATTTTAATCTTCGTCGTCCATTTAACTTTGTTTTTACTTTAGCAGACGTTAAAAAACCAATTATTGGCGCTGATTTTTTATCTAAATTTGGTTTATCTGTTGATCTACAAAACAAAAAGTTAATAGATTCTCAAACATCTTTATCTATTAATTGTTTTTCAAAATTTGATTGTACTCCATCTCCCAAACTTTATTCTACAAAAATTCAAATTCTTTTTTTGACATTCTTAAAAAATTTCCCGAATTAATTTCTACTCCCCAATTTGGTAAACCCACTAAACACAATGTTAAACATCACATTTTAACTAAAGGTAATTTACCTTTTACTAAACCTAGAAGATTAGATTCAAAAAAATTTAACATTGCGGAAACAGAATTCGAACACATGTTACAAATGGGAATTTGTAGACCTTCATCTTCTCCAGTTTCATCGGCACTTCATATGGTCCCTAAGAATGATAATAACTGGAGACCTTGTGGTGACTATCGCCAATTAAATCTTGTTACAATTCCCGATCGCTATCCTATTCAACACATTCAAAATTTCATTTTAAATTTACATGGTTGTTCAATATTTTCAAAAGTTGATCTAGTTAGAGCCTACCATAATATTCCCATTGCAGAAGAAGACATTCATAAAACAGCTATTACTACTCCTTTCGGACTTTTTGAATTCCCGCGCATGCCTTTTGGTTTAAGAAATGCTTCCAAAGATTTATGAATTAAGTTACTTTTGGTTTAGATTTTCTATACGTTTATTTAGATGATATTTTCATTTTTAGCAAATCTCATGAAGATCATAAACAACATTTAAAATTATTGTTTCAAAGATTAGTGGATTATGGATTAACTATTCAACCTTCTAAATGTGTTTTTGGTGTTGAAGAACTTGACTTTCTCAGTCACAAAATTTCTCCTAATGGTTACATCCCGTCAACAAATCGTGTTAAAATTATTTCAGAATTTCCTAAACCATCTTCAATAAAACATATTCAACAGTTTGTTGGAATGATTAATTATTATCACAGATTCATACCATCCTTAGCTCATTTACTTGCACCTATTTATGATCATCTCACAAAATTAACTAATCCCAAAAAATCTTCAAAAATTCCTTTTTCTTGGCCTGATTTTTGTGACATAAATTTCAATCAAATTAAACAGAAGCTTTCTGAAGCTTCTTTATTAATTTTTCCAATTGAAAATGAACCATTTACGTTAACTGTTGATGCTTCTAATGTAGCAATTGGAGCAGTCCTTCAGCAAATTAACAATAAAAATAATTTACCTATTGCTTTCTTTTCAAAAAAACTTTCTGATACTGAAAAGAAATATTCCGCTTTTGATAGAGAACTTTTAGCCATTTATTTATCCATCAAACATTTTCGATCATTTTTAGAAGGCAATGATTTTACAGTTTATACAGATCATAAGCCCCTTATCTTTGCTTTATCATCCAAAACTGAACGCAGTCCACGCCAAGCACGCCATTTGGATTATATTGCTCAATTTACTTCAGATATCCGTCATATTAAAGGTAAAGATAATATTATTGCTGACACTCTTTCCCGTATTGAAGATTCTCTAGATTCATCAGAAATTACAACGTGTAAATTTGATCTTCTTACTATTGCTCAACAACAAATTTCTGATTCCGAACTTCAAAATCTATTAATTTCTCCTAAAAATAATTCAAAATTTATTCTTGATCAAATTACTTTATCAAATTCGAACACCAAACTGTGGTGCGAAATTTCCTCAAATAAACCTCGAATATATATTCCATTATCTTTTCGTAAAATCATTTTTGATTCTTTACATAATTTATCTCATCCCAGTATTCGTGCTACTCGAAAAATTATTACATCTAAATATTTTTGGCCTTTTATGAATCTTAATATTAATGAGTGGTCTAAAAATTGTTTAAATTGCCAGAAAGCTAAAATCTATCGTCACACTAAACCACTTTCAGGTACATTTCCACTTCCTTCAGGTAGATTTCAAAATATCCATATGGATATTGTTGGCCCTCTATCTTCATCAAAAGGATGTTCGTACATTTTAACAATTGTTGATCGATATACTCGCTGGCCCGAAGCTTATCCCATTCCTGATATGACTGCTATTACTATTGCTTCTACAACCAGTATATTTCCCGTTTTGGCGTTCCATTGTCTTTAACAACAGATCAAGGTAGACAATTTGAATCAAAATTATTTACAGAATTATCTAAATTTTTGGGTACTCATAAAATTCGAACTACAACTTATCACCCTAAATCAAATGGTTTAGTTGAACGTTTTCATCGCCAACTTAAAACATCTTTAATAGCTCGTTGTAATACTATTAACTGGCATGATGAAATTTTTATTGTTCTTCTAGGTTTTAGAACCGCGATTAAAGAAGATATTAAGTATTCATCTGCTGAATTAGTTTATGGTGAAAATATTCGTGTTCCTAGTGAATTTTTCGTTTCAAATACTTCTCAACCTTTAGATCATTCACAATTAATTTCACAATTACGTTCAAATTTTAAACAAATTCGTCCAGTTCCAACTAGACATAAATCATATGAAAATTTTTATATTCCCAATGATTTACTCTCGAGTAAATTTGTGTTTGTAAAATCATTTAACAAAAAAATTTTAAATCCTCCTTACGAAGGTCCTTTCGAAGTTCTTCAACGTTTCGAAAAATTTTTGAAAATTAATTTCAATGATAAAATTAAACATATTTCGATCGATCATTTAAAACCAGCACATGTTTCTCCTTCACTACAACATTCACCGCCATCTACAATACCTACTCGTAAGGTTTCTTTTTCCTTATAATTTTTTATCTGGAAGGGGGGTATTGTAGTGGTTCATTTCATTTTCATATAAAATCAATACATCAAGTTTTCATTATTAAAAATGTAAATTTTGGATTTTGATTATATATTTAGATTTAATTTTAGTTCTCATAGAGAAAGACTTATATAAAAAAAAAATAAATAAAAATATAAATTTATTATAATTTCTTAATATAAATAATTTCCTTTTAATAAATATTATAAATAATTTACTTTTAACATAATGGTTTTAATTTATAACCGTTATACTGTCTTGTCATAGTAAGTGGTAAAACATGTTTGAAAATTAGTTGGGACTTTAGTGATATACCTATTATCCGGTGTCTAAATTTTTTATGAATGATCACAAGATTATGTTAATTCTATTGTGAAAATAAGATTGCACGAAAAAGCTGTGCAGAACGCTGCCCACAATATTGAAAAATAGTTCATTCAACTCGCTATTAAAAAACTGATTTCTGAATAGGATAGTTTTTTTTTCACAATTAAATTTTTAAAATGAAATAGCATCTCGATACTTAAATTTATACATCTGTCAACGTTTCCAATATTTTTTACATCCATTTTATAGCAATATTCAATTGCATTAATTCATATATGAAATTATACAGTTTTCAACTAAGTTCTCAAATAAGTTTTTAGCTACATTTTAATTTTATAATATGTATTATAAAATTATAAAACACTATTTATTAATTAAAAGTTTTTTCCATTTATATAAATTAAAATAAAAAATCAAAGAGCGCCTAATTTGCAAATTTTTTTGAACCAAAAAATAACCTTTGCCACCAAATTTGCTACAATTTTACTTAGCTCTGTGTTTTGCTTCAAAAATAGAATATGTATAAAAATGATAAATTAGTGGCTGATAAAAACATTTTGGTTTGTTTAAATATCTCAAAAAAACTAATAATTATGAAAAAAAAAAATTAAAATATTTCACAAAAAACTCGTCATTGGGAATCGAACCTGGCACCTTCAGACTTACAGTGTGATGTTCTACTACTACGTCATATTGTCTATATGAGTTTAGCTTTCTAAAACAATACAAAAAATATTTTTGATTTATTTTCCTAAATAATATTAAATCTCAATTTATGGCAAAATAGATGAAGATTTTGTTTTGTATAAATTTTTTGTTTGTGTTTTTTGAGTATTCTAATTCTTTTCTTATTTTCTTTTTTGAGTATTAATTCATATTCTCCTACAATAAAATAAAAACAAAAAAATGAATGGTTTATTAGAATTTTTTTATTATATTTTAGAAATCCAAAATCATATGGGCTATATGGCTTAGTGGCTAGAACATCAGGCTATAAGAGTGAAGGTGTCAGGTTCGATTCCCTAATGAATACATTTTTTTTTTTAATTTTTTTGAACATAATTTTTAATTTTTTTGAACATAATTTTTTTATTGGTAGAATATATAATTTTTTTGCTTGTAATATTGGGCCCTATATATACATATATTTGAAATTAAAAAAAAATCTTTTCATTGGGAATCGAACCAGGCACCTTCAGACTTACAGTCCGATGTTCTAGCCACTAAGCCATATTGTCCATATGATATAATTTTTCTGAGAAAAATGATGACGATTCTCAGAAAAATTCTATATGAAAATGGATTTTTACCCTCTACCAAAATTCATCAAACGCCGCTAAAGAAGTATAAACTTCAAAAAATGCAGCTTACAAATATTTTTCGGCAGAATTGATTTTTTTTAACAGCTCAATATTTTTTACAATATTTGAGTAAAATGTATCACAATCTTTTGTAAAATTAGTTTTTACAATAAGCATAGCTTTTAATGTTTCGATTGTTAATTGTGTTTTTTGAGAGCTCCACATAATGTTCACCAAAGCAAAAATTCTTTCAATGGCAGCATTTGTACCCGGTAGACACATAAAATATTGAACTAAAATCAAAACATTTCGAAAAGGAACATCTACTTTTCTAAAATGATCAAATACTTCAACCCATCTCATATCAACTGTAATTTCACTTTTATGCCACTGAAGTATTTTCTCTTTAATCACATATTTTTTTAAAAAACTGCATTCATCAAATAATGAGCCGTCATCAATTTTAAGTTCTGGAAAGTTTTTAGAAACAAATTCCAATGAACTTTGTAAATCTTTCCATTGCGGAATTCTTTTAAACATTTAAACATTTTAATGTTAGAAACATTTTCATTTAAACATTTTATTGTTAGAAAATTGTTCCGACCACTTTTCTAAATATTGGAAACAACCCAAGAAACATTTTAATCTCAGTTTTTTTGTTATACCTTCTTCAGAGCTTTATAAGAGAATAATAATTGATTTGGCCAAGAAAGAATGCGTGTATGACTCTTATTAGAATTTCTATGAAATGGATCAAAGATTTTGAGATTAATTAATCTCGAAAACCGATATTAAAGTTCACTTTTTTTTCTTAAAGAGTCAATTGGTTTAAAAAACCGGCGTTAAAAATCAACTTTGATTATTAACAGTGTCATTTGCGTACTTTATTAGTATCCATTCAATGTAAAATTATTTTGTGTATTCATAAAATAAAAATAAAAATAAAATGTGTATATCAAATTAAGTACGAAATCATTTTTTCCTCTCTGAGTACACCCATACTTACATGATTATTAGACTGTATAACAAAAAAATGTTTGCTGTAGGGAATCTTTATCAAGAACCGGCATTATAATTAAATTTTGTTTATTAAAGATCTCATTTGATCATGTTATTAGTATACAATCAACAAAAAAAGGATTCCAAAAAAACATTGTATTGATTTTTTTTTTGAGTACACCTATACTAAGATAATTATTAGAATGTATAATAAAAATATGTTTTCGATGCAGGGAATCTCTATCAAGAACCGGCATTATAAATCACTTTTGTCACTTTTAAAGATCTCATTTGATCATGTTATCAGTATCCATCCGAAAATTGTACTGTGTGAGGGAGAAAAAACAAGTATAAATATAAATACACCTTTTGTTTCTTTGCTTGATTTGTATAAAATATAAGAGGTTTCGTAGAATAGTTTTTGACATATTTTTTTCTTGCTATCTGATAATTTTTTTTCTTTAATTTTTATATTTCGATTTGTCTTTCGATTAATAACTTTTCCATAATAAAAAACAATAAAGGGTAAATAGCAAGGACGGTTACTCGCACATATCTATATGTACAAAAGCGAAGTTGTCTGTTTGTATGTTTGTATGTTTGTATGTTTGTATGTTTGTATGTTTGTATGTTTGTATGTTCCGAATAGGCTCCTAAACCGCTGAACCGATCGTTTTCAAACTTACACAATGTCTTTGTGTCAGGTCGGGGGTCGTTATAAGCTTTTTTAAAATTTGATTGGCCTCCTACCCGGGGACCTCCCCCGGGGGGCGGAGTTCAAAAGTTCGTCCGATTTCACTCAATTTTGGTACATAAATAGAGGAAATGATTACACACAAATTCCGTAACAAAAATTTGTTGACCTCCTACCCAGGGACCTACTACCCAGGGATCTCCCCTCGGGGCGGATTTTAAAAGTTCGTCCGATTTCATTCAAATTTGGTATGTAAAAAGAACAACACACATATTTCGTAACTAAAAATTTGTTGACCTCCTACCCAGGGACCTCCTACCCAGAGACCTGCCCTGGGGGCGGACTTCAAAAGTTCGTCCGATTTCATTCAAATTTGGTATGTAAAAAGAGGAACTGATTACACACAAATTTCGTAACAAAAAATTTGTTGACCTCCTACCCAGGGACCTGCCTGGGGGCGGACTTTAAAAGTTCGTCCGATTTCATTCAAATTTGGTACGTAAGAAGAGGAAATAATTACACACAAATTTCGTACAAAAAAATTGTTGACTCCTACTCAGTGACCTCCCCCGGGGGCGGACTTCAAAAGTTCGTCCGATTCTATTCAAATTTGACACGTTAAAAGAGGAAATGATTACTCATAAATTTCGTAACAAAAAATTTATTGACCTCCTACCCTAGGGGAGGACTTCAAAAGTTTGTCCGATTTCATTTAAATTTGGTACATAAAAATGATTAAACACACGAATTTCGTAACAAAAAATTTGGCCCCGTCTTTTAGAGGGCCTCTTCGAATATATAGAAATCAAATATTAAAAACTAAACCACTCAACCGATCGTTTCGAAATTTACATCGTCTCTTTGTCTCGGGGTCGTTATAGGCTAATTTAAAATTTTAATGGCACCCTACCCAGAAATCCCTCCCGAGGAGGACTGCAAAAGTTCTTCCGATTTGATTCAAATTTGATTCATAAAAAGCGGAAATGGATAAAAACACAAATTTGGTTTGGTTTGGAAACCTGTTTAAGGGAATTCGAATTAATACAATTTAAGTGTTGAATAAGTAGAAATGATAAATATTAATTCTTCTTAGATATTTTCCCAAATTTATAAAATAACTAGCTCCTATAATTGTTCATCAATCTGACAACAAAAATTTTACTTAAAACGTGTGTTCCACAACAACGTGTGTGCGGGTACAGCTAGTCATCTATATTATTGAAAGTTATTGAATCCCTGATTGATTTTTGATTTTTGTTTTGAAAATTGTATGTGGGAGATAAACTCAAAGTGCGCGGGTGAACGTGGCGGGGGGGGGTGAGCTACTATAGAAACCGCTTTTGAAATTTGTCTCAAATTTTATCATTAAGTAGCCTAGGGACCAGATATAGTTATAGGGTACTACAAATTTTGATCCAAGGCACACACATACACTCACACCCACCATACTCACACACACACACACACTCACCCACACACACACACACACATACACACACACACACACACACACTCACACACTCACACACACACGCACACAAAAGGCGGGCGCACACAAACAAACACACGCGCGCGCGCACACACGCACACGCGCGCGTGCACACACGCACACACAAGCGCACCCGTGCGGAGACAGGTAATCACAAATTAATTTACCGATTAAATTAAATTCCTTCGAACCATAAAATGATGTTATTAAATTTTCAAGATCTGGATGAATTACTTAAAAGTTTGTTTTATGTTTTATGATAATAGAGGGAATATGATATGGAGGAAAAATTTACTTTATATTAGTTTTTAAATATTTTGTCTAGTTCATTTTCGCTGAAATAAGCAATGATTTTTTATATTCGTTGTTTTCTATAAATTACAAGATTAATTTCAGTCATCGGAAATTAAAATGTTACTCCAATCCCATACAATTGTTCATGTCCTCCATTGCCAACTTTAATAAATCAAAGAAATTCTATAACAAAATTTTAAAATTTGATGATTAACTTAAATTTTGCTAAGGGTATTCAATGTTTTTAGCTGCATATTGGGCACAATTGCATTGTTTCTTGCCTTGCATAAAGTTTCAAGAGAATATGTTTTCCATTTGACTTATATAATCTTATAATGTTGTATTATTATTAATATTAAATATTTCGCTATAAAAAATTCTGATAAAAAAATTACATGCTAATAAAATATATAAAATTACACATGCTAATAAAATGTAAATTACAAAATACATATAAAGTATTAATTGCATTTATATTTTTACTCATTTATTATGTATACCTCTTTTACATTTTTTATTTTTTATTTTTTATTATTTATATGAAATAAAAGAATTTTTGAGAGTTACCAATACTTATACAAAATATATTATACAGAAAAAAAAGAGCAAAAAAAGTGGGCGAAGTGCAATAACTCATCGGTACTTAACTCATCGGTCGATTTTGGATAAGTTATATCCGTTTTAACTCATCCGAAAATTGGCCGATGATTTATATCCTTTGCAATGCACATAACTCATCCATCGCTGATAAGTTATGTGCTTTCAGAAAAATAAAACTAATCTGGCAACTTTTTCGGATGACTTAAATCCTTTTTAAAACACATAACTCATCCGTAAAATTATGAGCGAACATAGTCGCCGCAGGCTGCGGACCGTCCGCCCAATGGGATTTGCGGCGCCTGGTGTCGGTCAGTGGGATTTGCAGTAGAGGAAGTGCCCCAGAACGAGAGAAGGGGGGGGTTCTGGATTACCCCCTTTATCCTTTTCCGAAAAATAGGGCCACTCATTGGCCAAAGAGGAAGTGCCGTAGTGTTTGTTACAAATAAGCATTGAGGTGGAATCCCACTGCCGCAAATCCCACTGATCAACCACCAGTTCGACCAGTGACCGAAAAAAAAATACGGAGCTGCGGCGACAATGTTCGCTCATAATTTTGCGGATGAGTTATGTGTTTTAAAAAGGATTTAAGTTATCCGAAAAAGTTGCCAGATCAGTTTTATTTTTCTGAAAGCACATAACTTATCAGCGATGGATGAGTTATGTGCATTGCAAAGGATATAAATCATCGGCCAATTTTCGGATGAGTTAAAACGGATATAACTTATCCAAAATCAACCGATGACTTAAGTACCGATGAGTTATTGCGCGGACCCAAAGTGTGTTATACCAGCGACAAATTATACTTATAATGTAATTCTAGTATGTTAATATCTCCTTATTAGTCCGTTTTTATCTTTTTACTGAGCAAAATTAGACTTATAAATTTCGCCTTTTTTGGGGTAATAAGGGAATTCGATACCTTTATTAGTACGTTATTAGGATGTAGAATCATACTCATAACGTATTTGTATTCCCTTATAAATCTAATTTGTTAGTTGGGAATTTTGATAAAAAAATTTAACGTGCGAGAGGGACCAAGTTTCATTAATGGAACCTTCGTTGACCAATTTTGTTAAGCATGATTTGACTACTAATGGTAGGAACTTTTCATTAGCTGTTTCCAAACATTCAATTTTAAATTATCGATGCTTTCTGAAATTTCATTTACAGTTTCTGTATTTCCTTCCATGCATTTAATTGCATTTGCAAAGAGGGCTGCTTGATTATGCAAGAACAATAACCATAATTCTGAAGTTTCATCTTTAAAAAAATTTTCAAGCATCCGTGGACATTTTTCTAAAGAAAGAAAGTAGCTTTTCAGTGGTTGATATAGTTTTAAAATTCTCTCAATCGCAGACATCAGCAATAACCAACGAGTTTTAGAGAAACCTAATATTTTTTTGTACTCAAGACCAGCTTCATCACAAAAATCTTCCAGTGAAGCTACTCGAACTGTGTAAATATGAATATGACCATAAACTTTTATTATTATGGATTTGAAATCAATAGGAAGGAGATCAGCAGCAGTTTGAATTGCGTTGTGTGCAATATGAGCAGCACAGCCAATGCCCACAATCGTTTGTTGCAAATTTTTATTTAGAATCGTAAAAATATTTTTTCCATCTTTTCTGTTCACTCCTCCAAAATTGGTGTTCGTGTTGTCCGCACAATACGCTGCCAGTTTTGAAACTAATTTAAATTTTTTCAATACACAAATTATCGAATTCGCGATCATATCCGCAGTTTCATCTGGCAATGACATGAAATCCAACATCCGAATTTTAACTCCTTCTGTGCAATCAAAATAACGGATCAAGGTAGGGAAGAGTTTAATGTCTTTGTGATTGGAGGCATCAGAATACAAAGAAAAAAAATTAATTACTTCCAAATCCTTTTGAATTAATTCAATAGAATATGGAGCAAATATATTTTTAACGATTATTTCAGTCTTTGTTCGAGCGGAATGAAAATTTTTATTAAATAATTTTCTTAAAAGTTTGGATGTGCAATCCATTGACCTGAAACTATGGTTATGGTTCACAGTGTGGTAAGCAAATACAGCTTCAGCTATGGCTATCTGTTTCTCGTTGTCACCAAACTCGGTTCTTATAAAAAAACTGTTAATAATGTTCGATGAAGCAGCTGCCGCTATTGAAGATTTATGTTTATCTGTAAGCAAATGTCGATTAATGTTATATCTTCCAGATGTTATAGAAAATGTTCCATCACATTTTCCGCATTTAATTTTGTCGTCACAATTTTTCAATTTTATTAAATATGGAAATTCTTTCCCTAACTCTGTAGTAAACGTACATTTTCTTCTCTTTTGCGTGGACGACATCGAATAACCCTATTTGAAAAAAAATTATTTATAAATTGTAATAAAAATTATTAATTTTGACTTACTCAATTTGTTGAAAAAAATTTAAATAAAACAAATTTTTTTTTGTAATATTAATTTTTTTATTTTTTTTTTTGAATAAAAATCTTGTTATAGAATTTTTGAAACAAATTTTAGTTTGAACTTTCAACAAAATAAAACTTTATTTTAAAAATGACGGCCAAAAACTAAACAGCTGTTAAATAATTAATGTCGTGGAAATGAAATAAAACGGAATAATGAAATTTGGTACAAATGTGGCTGACGGCGAAAATGTGGTACAAAATGTGTTACAAATGGCAATGTGGGACGCTTGCTTAAAAAGTGGGACTGTACCACGTAATGTGGTACGTATGGTCACATAGAAATGAGCAACAAATTCCTACCTAACTTTTACGCAACAACGTTTCAGAAAATGAATCACTTGCGGATAAATTATTAATTATTTCCAAATTAATTATTAATTATTTGCAAATATGAGTGAGCAACAAAATCCTACGTTGCATGTTTTGAAATCGTATTGTCCGTAGAATACTTTAGTGCCAAAAAGAAATGAGCAACAAATTCCTACCTAACTTTTACCTTACAACGTTTCAGAAAATTATTCACATGCGGATAAATTATTAATTATTTGCAAATAGGAGTGAGCAACAAAATCCTACGTTGCATATTTTGAAAGCGTATTGTCCGTAGAATACTTTAGTGCCAAAAAGAAATGAGCAACAAATTCCTACCTAACTTTTACCTTACAACGTTTCAGAAAATTATTCACATGCGGATAAATTATTAATTATTTGCAAATAGGGGAGAGCAACAAAATCCTACGTTCCATATTATGAAATCGTATTGTCCGTAGAATACTTTAGTGCCAAAAAGAAATGAGCAACAAATTCCTACCTAACTTTTACGCAACAACGTTTCAGAAAATGAATCACTTGCGGATAAATTATTAATTATTTCCAAATAAATTATTAATTATTTGCAAATAGGAGTGAGCAACAAAATCCTACGTTGCATATTTTGAAAGCGTATTGTCCGTAGAATACTTTAGTGCCAAAAAGAAATGAGCAACAAATTCCTACCTAACTTTTACCTTACAACGTTTCAGAAAATTATTCACATGCGGATAAATTATTAATTATTTGCAAATAGGAGCGAGCAACAAAATCCTACGTTGCATATTTTGAAATCGTATTGTCCGTAGAATACTTTAGTGCCAAAAAGAAATGAGCAACAAATTCCTACCTAACTTTTACCTTACAACGTTTCAGAAAATTATTCACATGCGGATAAATTATTAATTATTTGCAAATAGGAGCGAGCAACAAAATCCTACGTTGCATATTTTGAAATCGTATTGTCCGTAGAATACTTTAGTGCCAAAAAGAAAGGAGCAACAAATTCCTACCTTACTTTTACCTTACAAAGTTTCAGAAAATCAATGACTCGCGAATAAATTATTAATTATTTGCAAATAGGAGCGAGAAGAAGTATTTCTTGAGGCAAATTTATTTGGGTGGCAATATAAAGATTATTTATCTAATAATCTATTAAATTTATAAACAAGTTATGATAAATATTAAACATAAAATTAATTAATAAATGTCACCAGCCAACAGAAATCTTTAGTACAGTGGTGAACCGCAATTCAAAAGAAAAAAAAATTTTTATTTCCACGAAAAAAAATATTACCACTGTTAATTATTTTTTCAATGTTTTCATATGAAGTTCTGTTATCCTGAGAACTTTTAAATTTCAAGTTCAAATAAACTTTTTGGCTAAGTTTAAAATTTTGATATACCCATATACCGGTTATTTGATCATTTGAAAATAAGGTATATTCTAAATTTATTTGGTAACAAGCTTTTATACCCGTCAAGGTAAATGTCTTTTAAACGAAGAAATCAAAACCTTCCAAGACTCATTTGAATTATTTTCCTTTGACAAATCATTTTCATCATATTTATTAAAATTCTTTTTAAATTGTATTTCAGTTGAGCTTTCAGTCTTTTTATTAGATTCGCGCATATAAGATTATTATTGTGGTATACGATTATTTTTCCACATGAGGTTTTAATTTCGTGGATACGGTTTGGGCTCAGTATTGCTTAAGTAGAATGAATGATTATTTCCTGGTGATCAAATGAAATGGTTATTTTTTGAATGTGATGATGAATATTTTTTACCGCGTATCTAAGAAGTAGTGGTTTTGAATAATTAAGGTTGTGAAATTGGATAAATAACTGGAATAATTAGATTTAATTATTTTCTAGCATAATAATTTACAAAAAAAGAATACATAATATGATTATGAAAACGGTATGAATGGGATGGTTTATTCCTTATTCTTTTAAATATAAACTTTGCACTGTTAACAATACAGTTCGTTTCGATTTCGGCTATGGATAAAATTTATCTGAATTATACAAATAAACTACTTACAATTAGCGATTAGTGACCCACTGGGGCTCTGAAGTTCAAAAAGTTTGAGAATCGCTGAGCTAAGTTATCATTGCAATTTGAACTGGAATATACAGTATAGACAAGAGTTAGACATTTCCGCGCACAAATGTCTCAAAATGAGCGGACAAATGACATTTTGCAAAATGTCTCGGCTTTTAGATTTTATTGTATATTTTTTCGGCTTATTTTTTGAATCCTTTCTTTATGGAAATTGGAACATTTGAAAAAATGTTTATTCTCCAGAATAAACTTTTGGAAAAGAGTCTGATCAAAAATAATGTGCATTAAGCAAGCGAGAAAATAGGAACCAATAATTACGGTTTTTTCGACTTCGGAACTCTGCATCTCTTCTCTGTGAATTTTGAAAAACTGAAAATCAAATAGCATTCAAATATTTAAAATTGAAAGACCCGAGTGACGAAAATACTAAATTTTGTATGAAGTCGTTCTTCACTTAATACCTGCTTGAACTCTCAATAACAATTACAACTAATAACAACTACAACCAATTACAATTACAACCAATTAATAGATAATCAATCATTTTCTATGAATCTAATATTCAAAAATACGTATTATATAAAATGATTGTAAGCAATGGTGGATTTAAACTCCCTGATTTATTCATTCATAAATATAAAGCGAACATTTTTTAGATTTTAGTAATTCACCCCTTCTGTAGAAACTGTAATAATGGTACTCCTTCAAAAATTAGGAAGGAAACAAGAACACGTGAACAAAGAATTCAACGTTCATTACAACGAATTAAGAATCGATGAATTAAAAACTTTTTTAGCTGTAAGGAATTTGGAGCCTCTTATTTGGATATCTCAAGATCAAACAAAAGTTGTTGAGCAAGCCGTTTATCACAATAAAACGGACAGCGTATTGGGATTAGTGCCCATCATTGGAAAAAATGGACTACCGATAAAAAATCAATTTGTAGCAAGTTCAGTTTTAGAAATTAAGAGACATTTCGATGAAAACTCCAAAACATCATATATCAATGTTATTATGGCTCAACCATACTCGAAAAAAACTCCTGCGATTTGCATTTCTGCATTTGGTACAAATAATAAATTTACATTTTTGGACGTAAAAAGAAGATGGGAGTACATTAAGAAAATTTGTGCTGAAGATGGAATAACGGTTTTAGGATATTCGAGTGATGGTGATACTAGATGTTTAAAAGCTATGAAATCATTTTCAGAGCTTGGTTCTGAAGCAATTTCAGAGTCAAGACCTTGGTTTCATGTGAGCATATGTATTTATCTATTACTAAATTCATTAAATTAAATTAAATATGCGGGTAAAAATAAAACTAAGTTATTAAATTTTTTATTCCTGCAGGGACAATATAGGTTAAACGTTTTTCAAGATGGTGTACACATTTTAACAAAATTAAAAACACGATTTTTAAATCCTTCTGCTAAGCTTATTATTGGAGATAAATAAAATAACAAAAGATCATTTGAAGCATCTTGTAGACAATGTAGATAAAAATGAACATCTTCCAGCAGAGACAGATTTAAATTTTACGGATTAGATGAAATTTAAGCCCATATTAAAATTTACCAGGGATGAAGTATTTAAGACATTAAAATGTCACGTGGCAGAATCAGATGGAACCAGATTTTACCTTGAAACCATGAAAGACCTAATAAGTGTCTTCATCGATTAAAACACGCTACTAAGACTAAGAGTTTTTAACATCTGGCGAATTCATTTTATTTTAAGGGGCTACTGTAATTAACTTCAATGACCAAGTTTTTTTAAGGAGGCTAAAAAGAATCCAACTAATTAATGATATTCCAGTGATGTTAAATGATGATTTCGTGTTTCCTCGAAAAAAATTTAATTTAGATAATGCAAGTTCTGACAATATAAATAGCAACAATGAAATGTTGTCTAAAAATGACATTGACTTAGTAGTTGAAGAGGCCTTAAATGCTGCTAGAGATGAGCTAAAAAAATTTTCAATAGATCTTCCTGTCCAAAGTTTTTATAAATGTATGGTTAAAATTAATAGAAATCCATGTGATTTTTATGAACATATTGTAGAAATGGAGTCGGAGCCGATTTCAACTCAGTTATCTACTGAATTGACTGAAGAAGAAAGTAGAGATCTCAACTTCATTTCAAATAATTTTCAATATTTTGATTTAACTGGAAATGGTAGTTCTACTGATTCTACGAAAAAGTATAATGTTTTTGTTTTAAATAGAAAAACAGGCTTATCAGAATTTATAAAGAAAAGCACATTATGTTGGTACTTAAATCATACAATAGAGCGGCCCAGTGTTGACAGATTACGTAGATTTATTCCTACTTCAGGAAAATGTTTTGTTGCAAAAAAGTAATTTTTATTTTATTTGTTTATAATGTGGGATACTTGCAATATATGCATGTTACTGTAATTGTGCTATTTTGATTTTGAACTTGATGTTCTTGGCTGTGTTGAGTAGGTGATATTTTAATTAAGTTGGTTGAACCAGCCTTATTTTTTAAATAAATGATTAGTGCATTTATTAAATAAATGATTAGTGCATATTATTATATTATTGATTGACACTAAACATTAAAATTAGTTGTTTTATATAAAATAAGGCTGGTTACACCAACTAAATTAAAATATCACACTGTAATTTTTGTTGTTGTTTGTTTATTTTAATTCCGTTTTTCATTACATATTAGTGCTTCACCCTTAAAAAAATTTAAAAATTTCAAATTCTGAATTTCAAATTCCTAATGTATTTTGTTAGTGTAATTTAATGTCAAAAAACAGTTTTCGGGTGAACATTTTTTTTTCACTTTTTTTCATAAATTTCAAATATTAATAACAAAGCTGCCAGAGTAGGATTTTCTTTCCCTAAATTTAGAGGATTTTATTATATCGGAAGAAAAATCATGAACAAAAAATTATTGTACAAGAAAAATCTCAGGAAATTTGCGGAATTTTTTTCATCTGGCATGTTTTTTTTTTTGATTTGATAATTAGAATGACAGAACTTGAATTTCAAATTTTTTTTTGTTGTTGTGAATTTCAAATACACGCTCTGAGGCGTGTATTTGTAATTCACAACAACAAAAAAAAATTTGAAATTTTACACTAAGAAAATACATTAGGAATTTGAAATTCAGAATTTGTAATAATAAATTTGTAAAACTATTGTTTATTTCCGTAAAGCTGTCTTCTTGTAACTAAATTTAACCTTGCCTATATAGTTGCAATTTTGTTAACCAACTACTGATTTAAATTTTACTTTTAGGACTGAAGTTGAAATAAAATTGGAAAATTACTATGCTGTTTCTTATGATAAAAAATGGTACTTAGGTCGTGTAATAGAATTTGTTAACGAAGGATTAAAAATAAAGTTTTTAAGCGAGAGTTTAGGTAAGTTCAAATATTCAAATATTTTGCATAGATAGCCATAAAAAATTATTTTTCCAAATTATCTGAACTCTATTCTCAAAATGTGTTCATAATACTAAAATTAAGTGTAATAATACTTTAAAAAATAAATAATTCTTTTTATTTTAGGTAAATTTATTTGGCCAACAAAGGATGACGTTGACATTGTTGAAAAGGAATTCGTATTTTATGGACCTATTGAACTCGAAGGGACTCATCCATTTACAATTTCAGTAAATGAAAAAAAAAATTTGCATTGTCTTCAAACAAAATTGACTTAGATTAATTAATTAGAAAAAAAATTTAAGTATTAAATTATATGAGGAATTCTCATTCTTTTGGTGGCATTTAGCCATTTATTGTGATATTTGTTTAAACGCTCTTAGATCTAAACGTCTTAACTGTCAATAACCGTTGCGCAGCTTGGTTGAAATCAATATCCGCAAACAGCATTTTGCAAGATTGATGATAATACTATGCGCTTTACTAATCCAAAATATCTTTTGTCATCTTTCCCAGTTTTGACTTCAACTTCACCATTACCTATTTTTAGTATATTGCCACCAAGGTTTAAATCTCCTTGCTTAAGCCTAAATTTTTTGCACCTTCCATGACTTGAAACATCAACTATGCAGCTATGTGAAAATTATATGTAAAAGATCTTATTATCAATTTCCACATTATCAATTTCCACATTTTTTTGCATTTTTTGATAAATTTTAGTTATTTTCTTATCAACTTGTACATTAAAATCTGCTCCATTTAAGGCTAACTTCCTGATAATATCCTCTTGTTTATTTCCTTTGAATTCATCATGATACATCTTAAACATTGTAGGTAACATTAGCGAAGCTAAAGCCATCTTCATTAGCAGCATTTATCTTTATTACTAAGTTCAAAGCTTCATCGACAACTTTACTTTACTCGTCTAGATTTTTAGCTGCAATAGCTTTTTCCAGAAATTTATTATCGTCTGCTGAGAAACGAAACAACGTATGATATTTATATGTCATTATTAGATAATAGCACCATTCGATTCCTCGTAGTCGATTTTATAAGTACAACTACTTTGCAATATTCTTAATGTCGATTAAAACCTGTTTTTTAGATGAAAATTTTACGTTACTGGATATTTTTTCATACGTTTTTTTTAATTTTCAAATCTTTAAACTCAAATTACTCGAACCTATACTTTTCCTTATACGTTGTTTCATTTCTCAGAAGACGATTTAGTTTCATATTTTCGTATTCACTTCATTTAGATTCAAAAATTGCTATAACGTAAATAGGATTCGGATCAGGAGATATATATAACCTAAACTAATTGGTTGAGGAATTGATAACAATTAAACTTTTACATTTAAAGCGTCAGTTACTTTGACATTAAAGCAGCCCCAACGTATTTGCCATCAATTCCTTAACTCTTTTTCTGGCCATTCCATCGCCAACACGATAACAACGTTTTACAGATATTTTTGACTAAAAGCATTTTACTATCGACCAAAGTTAACTAACAGTTCTTTTCGGTTGAAAAATCATTGCTGCAAATTTAAACTCATAGAATTTAAATTTGATCAGGAACGGAGATTGGATATCCAGTTCACAATCTGAATCATACTGGTTAAAACCCAAACTTATTCATTCTTATGTTTAGGATCGTTTTAATGCATTAGGTCACATTTCAGGGAATATTATCTTAAGAACAAGGTAACATAATCTCTTAATATTTCCAAATTAAGTTTAGCATACTTTATGGGTTTAATCCAAAACATAGGATCAATATCATGATACGAAAAGTAGACAGAAAGTTTATTTTAGCTTAATTGTTTTAATGGTACATCTTGTGTCAAATGCAACACTGATTGGTCTTCAATAGTCGACGGCTCGTAGTTGGAAGACCAATCAGTGCCGCATTTGACCCAAGCTGTACTATTAAAACTAACAGAACACGGCGGCGGTAAAAAAATAAATTTTTTTTGGGTCTTCTTTTCATATCGTGGTACTGGTCTTATATTTGGATTATATCCATAATGAATGGCAATCTAGATAGTTTAGCGTACATTATGGGTTTAATCCAAAACATAGGATCAATATCATGATACGAAAAGTAGACACAAAGTTTATTTTAGCTTAATTGTTTTAATGGTACATCTTGTGTCAAATGCAACACTGATTGGTCTTCAATAGTCGACGGCTCGTAGTTGGAAGACCAATCAGTGCCGCATTTGACCCAAGCTGTACTATTAAAACTAACAGAGCACGGCGGCGGTAAAAAAATAAATTTTTTTTGGGTCTTCTTTTCATATCGTGGTACTGGTCTTATATTTGGATTATATCCATAATGAATGGCAATCTAGATAGTTTAGCATACATTATGGGTTTAATCCAAAACATAGGATCAATATCATGATACGAAAAGTAGACACAAAGTTTATTTTAGCTTAATTGTTTGAATGGTACATCTTGTGTCAAATGCAACACTGATTGGTCTTCAATAGTCGACGGCTCTTACTGCATTTGACCCAAACTGAACTATTAAAACTAACAGAGCACGGCGGCGTTAAAAAAATAAATTTTTTTTGGGTCTTCTTTTCATATCGTGGTACTGGTCTTATATTTCGATTAAAACCCATGAACACTAAACTATATTTGGAAATATTAGATTATGTTACCTTGTACTTAAGATAATATTCGCTAAAATGTGACCTAAAGCATGAAACGATCCTAAACATACGAACGAATAAGTTTGGGTTTTAACCAACATGATTCAGATTATGAACTGGACAGCCCAATCTCCGTTTTTGATTAAATTTAAATTCTATGAGTTTATATTGCAGCAGAGATTTTTCAACCGAAAAGAACTCTGTTAGTTATCTTTGATCGATAGTATAGTCATCAATATCTGTAAAACGCTGTTATCATGTTGGCGATGGAATGGCCATAAAAATAATTAAGGAATTGCTGGTAAATACTTTGGGGCCGCTTTAATGTCAAAGTAACTTACGCTTTAAATGCAAAAGTTTAATTGTTATCAATTCCTCAACCAATTAGTTTCAGGTTATAGATTGGCAAGCACAATCTCCTGATCCGAATCCTTTTTACGTTATAGCAGTTTTTGAATCTAAATGAATGTGAGTATCTTTGTATTTATAATAAAGCGCATAGTGTATTCTCACCAATCCTGCAAAATGCTGTTATCGTTTTGGCGATGCAATGGTCCTAAAAAGAATTAAGGAATTGCTGGTAAATACGTTGGGACCGCCTTAATGTCAAAGTAACTAACCTTTAAATGCAAAAGTTTAATTGTTATTAAAAATGAAGAAAATTCTATCAAAAAAATTTTCAATTGTTTTTGAATTTACATTAAATCTTTCAAACAACTAAATCCTTTGTTAATAAAAATATTTAAAATTTAATAAATTTTATAACTTAAATCTTATTAGGATACAAAAAAGATTTTTGATATCAGTTATCAAAAAACTGAATTATTCAGCAAGTGCAAATAGGGTTTCTGGACTGTTTTTAACAGTAACAGTAAAACAGCTGTTTTTTTGAAAAAAATGAAAAACAGCAAACAGCTGTTTTTGGAGTGCTGTTTTTACTGTTTTTGCTAGAGGCTATGAAGCCTGTAAAACTAGCTGTTGAGAATCTTGGCAGAGAAAATTTAACACTGATGAGCGCTGGCACAACATTAAAATTTATGTTTGAGAAACTCTCTTTAATTAAAAGTGAAATTAGCAAGAAGTTGATGGATGATTTGAACATTCGAATTGATGAACGTTGGATGTTATGTACTTATTATGCGGCCTTAAGAACTCTACGATCACGACATCGAGAAGTACAATAGATTTTGAAGGCATGTTGGCATCTCGACTTTTTGTGTAAATGATGTTTAAATAATTGAAACAACTGCCGATAGTTCCACAAGTCAAATTTTAACCCTACAAAACGAACTTAATGTATTGCTTGAGAAAATTTAATCACCTCCAGTAGCTCCTTGGAAACCACAATTTCAAGTGGTTAAAGGCTGAATTTACTCTCTTCAAAAACATAGGATAATTTTCAGTATGTGCTAATTTCTGTACAAAAATAAGAACACGTTTGAAGTAATATTATACAAAGTTAAATTTATATTAAAATTGAAAGCATTTGAAAACCATGCTTAGAAATGGAAAAATTTAACTTGAACTTTTATTAAACATTAAAAAACAGTAAAACAGCTGTTAACTGCTGTTTTTACAAAATTCTAAAACAGCAAACAGCTGTTTTTTAAAAACTACTGTTTTTCAGAAACCCTACGTGCAAATATTTATCATTTAAGTCAAAAACTTTCTTAAGTAAAAAAAAAAATACCATGATAATGTAAGAATCGGTAAGAATAATAATAATATTAATGTACGTTCAAAGATAGAATTTTGACTAAAATATGATTATATAAAATAAAAATCTTATTAGATTTTTTTTTAACTATGAGTGAACAATGGATGAACCAGACAAATTAAAAAAAAAAACATAAATAAAATAAAACAAAATTTGAATTTTTTTTATTTTTAATACCTTTAATATTTTTATTAAATATCTAGAGCTAGACTTTGCGTATAAAACTTATTTCTTAAAAATAGTTTCTATCAACAAATATTTTATTTAATAAGTATATGTAGTTTAATATATAATAAAATTAAAAGAAAAAAAATTTAAACAAACATTACAAAAGATTTAATCTTAATAAAATAAATTAAAACTTAAGAATTACTAGCGAACATAAAATTCTTACAAAATTTTATTCACACTTTATATAAAATTAAAATACAAATGTAAATTATTAATTCGATCGTAATTCATGATTAATTAAAAATATATATACATTATGTACATAACAAATTTTTTTTAAATGAAGTATATGTTGTGTTATAAGTATTCATAAAAAATTATACGTAGAAAAAGAAACTGTATTATTTCCACTGAATATATGATTATATAAAATAAAAATTATATTAAAAATATTTTATAAAAATAATGAAATAAAAAATTTGCTTATAAAAATAAAACATTATGGTTTATTTAATTTTATTTTTAACTCAGGAGCGAAAATTATCACAGAAATATCAGAACAATAGCTAATAATGATATTTCAATCTCAATTTCGAGCGCTTGAAACTTGATATCGATTTTTTCATAAAATATTTTTGCTAATTGACAACGATTTGTTTTACAAAAAATGTTAAAACATTGCCTATAGAATGATTACATTGTAGGATTTTTAATTTAAAAATTTTGTACGCAGTTTTCAAAAGATGGTTTTTGATTTGCCAAAATTTCGATAAATCATTATTGCGTTTCAAAGACACGTTTCTACAAGAAACTTATTAAATTGAATTAAATGTAAACAAATTAAGAAAATAAAACAAAATACTGAATTGAATTTATTCCTTGTTATTATTAAGAAAAGTGTTTACTTAAATTTCTTGAATTGCTTCGCCTTATATCAAGCTTTGGGCTTATCAAAATTATTTACTTGATATTGATACCTATAATTGAGAATTTTTTTCATGAATATTACACTTTTTTTTTTTTTAAATTTCATAGCATTTTCAATATTAGGAGAAGTTTTTAATTGAAATTATTAAAAGATTGTTAAGAATGATTCACTTGATACCTATCGTTGAGATAAATATTACATTTACTTTTTAGTTTAATTTTTATATATAATAAATTGCATAAGAAAATTTTTTTTTTGATTCTTTGAGTTTTTTTAACAACCCATCTTTTATGAATATTTTAATATTGAAAAATTTCTGCTTATCTCAGATTCTAAATAGAAATTAGAAGTCTTTTTATATGTTTTTAAATTTATTTTTTTATTTTTATATAACTTTCCTCTTCTTTACCAAACAAACTACTATGATGAAATATGTACATTTTTTGAACAAATTTCTGTGAAAATATATTTTCTACACAAACTACTATGAAGAAATATATACTTATATATATACAAAGTATATATATATACAAACTAAAATAAAAAAATATATTTTCCAAAAAATAAATATATTTTTCAAAGAAGAGATATATTGTCTATACAAACTAGAATAAAAAAATATATTTTCCAAAAAATAAATATGTTTTTGAAAGAAGAAATATATTGTCCATACAAACTAGAATAAAAAAATATATTTTCCAAAAAATAAATGTATTTTTCAAAGAAGAAATATATTGTCCATACAAACTAGAATAAAAAAATATATTTTCCAAAAAATTTATATATTTTTCAAAGAAGAAATATATTGTCTACACAAACTAGAATAAAAAAATATATTTTCCAAAAAATAAATATATTTATCAAAGAAGAAATATATTGTCCATACAAACTAGAATAAAAAAATATATTTTCCAAAAAATTATGCTATAATTTTTTTCGAACTCCCAAAATGAAAACAACATATAATTTAAAACAAATAAATTTCAGAAATAAATTAAAAAAAAAAAAAAAAATAAATAAATTTAAATCAACAAACAAATTTAAAATGAATTTAAACAACAACATTAACAACAGCTGTAACATTACTGTTAATTTTAAGTAGAATCTGGAATTAAATAAATAACTCGGCAGTTATTATTAGAAAAATAAGCTTTATTTAATTCAAAGTTTTGTTTAGTTTTAATAAAAATAAATTGAAGCGTAAAAATAAAAAAAATGATCTGTTCTCTACGAACTTTTCTTCAAGAATGAAACTGACTAATATTTGCCGTCAGTTATATCGGTGCGCCGCTTTCATCAGCGAAGTCGGCTGATTTGACAGAATCGCAACAACCTTTTTCTAACACTCCCACTTTGTAAGATTCTGGAATGGTTTCACCATCAATCATACCAATCATCTTTCTTTGGTCTTCGAAATGATGTCTTGCTAAACCTTTGGTTAATAAATCTGCCTTCTGATTTTTGGAATCAATATAATCTATGATAAAATTACCCTCATCATAATGATGTCGTATGAAATGATATTTGATATCTATGTGCTTTGTCCTTTTATGAAATTCTGCGTTCTTGATTAATTTAATAGCACTTTGGTTATCTATCATAAGCCTTGGAACATCTACTTCAATTTCATTTAGCAATTCAAGTCTTAACAATTTTAACCATAATAAATCTTTTATTGATTGACTTGCAGCAACATATTCCGCCTCAGTTGTTGACATTGCTACAATTGATTGTTTTTGAGAGCACCAGAAAATTGTTGATAAACCAAATTGGAATAAAATACCACTTCGACTTTTTCTGGTTTCTTTATCTCCTCCATGATCGGAATCTGAATAACCAATCAAATTCACATCCCCATCACTTTGATACAATAAACCATACGATGTTGTTCCGACTAAATATCTAAAAACTCTTTTTAAAGCTGTAGTATGAATATTCGAAAATTTATCATTTACTGACTCAATAAATTTACTGCATATGCAATATCTGGACGTGTACAATTTGATAAAAACATTAGTGATCCAATAGCTTCACGATATGGGTATTTCAATGTTTTATCAAAAGTTTCCTTTGGATAATCTTCCACATACATTGAATGGTTTAAATCTACTGGAGTTGAAATAGGATTTGAATTTATCATGTTAAACTGACTTAAAATTTTGTTTGTATAATTGGATTGATGAATAAAAATAGCTCCATCTTTTAATCTTGTGATTTGCATTCCCAAAAATAAATCAAAATTACTAACTTTAATTTTGAATTCAAGTCTTAAGTAATCCAATAAAAAATTAACTTTATCTTTGTTGGTAGAAACTATCATACCATCATCAACATAAATCGAAACAATTAATTTTTCATCATCATTTCGCTGAATGAAAACACATTTATCTGCATCAGTTTGTTTTAATGAAAATTTATTCAAGAAATCCGAAAATTTTCTATTCCAACATCTTGAACTTTGCTTCAAGCCATATAAACTTTTCTTAAGCTTACATACCCTGTTTGTTTCATCTTCAAACCCTTGTGGCTGTTTCAGAAATATAGACTCTTCTATTTCACCATACAAAAATGCAGTTTTTACATCAAATTGGGTAATTTCCATTTTAGATTTTGCAGCAAGCGATAAAATCATTCTAATAGAATCATATCTTACAACAGGACTAAATGTTTCATTATAATCAATTCCTGGTTTTTGTGTGAATCCACGAGCCACAAGCCTCGCACGTTATCTATCAATCTCACCATTTGCATTATATTTTAATTTAAAAACCCATTTGTTATCAATAGCCACCTTATTATTTGGCAATTCAACTAAATCCCATGTATCATTTAAATGTAACGAATCAATTTCTTCCTGATGGCTGATTTCCATTTAATTGAATCTTCTGAATGAATAGCTTCATCATAAGATGCTGGCTCATTAACGTTCATAGCTGTATATAATTCATACTCTTGAAAATGTTTGGGAATTTTTCGTTTTCTCTTTTTATTTGCTTCATCATCAACTTGATTCTCCAAGTTTATGTTTGTTTCATTTAAAGTCACATTTGGTATATTTAAAGTCACATTTGGTATATTTAAAGTCTCGTCAGGTATAACTGGTATAGAATTACAATCTGTGAATTCATCTTCATTTTCATTATCTTCAATAATTATTTCATTTTCTAATATGTTTGGATTTTTGTCATCAATTTGGATTAATTCATTTACATTTAATGGCAAACTAACAAACATTTCATCATCATTTATTAATTCTTCATTTTTAAAAATTATATCTCGGCTAATTTCAACAGTATTTAAATCTGGATAATATACATGATAACCTTTAACTTCATCACTGTATCCAACAAAAATTCCCTTTCTACTTTTTGCGTCCCATTTTTGTCGTTTTTCTTTGGGAACATGTGTAAAAACATCTGAACCAAAAATCCTAAGTTGTTTCACTTCAGGAGATCTATCGTGAAAAATTTCATGAGGAGACTTTTGCTGAACAGCTGATGGACCAGTTCGATTTATTATAAAATTTGCAGCATTAACAGCTTCAGCCCAGAATTTATAATCCATTGATTTATTATGTAACATTGTTCTGGCTGCTTCTACCAATGTTCGCATTTCTCTCTCTGCTGCACCATTTTGCTGCGGGGTATAAGGAACTGTACGTTGATGTAATACGCCATAACGTTCAACAATACTTGTTACATCTTTATTAATGTTTTCCAAACCGTTATCTGTTCTAAAAATTTTAATTTTATTGCCTGATTCTGCTTCAATACTACAAAAAACTTTATTTAATAAATTTTTAATTTCGTTTTTATGTTTAAGAAAATATATTTTTCTATACCGGGAAAAATTATCTTTGAATACAACAAAATACCTGGATCCACCTATTGAATCCTGTTGCATTGGTCCACAAACATCAGCCGAAATTATTTCACCTGGGTATCTTGCCGGATTATTACTACTCTTAAATGGCAAGCGGTGTTGTTTACCATACATACAACCATCACAGAAAAAATGTTTATCATCTTTAAATTTTATATTTAATTCTTTCAAATGTTTTCTTACGTGTTGGATATTCTGATGTGCAAATCTTTCATGCCATACTTTAATATCCAAAACCGCACTATGCAATTCTGCCTTCTTTCCTTTTTCTGGTAAAACAACATCTAATTTTATTTGATATAATTGGTTTTCTCTATTTTGTACTCCCACTAAAACTAAATTCCCATCTCTGAATAATTTGCACTGTTTGTCGTCACACATAATAACAACACCTTTATCAGCTGCACTACCTGATGAAAATAAATTTATTTTAAGTTTAGGTACATACCAGACATCTTTTAAATAATTCTGTGTTTTCACACCATCAACATCACACATAATGTTTATATTCCCATGTCCAATTGCATCAATATGATTACCATCACCAATTTTGATCTTTAGTGGAGTTTCAAAAACTTGATAGTTCGAAAACCAATTTATATTATTACACATATGATTACTGGCACCTGAGTCCAAATACCAACTACATTCTTTGCCAACATTAGTTGTAATAAAACATGATGTACCAACAAAAGCAGCAGCTTGATCAACGTTTTTTGAATCTGAATCTGCACTTTCAGCTTTTGGACAGTTTCGTTTAAAATGACCCTTCTCACCACAACCATAACAAATCATTTCTAGAACGTCTTCAAATCATTTCTAGAACTCTTATTTTTAACACTTGATTTCTTTGCCATAAAAGCACCTTCTTTTATCGAACCATCTTGATATTTCATTCGTTGTTCTTCTATCATCAGCCTGCTTGTCAAATTTGTTAAATTTTTCTTGTCGTCAGCATACGACTCCCAAGCACTGATAAAATGATTAAAATTTTCTGGCAATGTAACTAAAATTTTTGTCATTAACGTACTATCAGGAATTGGTTCACCCAGGTCTTTTAAATTCTGCGCAAGTTGTTCTATCTTTTAAATATGTGTGGCGATGTCATCAGTTGACTCATGAAGAAAAGAATAAAATTTTTGTTGCAAAAAATGAATGGACGCGGTTGATTTCTGTTCATACACATTCTTTAGCTTGTCCCACATCATTTTCGACGTATCACAATTCATGATGTAGACTAGAGGCTGTTGACCAACAGTTGACGAAATAATCATCTGTGCCTTGTTATCAGATTTTTCCCATTCCGCGCTTGCCGTAACCGAACGCTCGTCATTCGCGACAACTTCTGGTTTAACCGAACCACCAGAAACAACCTTGAACAATTCGTATGCTTTCAAAATTATCCGAACTTGGAACTTCCACTGTTCCCAATTATCAGCCGATTCCAATTTTCGAACACGCATCAATTCGTTTTTAAAGTCCATTTTTTTTTTTTTTTATTTATTTATTTTTTTTTTTTAATTAAAAAAAACACGCTTCTTTTTATAACCGCTATTTCAAAAGTTATTCTCAAAAAAAAATTCTCGTTCCAGACCGGTGTCTGGGCCCATAACCTGTTAATTTTAAGTAGAATCTGGAATTAAATAAATAACTCGGCAGTTATTATTAGAAAAATAAGCTTTATTTAATTCAAAGTTTTGTTTAGTTTTAATAAAAATAAATTGAAGCGTAAAAATAAAAAAAATGATCTGTTCTCTACGAACTTTCTTCAAGAATGAAACTGACTAATATTTGCCGTCAGTTATATCGGTGCGCCGCTTTCATCAGCGAAGTCGGCTGATTTGACAGAATCGCAACAACCTTTTTCTAACAATTACAACAACAAAAATAAAACAACATCAGCATAAATCGAGAAAAACAAATTTTTTACAACAAGCAGCAAGTAGCAAACATATTTTTACTTTAATATTTTATATTATTACTTTAGTATTATTAAAATTATATATTATTACTTTAATATTATTAAAATTTTATTTAATATTATATTCAACTTTTTTACCTACTTTAAGTAAATTATATATTCATGCAAATTGCAATAAAAAAAAAAAAAAAAATTTTTTTTTAATTTTTTATTAACAATCAAACCGAAAATAATAAACAAATTTTATTTATATGATTATTTGCACTACAATAATGATATAAAGACAAGAAAAAAAATTTTTTTTTTTTTTTAAATAAATAAATAAATATAATTATAAATGCAATTTAATTTAAAGGTACATTAAAGTACAAAAATACTCTTTTAGGATACCGGAAAATTTTTTTTGTTTGTTATGAAATTTAGACAGGGTTACCAACCTTTTCAAATGTTTCCCCCTAAAAAAATAAAATTTCCCCCTAAAAAACCCCTAAATTTTTTTTTATAGATATTATAACAGCTATACTTATATACCTATGAGGATTTCAAATAGATGCTTGAAGAAAAATATATAACGCACATCGTAAATTATATAAATAATAAAATTAGCAAATAAGGTATCTTATGAAATGCAATCAAAAATATTACAAATGTCATCTAAATCTTCGCTTTTAAGATCATACATCATACCCCTAAAAAAACCCCTGAAACAAATTACCCCCTAAAAATCCCTCTGTCAACAAAAAAAACCCCTAAATCTAGGGGGAAAACCCCTAAGTTGGTAACGCTGAATTTAGATACTTGATCTGAAAAATAAATTTTTTCAAGGATATAATATTTGTTCGATTGATTTCAATTTGTTACAACTGACAATTGTTTACAAGTGAAAAAACTAATTTTTTTTATTTACTACGTGCTACAAAACCTTTGTAAATTCTACGTCTGAATAATTTCTTTATTTTAAAGCAAACATTTTTTTTAATAAACATACAATTTTTCAATGTTTTTCGCAATTTTTAAAAATACTACGAGCTACAATTCTTCGTACAATCTATACTTAAATTCCATACTTCGTATCGAACTTTTCGAAATTTTTTCTAGTAATCAATATAACGATTATGATCGCGGCAATAATAATATCCGTGGTAATAATGGTTATCGTGGAAATAATAATTTCCAATACAAAAATCGAAACGTAAGATATGCGGAAATTTACGAAGCCCGCCAGGAAGGGTTGGGGGACCAAAATTAACCTTTACAAAACAAAAATTTAACCACAATTAGAGAAAATTCCTTTGAAACTATAAAATCCAAATTAATAAATCCACCTATCCTTCATTATCTAGATTTTTCAAAACCTCTCGTCATAACCGTGGATGCCTCTAAACTCAGAGTAGGATCCACTCTTAGTCAGGAGATCGATGAAAATGACGCACCTATTTCTTATGCCTCCAAAATTTTTAGTAAAATCAGATCACAAACCACTCATCTACCTTTTTTCATTAAAAAATTTAGATTTAGAAGAATATAACTTTACAACAGAATTCATCAAGGAAAAAAATTACGTATGTGCAGATGCACTTTCATGAATAACAATCGACGAATTAAAAACTTTACAAAACGATAATTAAATTAAAGTAATCACTAGGTCTAAATCCAAGCATTTAGATAGTATTTCAAATTAAATTACAATAATCACTAGGTCTAAATCCAAGCATTTATACAGTATTTCAAAAATAAAAATATAAACGAAAATTTTCAATTAAACAATCAAAATTTAAAAGACAAGAAAATGAAAATGAGAAAGATAATATAAATATGAAAGAAATGGTAAACGAAAAAGTTGCAACATATGATAATTCAATTACAAGATTCCTCAGTTAATTTTTAATTCAACATTCTAGGCAAAGTATATAAAAAAAGAAAACTCATATGTAAAATCGATTTAGCTAATATTTATTATTGTTTGACATTAGAGTCAAAATCGAAATATAAGAAAATCTTAGAAAAAGAAGTAATTTTAGAATTATTTTTAAAAGAATTAGAGATGAAATTAAATGATACAAATATTTTCAAAATGCAAATAAATACTGAAGACAAAATTTTTAATATTTTTATAATTAAAAACTTTTTTTGAAATTTCTAAGGAAATTTTAAGTAAATTACAAATACAATTAGTAGAACATAGAAAAAACAAACAAAAAGAATTTTACGACAAAAAGTTAAAACAAGAAAACTATAAAAGAAATGATTTAACATTACAAAAAAAAAAAGTAAAATTTTGAATTAAAAAATGAAAAAATTAATTTTACTAAATTTTCTTTTATTATATTAAAATAATATATTATCCTTAAAATTAATTTTTTATTATTAAATTAAAATTTCACTAATAAAGGGAAGTGCACTCCCACTTATTGTTTTATAATTTCAAAAAATTTATGTATTTATAAGTTAAACCATAGATGAAGAATAGTATCAGATGGTAAACTTCCATACATCGTGTTTTAAGTTTGATATTTCAAAAAATGGTATTTTCTTGTGAGGGTATTAGTGAAACAAAATAAAAACAGCTTTAAATTTTCAATGTTTTTAGTAAACATATTTTTACATTTGCACTCAACTCAATACAAAATAATAAATAAAAAATCATATTGAAGCTAAATACACAAATGAAATTGTGTATACAAAAAAATGGATAATAAAAATAATACACGGATGATAACTTTCTATTTTACAGGAGATTTTAACTAACACATTTTTTCCTTTATTTTGCTTTATTTTTATTTACAACTAAAAATCAATATTTGGATGAATCGATCATTTGCCGATACGAGTGATTTTGTAACAACTTACTTTTTTTTTTTTATTTTCTGTTTCAACTAAATAAAATTAATTTTTTTTAAAATAATAATGTTTTCTTTAATGACTGGAAGATACTCGGTGATATCGTCTGCTGAGAAATGAAGCAACGTATAATGAAAAGTATAGTTTCGAGTAATTTGAATTTAAAGATTTGAAAATTAAAAAAAACTTATGAAAAAATATCAAGTAGCGTACAATTTTCATCTAAAAAACACATTTTAATCAACTTTAAGAATATTGTACTTATAAAATCTTCAAATTTAAAAATTTTGAAAATTATGACGGCAAAATAATAATAAAAAAACTATTGCAAACAGAATAATGCTGTGATACCTTTTGTAGTTGTAAAAATTTGACCTTCATTTGCTGGAGCTACGATTTTGAAATGTTTTCCATCAATCGCCCCAAGAGTGTGTGGAAAATTCCAAATATTCCAAAAGTCATTTGATAAACAAGCTCTTCGGCCGATGACGGTACTTAAAAATAAAACAAAAAATTAATTTATATGAATATGTAGCACTCCCAAGAAAATTTTGAAGACTTTTTAGCCCCAACAGCTGTCGATATGCTAGAAGTGTCACTAGATGATCATTCATTATATTTTTAAAACTAATTTTAATCAAACAAAAAAAGGAAAATTAATAAAAATTCTAGTTTTGATGTTGGTTTTGTAAAGCTATTGCACGTGTTGTAAATTCGACAAATGGAGATGAGTTCGATTTTTTTGGGAAAACTATAGCAATTATATTAAGAAAAATTAATAAATCGAACGAATTGGAATCGGAGGGAGCAATTATGTCTGTAAATAACCTGATTTCAAATAAAGTTCAAGAAGAATATCAGAAAAAACATTGGTAATTCAAAGGCAGCATCAACATCATCTCATCATATAGAATTTTCCATGAACAAAATGACAATGAAAATCGTTCCAAACCTAAGTTAGTTATTTCGCCACCTTCTTTCAATGAATATTCTTAATGTAGTTTTGGATGTAGCCTTAGGTCTTCTACCCCTGGGATTAATATTTGAGATGAAGCATTAGCAAATGCTGATATATGTTTTGATTTGAATGATTTAATAATTTAAGAAATTGTTCCATAAACAATTTTGTATACTTTGAACAAGTCATGTTTCATAAGTAGATTTAATAAATTAGTTTTAAAATGTTACAAGTTGTATTAAATTGAATTTTTTTAATAAAATAAAAAAAAAGATAATCTGAGTGTTATTTGACTGTAAAAATTTACATTATTATTTTCTTTTTTTTGATTTTGACGAAATTTGGAGCGAAATTTTTTTTTAATTTTTTAGCTTGGAGACCCACCTATAACATATCAATAAATTTAGAAAGCTGTTTGAGATATAATTTCAAATACCTTTTTCACTGATAGACGATAAATAGAAAACTTGAAAAAAAAAAAAAAAAAACGAAGCAGTCATAGAACTGCCTACAGAAGTTTATACTTAAAAATTTAAACTATGAAATAACAGTGGCTACAAATGACAGTACAAAATGTAAATTAAAATATTTTTATTTTAATTTACATTTTGTACTCAGCAGCCTATCATTTGTAGCCACTGTTATTTCATAGTTTAAATTTTTTTAAGTATAAACTTCTGTATGCAGTTCTATGACTGCTTCGTGTTTTTTTTGAACCAAAAAATAACCTTTGCCACCAAATTTGCTACAATTTTACTTAGCTCTGTGTTTTGCTTCAAAAATAGAATATGTATAAAAAATAATAAATTAGTGGCTGATAAAAACATTTTGGTTTGTTTAAATATCTCAAAAAAACTAATTATTATGAAAAAAAAAAATTAAAATATTTCACAAAAAACTCGTCGTTGGGAATCGAACCAGGCACCTTCAGACTTACAGTGTGATGTTCTACTACTAAGCCATATTGTCTATATGAGTTTAGCTTTCTAAACAAATACAAAAAATATTTTTGATTTATTTTCCTAAATAATATTAAATCTCATTTTATGGCAAAATAGATTTTTTGTTTGTATTAATTTTTTGTTTGTGTTAGTTAATTTTTCAAACTCGTTTTTTGAGTATTCTAATTCTTTTCTTATTGTAGTGTATTGATAAAAAAAATAAAAGCAACTGTTGTATTTAAAGGTTGATCTTAGAATAAATTTTATTTTTCAGTTAATTCTTTATAATGATAGAAATCCCAAATTATATTATAATAATAACAATAAGAAATAATAATTAATAATGTTCCGTTTAATTTAACATTTTTAAGAGACAGAGTGTTTGTTAAATTTCAAATATCTTACACGCTCTCCCTTAAGTTTTCTAAATACATATAATTAATAATAAGTATATAAAACAAAAATTTAATTCTTTACTATAAAACAAAAATATTATTAGAAATCAATTTAATGTTTAATGATATATAAATTTTAGAAAATTAAATGTTTTAATAATGCTTAGTGAGAAAAAATTAAATACTGTTATTGCTTAACGCATTGTCCATCCTTTCGTGGTCTTAAAGTGCGTCTTACTGGAGTATTCAAATTATTCTCATTGACATTTTTATTTATCTGTTCGCTAGATGTGTTCTCACCATCATTCGAAGATTTGGATGAAGTCGAGTCTTCTTGGGGAACAACAGTCTCACGTGAATCATTGGTTTCATTTTCATCTGATTGATTAGTTTTTATTGAACGAATTTGATTTAAGTGCCGTTTTATTTCACGATTATTTAGAATTAAAGTGCATGTATATGACCGCGGACCAAGCTCTTTTTTAATTATTGCAGGTGACCAACTAGGTTTATTTGGATTTTTATAATCGCGAATAAGTACTTTTTGTCCTTGAGAAAATTTTTCATTTCTTCTGCCTTTATAATTATATATATTTTCTTCTTGATTTTTCAGTATTTTATTTTTAATTAAAGGTGGTTTCAGTAAACTAAATCTAGTTTTTAACGATCTATCAAAAAAACAATTTTGCTGGTGATTCGCCAGTGGTGCAATGTTTAGAATTACGATAATCAAAAAGAAATCTATTTATAATTACATTAAAATCAATTTTATTTTGATCTTTTAAAATAGCTGAAATTGATTTTTTAAAAGTTTTTACAAAATTTTCTGCTTGACCATTTGTTGCAGGATGTCCCGGAGCATTGAAAATGTGTTTTATGTTATTTAATGCTATAAAATTCCTGGGATGTAAATTGCCTACCATTATCAATTACTAAAGGATCTACTAAACCGTAACGACAAAATAAGTCACGCAGTGATTTTATTGTAAAAGTTGAAGTGATTTCTTTAGTTTGAAAAATTTCAACCCATTTGGAAAAGGAATCAACAACTAAAAGAAAATAAAAATCTTTGATTGGTCCCGCAAAATCCACATGAATTCGACTCCATATTGAGTCAGATGGAGACCAAGGAATTAGTGAGGCTTTTTCAGGGCTATTTAGTGTCTGTTGACAAGAAAGGCAATTTCTGATTTATTCTTCAATTTCCGAATCAATTTTAGGCCACCATATATATGAGCGAGCCAAAGCTTTTGTTTTGACAATACCTAGGTGCGATTTATGTAATTCAAGTAATACTTGTTGACGTAACTTTTGAGGTATAATTGTACGATACCCCCATACAACGCATTCATTTTCAACTGTTAACTCATATTCTTTGTTTTTAAATGAATCAAATTCAGAATCTTTTAAATGTTTTACATTTCCACTTAATATAGCATCAGATAGTTTTGATAAAAAAGGATCACGTCTGGTTTCTCTTGCTATATCTTTATATGTTAAATTTAATGAATTTTCAGATTCAACATAATTAATATAACTATTTTCATTAGTATTTTTTTGATTAACATTGTATTGTGGCATATGAGATAAATTATCTGCGTCATTTAATACACCCTTAACATATTTAATTGAGTAATTAAAACCAGACAAAATTAACGCCCATCTTTGAAAACGCGCCGCTGCCATTATTGGAAGACCTTTATTTTCACCAAAAATTGTTATTAAGGGTTTATGATCTGTTTTTAAGAAAAAATGATTACCCAACAAGTACTGCTTCAATTTTGTAACACAAAATACAATAGCTAATGCTTCTTTTTCTAAAGTACTATAATTTTTTTCACTTTTCGACAATGCCCTAGAAATGAACGCTACAGGTTTTACAGATTTATCTGAAAATTCATGTGATAAAATACCTGCAATAGCATTATTACAAGCATCAGTTGATAAAATTATTGGTAATTTCGGATTAAAGTGAACTAATGTTTGATCAGATATTAATTACTTCTTTTTTTATTGATTCGTAAGCTTTGATACAATCATTTGACCACTCAAATGGAACATTTTTTTGCAACAAACGGTAAAGACTAGTTAATTTTTCAGAAAATTTTGGAATGAATGGTGAATAATAATTAACCATTCCTAAAAATGCTCTAAGCTCCGAGATATTGGTAGGAGCAGGAGCTTTAACTATACTTTCTACTCTATCATTATTTTTGCTCAAACCATTTTTATCTATAGTAAAACCTAGATATGAAATTTTAGACTGGAAAAATGAACATTTTGAAACATTTAGTTTCAAGCCAGCAATTTGTAATTTATTTAGCATTTGTTTTAGAGTTTTTACATGTTGCTGAAAATCTTTACCAGTGACAGTAATATCGTCTTGATAAATTGAAACATTCGGAATGTCACGTAATAAATTTTCCATTGTCTTTTGGAAAATTGCAGCTGCTGGTTTTACACCAAATGGTAATCGTTTCATTTTAAATGTGCCAATGTGTGTACTCCAGGTACACAAAAGTTGAGAATTTTCGTCTAACACTAATTGATTATATGCATTCGATAAATCTAATTTACTGAAAAGTTCACCACCTTCCAATGAAGCGAAAATTTCATCGATTCGGGGCATAGGATATTTAAAATCAAGTAAACTTTTATTGATAGTGACCTTATAATCGCCACAAATTCTAATTTCCCCGTTTGGTTTCAAAATTGGAACCAGAGGAGTGCCCCAATCTGAATTATCTACTTGTTCAAGTACATCATTTTTAATTAATTCATGTAATTGTTTTTCTATTTTAGCTTTCCAAGCAAATGGTATTGGGCGAGGTTTAAAAAAAATTGGTTTCGCGTCATTAGATATTGGCAATGAAATCTTATTTATTTTATAAGTGCCTAATTTTTGTTCGAAAACTTCCGAAAACGTGTTTTTGATTTCTTCGATAATTATCGCATATTTATCCTCGGTGTTAATTAAATTTACTCTAGTTAATTCAAAATTAAATTCCCTTAAAAATGACCTACCAAGCAACGGAGGGTTCTTAGTCTCAGAAATGACAATATTAATTTTTTTTGTTACCCCTTTATACGTAATGTTGGCTTGGTACTCACCCAATAATTTTAAATATTTTCCATTATAGTCAGTATATTTCACTTTACATGGACTTAACTTTTTTTGTACAGGAAAACGCTGATATAGTGAAAATGGAACCAATGTACACGGTGAGCCAGTGTCACAACCAATATTTATTTCGATTCCTTCAATCACAACTGGAAGTGAGTACACATCACACGAACTGATTCCTTGTACACTAAAAACAGAAAAATCAAAATTAAAATTCTGAGCTAAATTATTTTCCTCTGAATCAGATACATGATTCACATTTTTTTTATTTTTCTTAGAATTAGAATTAGAGCGACAAATTGATGCCAAATGTCCTATTTTACCACAATTATGGCAATTACTATTTTTAAATTTACATGATTTCGATTCGTGGTTGGTCCAACCACAATGAATACATTTTTTTTTTTATTTTTGTTCGATCCATTGTCACTTTTATCTTTATTTTTTTGTAAAAAATTTGAATCATGTTTTTTTACAAAATTAACATTCGGATCATCTTCTTTTTTTATTTTATCACCAATTTTGCTTTCCATTATCATTGCTTTCTTCAATGCCTTTTCTAACGTTAAATTTTCATCTTCTTCACATAATTTTTCATAAATTCTATCAGGTAGTCCAATGATAAATCTGTCTAATATGGCTGCATTCAGGTGTTCACCAAATTTACATTTTATGGCTAGTTCCTTCACTTTGGCAAACCACTGAGCAACATTTTGATCATTACTTTTCGTTGCAGAATGAAAAATTTTTCTTTCACGAAAAAGTATAGTTGGTGGTTTGTAATGTGTCTCAAGAATTTTACATAGGTCTTTGAATGATTTTGAAGCTGGTGAATCTGGACTGCATAAACTATGCAGCAAGCTATAAGGAGTGGAACCAATAGATTTAAGTAATACTGCCTTTTTGGAATTCTCCTCTTTGCAGTTAATTTCACAGAAATGAATCTCTAGTTTTTCCATCCAAATAGACCAAGTTTCTTGAGTTGGAGAAAACTCCGATAAAGTTGATGCTTGATAAATTGTTGTACTCGATGTTGTACTCATGACTCCAAGATACCTTTTTCACTTACTGTTGAAATTCAACTTCGTGTGGGGTTCAATTGAAATAAAAAAAATTTTATTTTCAAAAAAAAATTCTCGTCGCCAATTTGTAGTGTATTGATAAAAAAAATAAAAGCAACTGTTGTATTTAAAGGTTGATCTTAGATTAATTTTTATTTTTCAGTTAATTCTTTATAATGATAGAAATCCCAAATTATATTATAATAATAACAATAAGAAATAATAATTAATAATGTTCCGTTTAATTTAACATTTTTAAGAGACAGAGTGTTTGTTAAATTTCAAATATCTTACACTTATTTTCTTTTTTGAGTATTATTTCTTATTCTCCTACAATAAAATAAAAACAAAAAAATGAATGGTTTATTAGGATTTTTTATTATATTTTAGAAATCCAAAATCATATGGGCTATATGGCTTAGTGGCTAGAACATCGGAATATAAGAGTGAAGGTGTCAGGTTCGATTCCCCAATGAATACATTTTTTTTTTAATTTTTTTTTTTTAATTTTTTTGAACATAATAATTTTTAATTTTTTTGAACATAATTTTTTTATTGGTAGAATATGTAATTTTTTTGCTTGTAATATTGGGCCCTATATATACATATATTTGAAATTAAAAAAAAAACTTTTCATTGGGAATCGAACCAGGCACCTTCAGACTTACAGTCCGATGTTCTAGCCACTAAGCCATATTGTCCATATGATATTGGGTTTCTTAAATATAATAAAAAAATAAGTATTCTTATTCTAATTTTTCTGAGAAAAATGATGACGATTCTCAGAAAAATTCTATATGAAAATGTTTTTTTACCCTCTACCAAAATTCATCAAACGCCGCTAAAGAAGTATAAACTTCAAAAAATGTTGAAGAAGCATTTTTTAAATATATATTTTTTGCATACTGTACGTTTCTTGAACATTTTAAAAACTACTCACTTACTTTCAGGTTCCCTGGTTGCAAAGCTTCATAAATCACTTGCAACACTTTAGGTAAGTATAAAACATGATATTGTACTTCTAGGAATTCGTGACAAAATTTCTAGAGATCTGTACGAGTCTCCTGAAGATAAATACTTTAATGTTACTGCTAATTTAAGGGATAATTGCAAGCATCTTTTGGGTATTTTGCTTCTCTATTTGAGAATTCACCTGAAATAAGAAATTTTTATCATTTAATTATTAATACTTACTCTTACTAAAATATTTTCAAACTGGTGTCGATCAAAATTATGAAATTGTTTGTTGTCATCCCAAATTAAGTCTTTTATCAGTGTTTCTCCACATCTTACATGGGGTGTTTGGCTAGTAATTGAATAACCAAATGATTCTGATTGTCCTTTGTTTTTCATTAGCAGCGTCTGCTAACTTTTTAATTAATAAAATTTTAATTATAGCGTTCTTTTGCGAATCTGAAAGCGCAATTTTTTTAATTTTTTTTAAATTTAATTAAAACGAAACTAAATTTCCGAGAAAAATCAGGAGTAACTGTGTGGTGATCGTGGTGAATTATTTGAAAAACAAAATTAATAAGTCTGCTAGAGTTTAAATATAAAATATAATGTATGTATAAGATATTTAAATTTAGAGTATTATAAATAAATTCAGATTGATGCAAAATAAATAAAATATAATAGTTCGAATGCATCCATTAAAAATGTTTAATGCGTAGGGGATCGTTATGTTGTATTTAGTGCTATAGAATTTAGATCACTAAATGGAGTATTATATGCGTCAATACACATGCAATCATTTAGATACATCTGCGTGAATAATGAAATCATTTAGATGCATCAGCGTTTATAATGAAATCATTTAGATGTTTTGAATATTACGTAATACCCAACCAAAAAAAATATCTCTCACAATATTTCAGTACAGACAAATACAAAAAAAAAATGAAAAAAAATGAGAACTGCGTAATTCATACACAAAAATAATATCACTCGCACTCACAATATTTCAGTACAGAATAATAACAAAAAAAGAAAATGAGTAAAAAAATTTCTTCACATATAACAAACATATGTATTGCTAAATAAAAATGAGCACTCAATACCAGAGTTCATTAAATTATCTTCAAAAGAAAAAGCAAGGAGAAGATAACGATAATATTTCTCCTTTTTTTCTTTTATCTCTAAAAGAAAGAGAAATTAAAATAAAATTTAAATAAAGAAGAAGATAAAAGAAGAAAAATAAACAAAGTAAAGGGAAGATAATTTATTTTTTCAAGCAATATTTCTTATCCCTTCTACCTCTTCTTCAATAACTTCGTATTTGAATTATAAAAATAATACCCAAACGTATTTTTTTCTCTTTTGTATATTCTTCTTTATATTTTCTTCTCAAAAGAGAAGGGAATTTTTATGTTTTATTTTGTCTTGTTCTTTATTTATTATTATAAATTATCTCTATATTCTCTCTTTGCAATTACCTCTCCCATACGCATTAAAGCAGTATTAAAATATATATTTACGCTCATCACTGACTGAATGGCTGATTCATTAACGCAATTTTTGTTTTTTTTTATTGTTATTTTTTTTTATATGAGTGTTCAACGGGCGTTAAAGTTACCTGTCGTTAAATGAACGTGGCCGGCATGAAAATTTTGGATCGGAGCAGGAGGGGAGGGGGTCTCCTACCCCAAAAAGACTAAAAAATTTTTTTTATCAAAAATATTATTTTCGTTGAAATAAATGGCTTAAAATTTTGGGTAGTAGTAGAAGGAGTAGGGTCGACCCGGTCCAAAAAAAATGTTTTTTTTTTAATTGTAAAAGTTGCCTGTCGTTAAATTAATGTGGCCGGCATGAACATTTTGGTTCGGAGCAGGGTGGGAGGGGGTCTCCTACCCAAAAAAGACCAAACATTTTTTTTTTATCAAAAACATTTTTTTCGTTGAAATAAAGGTTATTTGACCTAAATTTTTGGTTAGGAGCAATTAAGCGGAATGGCCCAAAAAGTCCAAAATCTTTTTAAATCAAAAATGCTAGGTAAATGAAATGTAAAGACATTCTGTATAGTGTTTTTGTTTATATATTATTTTAGGACTTTTTTGATTTTTTGATAATTAAAGAAATTTCATTATTAATATAAATATTTACGCTGACTGACTGGCTGATTCATTAACGAAATTTTTTTTTTTTTTTTTTATTGTTATTTTTTTTTTTTTCATGAGTGTTCAACGGGCGCCTTAGGCGGCTTACAATCGACTAGTATAAGATATGTTAACTAAATTAGTTATTAATTACGGAACCACAGTACTCTGGAAGGAAAATATGTATTAGTAAAAATTGTTTTATTAAATTTTTCAAAAGCTCTTACCAAATAATATCTTTTTGAATAATTGAATCTTTTCCCGTACTTTCCGTTCAAATTAAAACTTTTTGATCAGGAATATTAATATATATAGCCCATTGCCTCAAATCATCTCACAACTGAGTTGGTTCTTCTGTACAATCGAAGCTCTCATCATCACTGACAGTTCTTCATTGGTAACTAAATCTGCTTCTGTGACGGTTCCACCACTATCTTTAGAAGTTTCATCCCATTGTATTAAGGTCGATTCATCACGACTACACTGAATCCAACCGAAATAATCTAATTCTTTGTAGCGCAGTTCGTCTTGTTTTTGCTTTTTAGCAAGTATAGACATTGCATTTTGAAAACTTTTCTTCGACATCTAAATACTCTTTATTATGTCCCCTTTTTATCAGCCAATGGTGACCCTATTTTTAAAGTAGAATTTTATTTATAACTTTTTTCTAAGATAAAAGTAGAGAAATATTTTCGAAAAAAAAAATTAAAATTAATAATTTATATTTTTATTCCTTTTAGAAAATATTTTTTCCAAACATTATATAATTCCTTATTGCAGTTTATTACCTACATTTTCAGAATATTGAAACAAAAAAAAATAAAATAAAATTTCTTACCTTATATACATTATTCGTAATATATTTTTTAATTAATGAATTTAAATGAACTTTAATTTATTAAAAAAAATATTTTATTTTTTTTTAGTTTGCAGGCATTCACACGTGATTTTTTTGTTAATAAAAAATTACTTCACATTAAAGCGGGACATTCAAATTTTTTATTTTATTTTATTTTTAGATTTGTATCTTGTTGTAACTGATGAAACTGGTGAACAAAAGCTACTACGGAACAAGCCACTGTCTTCCCTCGATAATAACAACCGGTCCCTTTAAACGAATAAAAGGACCGGCGGGCCTTCTATTTAAATAGAAGGCCCGGTCCCTCTGTTCGAAAAAATTAAGCAAATTTGCATCTCTCACCATAAACCGCTTTTAAAAAAAATTTAATTAATGGAAGCGCAGTTAAACGAGTAATAAAATAACTCGTGTAAACAACGATTTACCGAAAATATTCGTCTAAACATTTTAACATTTTGTCCTTTAATTGAGTGGAAAAAATCTTGGCTTGGTCCTCGTGATTTTCAAGTCAAAGTTCTGCTTGCTAGGAAAAATTTACACCTTAGCTTGATTAACTCACTTGATTTTTTAAGTGATATTATTTCTGACTCGGATAGAGTTTCGTTTTTGGGAGATTTCAACTTGTCTGCGACTGCTTGGCTCGTTGATCGTGAATGCGACTGTTTTTATCCTACTTCTTCATGTTCAGTTGAATCCATCTTAACTGATCATTTGTTGTCACTCAATTTTGAACAAAATTCTTCAATTAAAAATGTGAATGGTAAACAATTAGATCTCGTTTTTTCTATAAATTTGTCTTCTATTTTAATTACTCATTGTGCAGATTCACTGCTGCCGGAGGAAAACCACCATCCTTCTCTTCTTATTAATCTAGATATTGATCATTCTTCGAATGAATTAATGCTGGAAAACAATTATTCCTTTAATTTCAGTAAAGCCGATTATTTGGGAATGAATAACTCTCTGTCTTTTAGATTGGAGTTTTTTACATTCTCAAAACATGGAACAGGCTACTAAAGAATTCTACTCTATTATTTTCAAATTGTTTATTGAGTACGTACCATTCAAATCTAATCGCATTCGAAATTTCTCCCCGCCGTGGTATACTGATGAGTTGAGATCTCTCAGAAACAAGCGTAATATGTTATGGAAAGCATATTGTAGTGATAGGAGTGAATGTACACTTGGTCAATATTTGTATATAAAGGAGGATTTTCGAAGGCTTTCTATTAACTGCCATTCTAACTATTTGCTAAATCTGGAAAATAATCTCAAGTTAGATCCAAAACAATTCTGGAACTTTGTTAACTTAAAAAAAGGTTCATCTTCATATCCAACCCGACTATCTTCCTTGCCTAAACTATTTGAGTCAATTATTTCTGACAACCTTCAATTTTTCATCAAGCCTATTATTTCTGATAGACAACATGGTTTCGTTCGTGGGAAGTCAACTACCACTAACCTTTTAGACTTTACGTCTTTTTGTAATAGTAAATTTCTTTCCGGAAATTATGTCGACTGTATTTTCACACATTTTTCGAAAGCCTTTGACAAATTATGCCACAAAACCCTAATTTGTAGATTGGACAAAATGGGTTTTCATTCAGCTTTTGTTAATTGGATTTATGATTACTTATCTAATCGTTATTATCAGGTTTCTTTTAATAACTTCTTATCAGCACCGTTTTTGGTGAATTGTGGTGTCCCACAAGGTAGCCATCTTGCTCCTATTTTCTTTATTTTATTTATAAATGATCTTCCAAATATACTAAAGTCATCCGAAGTTCTTATTTACGCAGATGATGCCAAAATTTTCAAGTCCATATCTTGTTATTCTGATTGCATTGACTTGCAAAATGATGTTGAATCATTTAGCAATTGGTGTACCTCAAACAATCTTCATTTAAACGTTAATAAGTGTCACTCAATGTCATTCTTTAGAAAGAAAAACATTTTTGATTTTCAATACAGTGTTAGATCCTCTTCTTTAACAAGAGAAGTAGAGACCACTGATCTCGGAGTTTTGTTGGATGAAAAGTTGAATTTTGTTAAACATATCGATTTTATTACCAGTAAGGCTCTGCGTGTTTTTGGTTTTATCAAGAGGCAATCTAAACAATTCAATGATCCATATGTTATGAAACTTTTATATTCTTCTTTTGTTCGACCCACTTTGGAATATTGTTGCCAAGTCTGGAATCCATTCTACGCAGTTCATATCTCTACATTGGAATCGGTTCAAAAAAATTTCCTTCGTTTCGCTTTAAGGCGACTCAATTGGCAGGATAATTTAAATTTACCTCCATACACTGACAGACTTCAACTTCTAAATCTCCCAAGTCTGGAGAATAGAAGAGCTTATTTGTCGTTCAGCTTTATCCATAAAGTCATCGAAGAAAAAACGACAAGTAGCTGTTTAATGTCTAATTTATTATTCAATGTGCCCTCAAGAAGTCTTAGAAATTTTGATGTCATTAGTATTCAATTTTCCAGAACCAATTATGGTCAATATAGCCCACTTAACTCCCTATTCAAAATTTATAACCGATATCATTTCCTTCTTCAGTTATACGTTTTCGAAAGTCCTTCTTTTAAAAGTAAATTTTATCATAATTTTTAAATTAATTCGAACTAAGTGATACATTATTTAATAGTAAACACTGCTGCTTTGTATATTAAATTGATTGTATATATATTTTAAATTGATTGTATATATATTTTAAATTGATTGTATATATATTTAATTTTATTATAATTAAGTTGTATTCGCTCGCTTGTATTAAGCATTTGAAATAAAAAATAAATAAATAAATAAATTTCGCTCTGCTACATCTACAACATACACAGCTACTTCTAGAGTGCCTCAAAGTAGCCATCTTGGTCCACTTGATTTCGTAATCGCTATTAAAGATGTTTCATTCATGATTTTCTATAGCGATCACAAGATTATGCCGATGATATGAATATTTTTAAAAAAATCTCTAGTCTTTCAGACTGCGATCTTTTACAAACTGACCTTAATAGCTTTGGCCTTTGGTGTATTAAGAATCTTCTTCTTAATGTGACTAAATATCAAAATATTTCATTTTCAAGGAAAAGAAATCTTATTTATTTTCAATATACACTTAATAATATTCTTATTCCCAGAGGCAATGAGGTTAGAGATCCGGCATTTTATGTGATTACCAATTGACATTTAAACCACATGTAAATTCAATTGTAAATAAAGCAAATTCCACTCTAGGTTTTATTAAACGTTGGTCAAGAGAGTTCTGTGACCCATTTATAACCAGACTTCTTTTACATCTCTTGTAAGACCATTGTTCAAATATACCTCTCAAGTAAAATTTTCTTAGATTTGCATTGAGGCATCTTCCTTGGGAGGATAACTTAATCCTCCCACTTTACAGAGAACGCTTAAATCTCATTAAGCTTGAATCTCTTCAAGACAGACGTGAATTTGCAGATGTTGTTTTCATTCATCAAATTATTATTGGTGAAATTATTTCTCCTTTTATTCTGGAGAAGATCAACTTTCGAGTTAACACAAGAAGCCTCCGAACTACTTACTTATTTGAAGTTGGTTACCATAGAACCGAATATGGATGCAACGATACCATTTCTCGAATGCTTGCTTTTGATAATAAAAACCATCATGTTTTTGACCTTAATATCTCTAAAGTTGGTTTAAAAGCTAATTCTTTTTTCTCTAACATTGGAAGACTTTAATTATTTAACTTCTATTTTTTATTTTTTTTTACTCTTTATATTTTTAATTTATTCTCTCTTCTAATCTTCTTTCTTTAAAGTTTTTTTTTTTTTTTTTAACTAGAAAACTATTCTTTGTGTTATGTGATATGTCACTTGTGATTTCGTTATTTATCAGAAACGAGACCTGTTTTTAGAGTTTCATGTTTTTTTTCTATAATTCAGGTTTTTTTTTTTTTTGATGCTTGATTTAAGCATCATTTGGTGGTTATATAATTTATCCATTGCATGCTTCTTCTATCCTCTCATATTTACGTGTTTAATTTTTTTTACAAAACTATTAAAAATTTTATTAATGTGAAACTTGCGGTGGAGCTAGGAGCGGAGGTAAGAGCGTAGCGTGAGCAACTATAAGGAGCTGGAGCGGATTATTAGTGCTAATTTTCAAGAAGTTTTTGGAATATAAATATGCATTCTGAATAAAAATGTTCCACATGCACATATTTTGTAGATAATTTATTTTTGATATTAATTTTTCTTAATGCAATTTTTTTTTAGTCTGTTAGAGTAATTTATTTTTGCATGTATATGCAATTTTTTTTTAGTCTGTTAGAGTAATTTATTTTTGCATGTATATGAGAGACTGAAGCACTGGCGAGAGGTCAGGAACAGATGCAGTAGGATTTGTTGTCAGCAGAAGGCTTTGTTTACCCAGAGGAAGCGCCAAGAAATATTAAACCTTCCTAAAAATAGCAGAACCTTTTGGAGCTTCGCTAAAAGTGTACAACAGAACTTTTGCTCGCCTACATCTTTTCCTCCCCTTGTAGATGGTGACCGGATTATATCAGATTCGGTTGGGAAGGCTAATTTGTTTGCGAAACTTTTTAGCCAAAACTCAACACTCACAGCTTCAGCTCAAAATCCACCTGTCTTGCCTCAAGTAAACTCTTCTTTTGGAAGAGTTTACTTTAGGCAACGTGCTGTTTTAAAGGCTCTTAAAAATCTGAATGTGAAAAAGTCAACTGGCCCTGATGGTATTCCGGCTGTGGTCCTAAAACATACTGCCTCTGTTCTAGCTAAACCGCTGCGCAACCTTTTCTACCTTTCGTACTCACTTGGCATTTACCCCACCAAGTGGAAAGTTGTGCATGTTCAGCCTATTCCAAAAAAAGGCGATAAATGCGATCCCTCTAACTACAGGCCTATTGCCCTTACTTCTATTCTTTCCAAAGTAATGGAATCCCTTATTAACATTAAAGTTAAAAAATACCTAGAAGACAACAAATTGCTAAGTGACCAGCAATATGGTTTTCGTACGAATAGATCGACTGGTGATCTGATGACATATTTATCCGACAAGCTCAACACCAGTCTTCACAACTCCGGTGAGGCTTGTGTTGTTGCTTTGGATATAGCTAAGGCTTTTGATCGAGTCTGGCACCCGGCTTTGATTTCTAAAGTTAAATCAATGGATCAGTCTAGGATCAGCCTTTGTCAATTGGATCAGCAACTTTTTGTCTGGCCGTTCTATTCGTGCTGTTGTGGATGGGTACCAGTCACATATTTTTAATATCAACTCCGGTGTACCCCAAGGGTGTGTTCTCTCCCCAACCCTCTTTTTAATTTTCATTAATGATCTGCTGCGATCTACTCTCAACCCCATCCACAGCTTCGCCGATGACAGTAACTTGGTAGCATGCTACGATTTTATTAATAGGAAATCAGCATCTTCAAATGCTGTTACTACTAAACGAAATTTTTTGCAAAGTAGCATAAATCACGACCTTTCCAAAATTTCACAATGGGGTCTTCTCAACAGAGTTGAGTTCAACGCATCCAAAACTCAATGCTGCCTAATTTCTAGAAAGCTGTCAACTTTCGATCCCCAATTTACTTGAAGAAAGTATTGCCAAATCTGGAAGCCTTGACATTTTAGGTTCGAAAATAACTAGCGATTTAAGCTGGAAAATTCATATTTTCGAAACGGCTAAAAACGCAGCTAAATGTCTAGGTTTTTTAAAAAGATGTAAACAATACTTTTCCCCCTCTGATCTCTTAAACATTTACAAATCCTACATACGACCGAAATTAGAATATAATTCGCATATATGGGCTGGTGCTCCCAAAACCCATCTTGAATACCTGGACAAAGTTCAGAGAAGGGCTATTAGATTGATAAACAATCACCAAACCACCAGCTCATTAACATCACTTAACCACCGTCGTAATGTAGGTTCTCTTTCCATTTTTTATAAATACCTTGTTGGAATGGATACGTGTTCCCTGGAAGTAAAGGCCCTACTTCCTCAGCTTCAAGTATTTGCACGCCAAACACGTACTGCTTCAACGTCACACCCATATTTCGTAAAAATTCCCAGATGTGATACAACGAGCTTCGGAGATTCGTTTTCAATTCGCACCTCGAGAATGTGGAATGCTCTCCCATTAAAATTGTTCCCGTCAGCTGACGGACGTTTGACTTACGACTTGTGCCGCTTTAAGAAGAGTGTACATGATTATCTACTAACTGTCCCACTTTTTAATCCCTTCTAAATTTCCTATCCCCATTACCAAATCCATACTTCTTTAAGTATAAAAGGTATCCCACCTAGTGATTTGGTAACTTTAATAAAAAAAAAAAAAAAAAGAGTGATGGTAAAGTACTCATGGCAACTTTTGATGCCATTAATAGATACACACGAGTGGATGGAGTTATATGGAGATATTTTGGTTCAAAATTCTTATTTTGATGAGGATCGAAGTGAATGGTTTTGGCCGCCATGCACAAAAAACAGTTTTTTTATGTGTGTTAAAAGCTTAGTCTGGATTTTGCGGAATGGATAGAAAGTTATGGAAGCAAAATTGTTGGATTTATTAACACACATAAAATTTTTGAAGGTTTATTTAATGAAAAAGACACTGATTTAATTTTAAATGGTGTATCTACCACAAGTTTTTTAGAAATTAAGGCTGTATCATTGTATGAGAATTAGAAAATCAAGTTAATTGAACTCGACGAAGAGTACGTTCGAGTGAACAAATAATATTTGAAATGGATAATTATTCGAAAGAATTTACTATTGCTTGCAATTTCAAAAGAATATTATGGTTACAAAATATAAACTGCATATTTTTAGTTCTTTTTTATTTTTTTTTTTTTTTTGTTATTTTATATTTAGTTGAATAAAGAAATATTTTTGTTTTATTAATTTTTATTTTGATAATTTATATTTAGTTGAATGAATAAAAATTTTAAAATAAAAAAATACACTTTTTTATAAATTTACTTAAAAATTACGAGTTTCAACAAAATATTCAAATATAAGGTCCGGTCCTTGTATTATGCGGTCCCTTTATTCGATAATTTATATAAACTATAAACGATAATTTATATAAACTAAAAATAAGATAATAATCTTATACAAAAATAATCAAATAGAGTGACCGCTCCTTATTATCGAGGTAAGACACAGATTGAATCATCTTATTTCTCAATGCATAATATTCTCAGGTATGCCAACTTTTGACCGGAGAAAAACTGGAGAGATGCAAAACAAAAAAAATGTAGGTGAAAAAATAGAAAAATTAATAAATTATAAATTATATTATTGAAGTTCTTTTGGGGCATTGTGATTGAGAGTGAAAAAATGTTAGTGTCAAAAATGTGACGATTATTGTCAAAAATGTGATATTTATTGTCAAAAAAAAAAAAATGTATGTGTCTGCTGATGATAAAACTGACAGCCGCTAGCAATGAAGCTTATCAGCGCAATAACCTACTCTCAGAATAAAAGTCGAAAATATTATTTTTTGTTTTCGATTGAAAGAGAAATTTATTTTAAACAATAATAAAAAAAAATTTTCATTTATTAATTATTAGCAGGCCTTTGGAGCGGAGGTCGGAGCTGGAGCTCGGAGCAGCGGAGCTGCGACCTTTTGGTTGAAGCGTGAGTAGAGCCGGTGCACGAAAAATATTGATTGCTCCGCGTTCCATTGTTTGATAACACCAAATAATATAAATTTTTCATTTTATAATTTTTGATGTTAAATTAATAATTTCAAAAAAGTGGATCTCCACTATTTAACTAAATTTACGTGTTTAATTTTTTTTACAAAACTATTAAAAATTTTATTAATGTGAAACTTGCGGTGGAGGTAGGAGCGGAGGTAAGAGCGGAGCGTGAGCAATCATAAGGAGCTGGAGCGGATTATTAGTGCTAATTTTCAAGAAATTTTTGAATATAAATATGCATTCTGAATAAAAATGTTCATATTTTGTAAATAATTTATTTTTGATATTAATTTTTCTTAATGCAATTTTTTTTTAGTCTGTTAGAGTAATTTATTTTTGACATTAAATTACACTAATAAAATGCAGGAGGAATATTTTTATTACAATTACTTTTCGGAAGAAATACTAATGTCAAATTTTGCAGGCATATTTGAAAATGCTCTTTTTTTTTAAGTAATTTGTAATTGTGTCATTGGCTAGTATAAATTATTTTTGACATTAAATTCCATTAATGCAATCCATATTTTTATTCTCCAATTCCTTTTCAGAAGAAGTACTAATAAATATGAAATTTTTCATGCAGGAAAAAGTTATTTTAGGTTAAATTTTTCGGGCAACAAAAAGAAAACATGATTTAAGCCACGCTGCTGTTTTTTCATACATTATTGTCGTTTTTTCATACATTATTGTAATATAGTTGTAACCGGAATTGTGTTTACAGCTTAAAATATAGTACAAATCATCTGGCAATCAGTGTTGCCATGCAGCCATAAATCTAGCTATTTTGAAATAATTTAATATAGCCATTATGCCACTAAACTTTTTGAGTTTAAAAAGTATTTTAGAATTTTTAAATGTTTTTATCTCTAAGTAGTCGGTGGTTTTTAATTTTTTTTTTAATTTTTTCTAACCGCCGAATTCCCTCAAAACAAGTAATTTTAAGTCGACTGGCCGCAGCAGTCGAAGGACAAAAATCAACTAGTCGCTTTGAAAAAATCGATCGGCGTCATGTCTTTTATGCACTTGGCCATTTTAAATATTTATTTATAGTACGTTCAGTAAATACCGATTGTCCGTAGCTAAGGAATTCCCTTTTCTGCAAAATCCTGCAAATAACTTCTGCAAACCCCTACGATAAGGACAGCTGTGACATTTCATTTTAAAATCATATACATTAAAAAAATTTATATGGGCATATTGAAATTTGTAATTTGTTGTATTTCAAATGTTGAAGAATCATTTGTAACATTTATTAATAATATGTATGCATATTTGTTGCATTTATTAATAATATGTATGTATATTTGTTGCAAAGTGTAGTGGTTTGTGTTGGCGATGATAGGTTGACTTATTCAAATTAAAAGAATTCAGCTAGACTTTAATTAATTATTTATTAAACGTTATAAATTTGGAAAGTATAAAATGTTACAAAAAGTAGTTCTTCTTTTGGTTAGGTTATAAATTAGAATGAACAAACAACGATGACAGCGCAGCTCCGACAGTTGTCACCATTGTAGTCCCAAGGCACGTGTAGACTTGTAGACTTGAGTGAAGTTATATAAGAGTGCTAATACGCTATTTGAACAATATTGTTTAAGGAAATACAAATTTGATGAAATTTCAAAAATTCTGCCTTTTTAAAATGTTTTTAAGGTAACACATAAAAATTATGAAAAATAAAACTTACTTAATACAAATTGTCTAGTAAAATGCATGAACAAAAATTGAGTTAATGTATTTTTTTTACATATATTTCTGTTTCCTACTCTGTATTGAACCATGCTGAATATTGCTTACAAGTTCTTTAATAGAGCAAAAAAGTACGAACAATTTACTTTTTAAAAGAGATCTTGCCTCACTTCAACTTGAATTATTACTTGCTATTCACTAGTGGTTCACCTATGAAAAAGTATTTCTATTTCTGAAACTACTCTCATGCTATTGGTGAACAAATATTAAAAGTACAAAGCACCTGACCTGATGTCTTATTAAGATTATGGTAATGTATGTTGCCGTTCTCCCTTCTTTACGAAGTTTTTTAATATTTTCTTGTTGTAGCGAATTTTTATTTAAAAGATAAAATGTTTGATATCTCGAAAACTAAGGAAGATATCGAACATTTTTATTTAATTTGCATAATTGATTGAAAAAAAATCATCATATAGGAACGACAATAGCTATGTGGTAAAATGTAAACAAGAACTCGGTATAAAACTTTTTAAAGTATATGGGTTGAACTAAATTTGATAAAATATGAAAATAAAATTAAAAATTTTATATTTTTATTAAACATTTTATATTTTTATTTAAAATTTTGTATTTTATTAAAAATATAAAATTTCTAATTTTATTTAGGAAAACAAAAAAATTTGTTAAAATTAATTTTTTTTGTTTGTTTTTAATCAAAATTATCAATGTCCTTAGCTAAGGCCAACTAAAAAGTACTCCCAGAATACGGACTATTATGGGAAATTATAAAATTTCCCTTTGCAGAAGTTTTGAGGTAGGATTGCATTACTGAACGATTTTTTGTAGAATTTGTCTGTATTTAAGGACTTTAGCTGTCAGATTTTGTCTTTCACAAAGTACAGATTGTCTGCAACGTAGGATTTTGTCATTAGCTAAGGACAATATGTACTTACTGAACATACTATAAGCCTTCCCAGAAAATACTACTTGCCATGAAGTTTCACTTCTTCCGTGTGTCCCGAGACTCACATATGTTTTTTTACAAACATAAACAGACGAAAAATAGAAATAACCGCAGATACAAAAAAAAAATTCAAATGAGAATAAAACTGTTTAAAAAAAAAAAACAAACAATTCATAATAATTGAAATTATAAAAAGATGATTGGTTTGAAATGAATGAAATCAATTATTTCTTAAATTTATAATTACTTTGTTTTGGAACAAATGATACTACAACTTAATGAATTACCAAGTAAAATGACATTTACTGGTGAATAGCGTATATGAATTTTACTTTAAAATTATTAATTTTGATAAAAACTGGTAAAAATTTCCAAAATCTGGAGACTATTTTTTTTTTTAGTTGAAAAAATGGAAACTCCAGTGTAAAACAGTCCAGTTGGCAACCCTGAATTCAGTACAGCAACAGAATATTGTATGTTATCATTGGAGCTATTATTATTGTAATGGTCATTCATGCATTCAAAAAAAGGAGTAAAACAAGAAAACCTATTCCGCGTCCACGAATAGTGGTCATACAACCAGAAAATTTGTCAATTTTCTCAGATGTACAGTAGCTTCTGAATTAATTTTTAAATTTTTATTTTAACTAAAATTTAAAATTTAGTTGCAAGAAAGCAAAATTTTTATTTTGTTATATTATTTCATTTCCTTTCACTGTACTTGTTTTTATGTATCAAAGTAGCCTTACGTAAGTTTTGCAAGATTGGCATAAGTTCAATTGATTTTTTGTATATAGTAATTTTTTTTTATACATAATTTTTGTCTTTATAATTTTAATGTGTTACAATAAAATTTTTAGTTCGTTCAAAACATTATAAATAACGAACAACAAAATAACTAAAGTAAATTCAATTAAAATAATATTAATTAACCATAAAGCAGTTATTTTATTCACACAGGAATTATTTTTACTTGAAATTACTGAAAGATTGTTAAAATAATTCGCCCCCGGGTATCAAGCTTAGAACTCACCATTCACTTGATACCTATATAATTTGGCCAGAGCTGGACTACTCTAACAATCCGAGCCAAAAAATTTAATTATTTTTCGAAAATTAAAATACTACCTAAATAATGAAATACTACCTGAAAAAATTAAATATAATTCCAATCTTTTATACTGCCCAAATAATTTTTTTCAATTAATAATACATGAATATCCATCGTGCATGTATAAATTCAATTATACTAAAATTAATTTAATAGTAGATTATTGTATATGTAAACTAAATTTGTTATTAATTAAGAGTTCTGTATACACAAAAATACATTGACACGAGTCAATACAAGTGTCAATGTATTTTTGTGTAAATACAGAACGAGTTGTATAACAAATTTTGTTTACATATCCAATATACTGTTTTAATGCGTAGGGGAGAGGTAGTTGCAAAGAGAGAATATTTTTTCTTCTCATTTTTTCTCTTTTTTTTTGTATTTGGCTGTATTGAAATATTGTGAGAGATATTATGTTTGTTTAGGTATTACGTAATATTCAATACGAAACATCTAAATGATTTCATTATTTACGCTGATGCATCTAAATTTTTTCATTATATACGCTGATGCATCTAAATTTTTTCATTATTTACGCAGATGCATCTAAATGATTGCATGTGTATTGACGCATATAATACTCCACTTAGTGATCTAAATTCTATAGCACTAAATACAACATAACGATCCCCAACGCATTAAAATATTTTAAAAGTAATGAACAAAATTAGTACCTATATAATTTTGTATATAAAAAAAAAAATATAATTAACATTATTATTTTATGTATACATTACACACTCTAGAAAGTTTTTCATTTCAGTAATTTACTGGAATTTAAACTGTGAATTATTTTTCAGAGAATGGATCATTATTTTTATAAATTTTTAGTATTCTTTTTTTATATCTCAAAAATTTATAACATCAATGATTGTGTTTTTGACAGAAATTTAAAATTGTTTGTTCAGAATAGGTTCCAAAAACGGTTTCAAATATGTATACGAAGTACGGTCGCAATAATTTCATTATTTGCCACTTACAACATTGTCATGAAAACTAAAGTCAATTATTCAAAATTAACAATTTCTAAGTCCATCAATACGGTTATGACGTTAATTATAAATTCCATCATATCATTTGACCACTTTTTGCATTCATCTAAAATTATGGATTCAGCAAATATAATTTTAAAGCTACATTTTAAAATTGAAAGACTCAAAAGTGAAAAAATAATGTTCCCGAAAAATTTAATGATAATAATGATAATATCTGTTTTTAACTTAATTTATTTTCATTTGAAAAGCTTTGTGTTTGTCTTCTCCTATGCAATTTCATTTAATATTATTTAATATTATGTTGTCATCCTTTTTTATATACATAATTTAAATTGTCTTATGCAAAATTTTTACATAGTTTTTACACTAATGATAGCAAATTTGAACTATATTGTCATAAATAATGAAAATCAGTTAATTTCTGACCCATTCGTAAAAAGTCGAACATTATGCAGAAAATTACAAGTTTGGGACAAACTTCAAATAAAAATTTATCAAACTGCGTTAAAATTTCATAAAAGTTTTCAACTTAAAATTGCATTTTCGTTTTTTATTAACTGTTTACAAATAATAGTGTGGAGCTATAAGTTCGTTAAAAGCTTCCAAGGCTTACGCATAGAAATGCAACAATATTCATCAATAATTACAATGACTGCACTTATGGTGAACATTATTCTTTGTAATATGTGTATTGAAGTTCTGATTAGAAATTTCAGAGAAGAATCCAGCACAATTTCGAACTTAGATTTAAAGAAAAAAAATTGCAGATATCTGGAAAAACAGGTGAATATTCGGAATTTTCAGTGTATATACTATAAAGTATAAAGAATAGATAAATAATTTGCGGGTAGTGAATTTTTACAAAAAAATTGATACCCGAAAGTAAATGTGTATTTTATTAAATTTTGAAAGAAAGTATTGCCTTCCAAAATTTGCTCACAGAAAGCACTGTCTACACATTTCCGTATTCTTTTAACTATGAAAGTGAAAAGTAATGTAGAAAGTTTTTTGTAAAAGAAACTACTTTCATTCATTTTCTATATTGCTTTTTCATTATGAAGTGAACAGAAAGTACTTTGAAAAGTACTTCACTTAGTGAAAAAAGACCTTAAGACTTGCAAATTTTTTTGTTACCCAAAAAAAAATATAATTAAATTTTATCAAAATTTTATAAAAGTTGTATTACAATAATGAGAGGTAAGTTATTTAAAATTTAAACATTAATGGCTATTTATTACTTTAATTAATTAAACACGATTTGAGTTCAATGCACCACTCTGCTTCACAGTTTTTATTGTGTTTTTTAATGGTATTCTGCTCCGAATGAATTGATAACGTCGTCCAGCTGAAAAAGGAACAAGTTTGTTTTCAGCTGTCCACAAAATAATTGTCCATTTTTTTTAAACCAACATGATTTTTGATAAATCTTAATCGAGTTGTGGTATGTTTTTAGTGAGCCAACTACAGTTTGGAGAAAGTCACTAACATCATTAGAAAATAAAAAAGTGATCTCAACAGTGAAGTTTATCAGTTATATTTTGCGGCTGTATTTATTATATAAATTTGGGAAGATGGAAATTTTTTTAATCAAAGATACATGTTGAAACTTTGGTCCTTCTACTTTACTAAAATTGCTTGAAAAGCCAAACATTTCTCGTTCAATATTTAGAACTTAAATGTGCCAAAAGTCCAAAACGCCAGTTTTAGATAACGTGCGGACCACAGGACTAGTGGTCCACATTACACTCTATGTTAGTTTATTTATGAATCGCATTGTTCCCAAATTTTTTTTTCGTTGAAATTAAACATAAGTCTCTGTAGCTCTTTGAGAAAGAAATTTATCACTATACTACAATTTTAAATAGAAAAACATTTCATTCATAACAGAAATGTTTATTAGATTATTTCATGAATAGTTTTTGCATAATATATATTTACTTTATAATTTTTTAACTATCACATAAATGGCAAATAAATAGGACAGTTTTTGAGCAATATAAATGGCCCCCATTCGACTCACATTGCAAGCAAGGAACGCTGTGGGAAACTTATCATCTTTTTGTGGTGGCGTACAAATCTCACATAAAGTATTTTTCCAGGGGAGACGGTCTTGATACTCGGAAAAATCCCATGTTACCTTTTCCGACTTCTTCAGCTGCCTGCGCTCAATTATCAGCTTCAAACTTGCGTCATTTTCAAAATACTGAAAGTTTTAGATAATTATCTAATTTACAAAATATGCGGATAATGTGGACCAGTGGAACACAATAGCCGACCACTGACTTCTCTATAATTATAAAAGACTACACATAGAAATTTTTTTCTGTCAAATGGTTCGACCAAAATAAATATACACTGTGGGAAAAAAACTTATCACATTTTAAAAAAAAAATTGTGTATAATTTAGAAATTTTATATTATGAAACATTATGAACATTTTGTAAACTGAAGTACCTATCATTTACAATAAAAGTAAGTAAGTAACCTATAATTTACAATAATAGCTAAAGTAATTAAACTGTTCGACAGAAGTAATAATATACAAAAACTAAAAGCCTTCAAAATTAACAATTATGAATAAAACAACATCTAAACAATGAAAATACATTTTTTTTCAAATTCAAAAAATCAAATTATTACTAACTAAACTACTAAACTGATAGTTGTACCCTACGAATAAATACTAAAGGAAGAGTAAATCCAGCTCTGGAATGAAGTATCTCTCTTACATATATTAGTGAGACCAATACATTTACAGTACAGGGTGTTTTAAATAAAATAACAATATTTTTTTTTTACTGTTTCAGATTTCTTTTTTCCACAACACCTTTGCCGTATCTCCGAAACGGGGCCCTTGCCCCAAGAACTGATTTCAGTTTTGGAAGTTTGGGCACCGCCTCTACTCCCTCCAAGTTTAAGCCGGTTCTGAGTGGTTCACATAAACTGCACTTTAGCCTTATTTTTTATTCCCGTTTTGCCCTTTTTTTTCTCGAAGTTTAGAAGCAAAAAAATTCCTAGGGGTTTCAGGGAGGCGACAGCTGTCCCCCATTCAGCATACAGCTTCCTATTTTGAACATTTTTATGCATTAGGGCCGAAATATTTTGCCCTTTTCCAAAAAATAATATGGTAAAATATGTGTATGAAAACTTTGAATGTGTATGAAAACTTTGAATGTGTATGAAAACTTTGAAGGGCTATATCTTTGAAACGGGGCCTTTTACGCCAAAACCGTCTTGGATTTCACATCGCGGGGTACGCCTCTACCCCCTCTCCAAAATTAGGCCAAATCGGAGTTAAAAAATTCCTTCCCCATATCCAAATTTTTGAAAACTTTGAGGGGCCAAAACTCGGAAACTGGGCTTTTCCCCCAAAAAAACAATACATGGGGGGTGATTTTGGCACCGCCTCTACCACCACACCAAGTTTGAGCGAAATCTGAGGGGTGCACGCGTTCTGCACTTTAGCCAATATTTATTTAAAAAGAGACCGATTATAAGCCCAACATGAGTTTATTTTTTTATTTTTTGACATTTGTGTGCAAAAAAAATTTTCCCTCACCCACCGATTTTTTTTTCCCCCAATTTTTTTTGAATTTCTTTAACAAAATAATTTAAATTTAAATACTGGAACTCACATTGAAAATGGAGTGAGCCGGAAGTGATGAGCTGACAGAAAACAATTAGCTGATAGTTGTTAAAATTTTAACCCGCCCATTTACTTACTTATTATTAAACATGTTCAAAATTTATAAAAGAAAGAAATATGAAATAGAAGATTGAGATATGATAATTGTGAATAGGTTTTTACTAGTTTTTTATTAAATCTATTGAACTGATGGTATACATTTTTTTTGTAGGTATTATGAAATTATTCGTAGGCATTAAAATGTTATATGAACAGGTTTATACAAGCGTGCTACTCATGGAAACTCCAATAGATGTCGCTATTAAGACATTGTCAATTTTATTTTATCTGTCAATTCACTGTTTTGACAGTGAATTGATCTGTGGTCACATAAAATGTTTATTTACATTGAATTTTGTATGAAAAATACGAAATTTAGATTTTATTTAGATACTTCGCAGATATGTGAATATTTTATAAACATTTTTATTAATTAATAAATGTTTTACATCTAAAATAAAATAAAATTTCGCATTTTTGTGAATTGAAAAATAATAATAGTAACGGCTTAATAATAGTAACGGCGTTCCTTTTTTTTTTTTTTTTTAATTTTTGACATTTGTGTGCAAAAAAACCAAGTACTTCTTCTTCTTCTTCGGCTTCATTCGTTTATATTTATAGTATAAACGTACCAAAATATTTATCCATATAGATCGATGGTTGTACCTGATAATTTCAATGATTATCAACAATATTTTAAAAAAAGAAAAAAGATGTAACAATAAAAATTATGTTAGTACTAAATGTGGAGAATGAACTTTCATTTAGAAAATTGTACGACTTATTATTATGTTAAATAAATTTTAATTTTTTTTTTAAATTTAAAAAATAAGAGGCTTTCTTTCCATAATTTCTTTTTTGTTTTTTTTAATTAGTCTGTTTGTTTTTATTATATAACCCTTCGGTAGTATCTCTACAAAATTTTTTTTAAATAATTTTAGAAAGTGGTAAAGAAAGGTAACAGTCGTTTTCGAACAAATTTCTTTGCAGTAAAATTTAATATTTATAGATTTAAAAAAAAATCTCGTTTAAATTCTACCTTTTAAATTCATTTTTTTCATTCTTCTTTTGTATTGCCAAAATATTAGGAATTTTTCGCATATTCCGTAATATTTTTGTCAATTTTTTTAACATAATATTAAAAAAATATTAATAATAATTTATACTTCATGTCAAATTGATAGTCCTTGGTTTTCCTATAAAAAAAATTATTTTAAAGTAAAAATGAATTTTTTATACAAAAATTTAACTTTTGTATGAAAAGCTTACTCGACTCGAATAAATAAACAAATTTGATGTTTCGTCTTTTATATAGAGAAGTCAGTGAGGCGACACAGGGTGGTTCACATTTCCCACATAACATCATTACAATATAAAATTTTAAAAATATGATAAACTTAGACCTAAGCTACCAGCAAAATTTTTACGTCAAAAATGTGAAATGAATTTTAATGCGCATGGCTTCGGTAAGTTGTATTTACATTCGCAAATTTAGCTCGGTAAATGGTCCATTACATGCATCAATACACATGCAATTATAGAGGAATGTAAATTGTATTTACATTTCCTTGTGATGTAAATTGTATTTATATTGCTCTATATTGTATTTACATTCTTCATTTTGAACTGCGTATTACTATAAACAAAAATAATATCACTCACACTCACAATATTTCTCTTTTTTCCTTTTATCTCTAAAAGAAAGAAATAAAATAAATAAAATTAACGTGGAAAATTTCCCAAAGCTTCTTTTATCTGTAAAAGAAAGAGAAATTAAAGAAGAATTAACGTGGAACATTTCCCGAAGCTTCTTTTATCTGTAAAAGAAAGAGAAATTAAAGAAGAATTAACGTGGAACATTTCCCAAAGCTTAAAAGAAAGGGAAATTAAAGAATGATTAACGTGGAATATTTCCCTCGGTTTTTTTTATCTGTAAAAGAAAGGGAAATTAAAGAATGATTAACGTGGAACATTTCCCTCCATGTCTCTTATCTTTATTTTTTATTATAAATTATCTCTATATTCTTTCTTTGCAACTATCTCTCACATGCACATTAAGGCAGTATACAATACATGTTAATCAAATTTGTTATACAGCTCGTTGTGTATACATACAAACACATAGACACTCGTCAATATTATATCACTCGACCTTCGGTCTCGTGATATAAAAATATGACTCGTGTCTATGTGTTTGTGTGTATACACAACTCGCAAGAATAACAAATTTTCATACCATGTATTGTAATCTATTATTAATGTGCATGCCTTCGGTAAGTTCGCAAATTTAGCTCGGTAAATGGACCATTACATGCATCAATACATATGAAATTATAGGGAAATGTAAATTGTATATATTATAGGGAAATGTAAATTGTATATTTATATATTCATATATTTATGTTTATAATAAATATAATTTTTTGGATTAATTTTAGATTTTTAATATACGGATTATTTGAATTTTATCGAAAACGATTCAGGGGGGTTATTATGTAACTCCTATTCGAATTCAACAAACAGAGGATATTGACATTTTTTTATTCGAATAAAACATTGTAGCCCACCTTTTAAAGCTGCCTTTATTCGATTGTTTTACTTTCGATTTACATAATACCATTTTATAATAGAATCGAAAACAACTTTCGAATCAATCCGAATTCGAACAGGAGTTTCATAATAAAAAAAATGAAAAATTTAAAATTTAAAATAAAAATCAAGTTTTTATTTCAAAGTGTACTTAAATTTCAAACAAAATATTTTCTTGGTTGGTTATTTAGTTTTTTTCCGTTTGGAAAAAAGTTATCGAAATTCGAATAATTTTTATTCGTTTTTCGAGTTGTATTTATCGTGTATTTACCTTGAAAAATAAAAATCCGAATTCGAATTACATAATTCCGATTTCAGTTTTCACTCGAATTTCATTTTAGAATCGAGTTACAATAACCCCCAGAACTGTTTTCATCGTTATCAATGTGGAAATCCAATATCATTAGAAATGGAAACATTATCAGCAACATCATTAGCAGCATCATTATAACCATCAACAATACCATCATCACCAATGATTAAAACCACAGTCATCCAAATCGTCAACTAATCAAAATTTTAATAAAATATTTAGCTTTCTCGATCTGAAAAAATAATTTAGGAAGTCAATTGTTTTCTTATTTGTAATCTGTTATAAATAAATAAAATATTTATATGACACAACAGATTGTTTTAATTCACAAAGAAGATATAAGTGGTGGCGTTCAAACCCAACCAACGACCCACAATCTAACTCTTTACCCAATCTTCTGAATCTAGAATTTAAATGGCCAAAGGCATTTCTACTACCCTCCGTCGTTTAGGTAGGCGATAATCATAATTTTTTTTTTCATAATCTCCTTATAATTTAAACGGGTTGCATTACATAGTTTGTTAGTTTAAACGCTGAATCGGCAATTTATAAAGGCAATATTTCTTTATCTTCGATTATTTTAGAACTACTCCGCAATAATTCATTGTGTTCTGCAGTGAATCATCAAATATTGTGGAATCGTTGTACCAACAGGGAAGCCACATAAAATTATATTTCTGATCAACTACTGCGAGTAGTACCGTCGAATATACAGTCTTTTTACTTATAGTAATCTTCAGCCTTTTTGTTTTGCTGGTTTTACTTGATACGACAACCATTTAAAAAAAATTGAGGCCCGTGAGAGAAAAAATTAAAGATCGAATCAACTTGACAATTGCTGCAATGTAGTGAGGAAACCCAAGCGCTTCAAAACCAGTAATATATTTTTTTTATTGCATTATTAGTTAGTGGATACGAATTAAAATAAAGTGGTTGCAATGCGTTCCAAGCATCAATACAAAAAAAAAAAAAAAATGGGGTAAGATTTTGTTGTTGCTGATATTAATGTTGACTCTTATTATTGTTGTATTGCTGAGCAATAATATCAAAAATTGTTTATAAGTTATTAATAATAAAACATTGATGTTGTTGAACAATTAAGTGTTAGTGATGTTGTTTTATTTATTGAAACTCAATATTTCGACTTCATCCAAGTCATCATCAGGAGGTTACAATGTTTTTACACTACAATTATTTACAAAATCAAAAAATTTTTAAAAAATTTCAAAAAACTTAAAAAATTTAAAAAAATTTTAAAAAAACACATATACAATTATTTATGTACTCAATTTAAATTGTTACAATACATGTATAAGTATAAAAGCATAATCATCAGAGACCGGAAGTTCATGCTCTTAAAAAGGTTGAAATATGCATGCTCTTATGCTCTTAAAACCTAACAAATATGCTCTTAAACATGCACTATAGTACATGATAAATTGCAATTAGAAACAATTATATATTTTCTTCTGTGATTTTCAGTGACAATTTGTAAAACCATCTATTAGAAAAAGTTGTAGGTAAACATTCTTTCAAAAAAATGTTAACATGAAGAAATCCTTAATTTTTTTTTGTTTTTTGAAAATTGTCCAAAAAATGCAAATGCATCCATTTATAAGGTAAATATGCAATTATATGCATTTATTGGAGAAAAAAAAAGCAAATATATGCTCTAACAAATCGATGCGAAACTTTTGAAAAAATTTTGACATAAAGAAATCCTCAATTTTTTATTATTTTTTTCGAAAATTGTCGAAAAAATGCAAATACATGCATTTATAGCATTTATTGGAGAAATATGCAAATATATGCTCTAACAAATCGATGCCATTCTTCTTAAAAATTTTTGATTCGCACAGATATTTACTTCATTTTAGTTTAGAGTTATCAGAAAAAAACATGTATTTGCATGAACTTCCGGTCTTTGATAATCATACACAATATATGAGCATAAACGCATTAAATTATGTACGAGTGCAAAAGTATAAATGTACAAAATTATACATAAGCATAAGCATAAAAGCATAAATGTAATATACAAGCAAATACATTAAGAAATTACGTATAAGTATGTTGGGTGCATCTGAATGTTATGTAATATTTTAAAAAATTTTAAAGATACTTTCTCAATTTTATAAATCAAATTTTGAGAAATATTTACCATGTAACAAATAAATTATCAAATATATGGAGAGTTAATTAATTTAGTTAAGCAATAGATTCAAATTTAAATGAATTTTAATCAACAGAAACAACCAAATTGTCTTACCTAAATCCTGAATTTTAATTGTTTGCGAAAAAGATTTATTTTTTTGCTGTCAGCATGGAAATTGAAATTTCCTAATTGCCATCTGTTTTTTCGACAATCTTTAATTATTAAGTTGTCAAAAATGTTCCTTTTTCCAATTTTTTTGATTTAACTTTAATTTGTATTAATCTTTGGACTTTTATAGAAACAAAAATTTAAAATTTAAAAAAATTAAAATCCTTTACTTATCTTTAAAAAAAAAATTTTTTTATTAAAAATCCAAGCTTAAAATTCCGCTTTTTTGTCAATTCTGATTATGCAAATAAATAGTATGAGGGAATATGGGGGGATAAATGTCAAAGAACCACACACTTGTAAAAAACAATAGACAAATACGCCAAAAAGTTTAATTAAGATATTATTGTGAATTAAAAATGATCTTATTGTGATTTTTCGAAAAAATATCACTTAATGGGTTGGGGAAACGAATATAAATAGGAAATTATTATTAGTATTAGGTAATATGTATCTTAAAAATTATCCAAAAAAACATAGATTATAATTTTTCCTGGGAAGGGCGAAGTAAATTTATATAGGAAGTTGAAAAATTTTTTAAGTCTGATTTATAATTGCATGCTTGATTTTTACTCATTATGATATGATTAATCTCACATATTTTCAATTTTTGTTTGTTATTATTTTGTTCTAAAATTTCTACTTTGTCAAAATCAAAGGTATGTGTGTTTAATGCTGCGTGTTGTGCCAATGCCGTTTTTGGGTCTCTTAAGTTAGTCAAAGATAATGAATTTTTATGTTGTTTAATTCTATTTTTCAGTTTTTGGTTAGTTTCACCTATATAAAATTTTTCACAATTGGAACATGGGATTTTGTATATTAGACCTGATTTATCCGAATTAGGAACAGGATCTTTTAGTTTTTTGAAAAAAATTTTATCCAATTGGTTTAATGGTTTGGTTGTAATGTTAACGTTCGGAACAAAGTAATCGAGTTGTCTAATGATTGTTTGTGATAATTTAGGAATAAAAGGAATGGAACAATAGGGTTTATCATTATTATTATTATTATTAGGGATGTGGGAGAGGGGGGTTAAGTGGAATGTCGAATTTATAATTTGATTAGTTATTTTTATAGGGAAACTATTCTTTGTTAGGATAGATTTCAATTTTATTATGTTATCTTTGTGGAAATTTTCATGACTATATGTATAAATTTTGCGAGCCAATGATTTAGCGGTATTAAGAATTACGTGTTTAGGATGTGCAGAGTAATAGTTAATAATACGTTGTGACGATATAGGTTTAGAGTACCAATTAGTTATCAAAGTACTGTCTTTTTTAATGATCGAAAGATCTAAACCATTAAACCAATTGGATAAAATTTTTTCAAAAAACTAAAAGATCCTGTTCCTAATTCGGATAAATCAGGCCTAATATACAAAATCCCATGTTCCAATTGTGAAAAATTTTATATAGGTGAAACTAACCAAAAACTGAAAAATAGAATTAAACAACATAAAAATTCATTATCTTTGACTAACTTAAGAGACCCAAAAACGGCATTGGCACAACACGCAGCATTAAACACACATACCTTTGATTTTGACAAAGTAGAAATTTTAGAACAAAATAATAACAAACAAAAATTGAAAATATGTGAGATTAATCATATCATAATGAGTAAAAATCAAGCATGCAATTATAAATCAGACTTAAAAAATTTTTCAACTTCCTATATAAATTTACTTTGCCCTCCCCAGGAAAAATTATAATCTATGTTTTTTTGGATAATTTTTAGTTCACGAGCAAAATCAAAAATTTCCATATAAATTTTTTTCTTATACAACATTTCTAGCAATTTCCATTATAATAATATAAAAAAAATGCTTTTTTTTTCTCGCCAAGAAAATTTTCATACCATTTTTGCCTTCCTTATTCTTATTTTAGTTCACGAACAAAAATAAAAATTTTCATACAAAATTTTTTTTTACACCATATTTTATACTCTCTTCCATATAAAAATATGAAAAAAAAATACTTTTTTTTTCCTCGCCAAGAAAATTTTCATACCATTTTTGCCTTCCTAATTCCTATTTTAGTTCACGAACCAAAATAAAAATTTTCATACAAAATTTTTTTTTTATACCACATTTTATACTCTCTTCCATATAAAAATATGAAATAAAAACACTTTTTTTTTCCTCGCCAAGAAAATTTTCATACCATTTTTGCCTTCCTAATTCTTATTTTAGTTCACGAACCAAAATAAAAATTTTCATACAAAATTTTTTTTCACACCACATTTTATACTCTCTTCCATATAAAACATGAAAAAAAAATTTTTTTTTTCCTCACAAAGAAATTTTTCATACCATGTTTTGCCTTCCTAATTCTTATTTTAGTTCACGAACCAAAATAAAAATTTTCATACAAACTTTTTTTTTACACCACATTTTATACTCTCTTCCATATAAAACATGAAAAAAAGTACTTTTTTTTCCTCGCCAAGAAAATTTTCATACCATGTTTTGCCTTCATAATTCTTATTTTAGTTCACGAACCAAAATAAAAATTTTCATACAAAATTTTTTTCCACACCACATTTTATTCTCTCTTCCATATAAAACATGAAAAAAAATACTTTTTTTTCCTCGCCAAGAAAATTTTCATATCATGTTTTGCTTTCCTAATTCTTATTTTAGTTCACGAACCAAAATAAAAATTTTCATACAAAATTTTTTTTCACACCACATTTTATACTCTCTTCCATATAAAACATGAAAAAAAATACTTTTTTTTTCCTCGTCAAGAAAATTTTTACACAATGTTTTGTTCAACGACGAGCTCGCTTCACCTGACTATTCCTAATAGCTTGCTGGGCCACTTCTACTAAAAGCGCAAAAAAAAAAAAAAAAAAAAAAAAATTGGAAAAGCTAGCTTCGGTGAAATAAAGGTTAGTTGGCTTAAAATTTTGGGTAGTAGAAGGAGGAGTAGGGTCGACCCGGCCCAAAAAAAATTTTTTTTTTTGTTTTTAATTGTAAAAGTTACCTCTTGTTAAATGAACGTGGTCGGCATCAAAATTTAGGGTCGGAGCAGGGGGGGAGGGGCTCTCCTACCCAAAAAAGACCAAAATTTTTTTTTTATCAAAAAAATTATTTTCGATGAAATAAAGGTAAGTTGGCTTAAAATTTTGGGTAGTAGAAGGAGGAGTAGGGTCGACCCTGCCCAAAAAAAATTTTTTTTTTTTGTTTTTAATTGTAAAAGTTACCTCTTGTTAAATGAACGTGGTCGGCATCAAAATTTAGTGTCGGAGCAGGGGGGGAGGGGGTCTCCTACCCAAAAAAGACCAAAATTTTTTTTTTATCAAAAAAATTATTTTCGATGAAATAAAGGTTAGTTGGCTTAAAATTTTGAGTAGTAGTAGAAGGAGTAGGGTCGACCCGGCCTAAAAAAAAATTTTATTTTATTTTTTTAATTGGAAAAGTTACCTGTCGTTAAATGAACGTGGACGGGATGAAAATTTTGGATCGGAGCAGGAGGCGAGGGGGTCTCCTACCCAAAAAAGACCAAAATTTTTTTTTTATCAAAAAAATTATTTTCAATGAAATAAAGGTTAGTTGGCTTAAAATTTTGAGTAGTAGTAGAAGGAGTAGGGTCGACTCGGCCCAAAAAAAAATTTTATTTTATTTTTTTAATTGTAAAAGTTACCTCTTGTGAAATGAACGTGGTCGGCATCAAAATTTAGGGTCGGAGCAGGGGGGGAGGGGCTCTCCTACCCAAAAAAGACCAAAATTTTTTTTTTATCAAAAAAATTATTTTCGATGAAATAAAGGTAAGTTGGCTTAAAATTTTGGGTAGTAGAAGGAGGAGTAGGGTCGACCCGGCCTAAAAAACAATTTTATTTTATTTTTTTAATTGGAAAAGTTACCTGTCGTTAAATGAACGTGGACGGCATGAAAATTTAGTGTCGGAGCAGGGGGGGGGAGGGGGTCTCCTACCCAAAAAAGACCAAAATTTTTTTTTTATCAAAAAAATTATTTTCGATGAAATAAAGGTTAGTTGGCTTAAAATTTTGAGTAGTAGTAGAAGGAGTAGGATCGACCCGGCCCAAAAAAAATTTTTATTTTATTTTTTTAATTGTAAACGTTACCTGTCGTTAAATGAACGTGGTCGGCATGAAAATTTTGGATCGGAGCAGGAGGGGAGGGGTCTCCTACCCAAAAAAGACCAAACATTTTTTTTTATCAAAAAAATTATTTTCGATGAAATAAAGGTTAGTTGGGAATGGGTACCCGGCCCAAAAACTTCAAAATCTTTTTAAATCAAAAATGCTAGATAATTGAAATGTAAAGACATTGTGTATAGTGTTTTTCTTTACATAAATTGAATTTTAGGACTTTTTATTGAATTTTTGATTATATAAATCGAAATTTAATCCATTTAATTAAATAAATTTCATTTTAAACTATTTAACTAAATTATTATACATATAAATCTTAATTTTTTTAAGGCATTTAATTTCATCAATATCAATACTATTTTGCAAATAATATCGAATATAGAAAATTTTCATATAAAAAAAGTTTTTTTTTTTACCTTGGAAAGAAAAATTTTATATCATGTTTTGTTATTATATTTTTTTTTTTTTCATTAAGACTAATAATTTTTAAAAATTATTTTATTTATGATAAACAATGTACATAAGTTTTTTATGTCATTACATACCGCCCGTCGATATTATCTAATAATTATATAAAATATTCAAGTCTTTTGTCTTTTTTATTATTTTCATGATATTTCATGATAATTTTTAAAATTAAATTTTTTTTTTTATTTATGTACTTGAATTTTTTATACAACTCTATTATTATACTAGATAATATCGAAAAACGGTAGATAATATTGAGAATCTGTGAAAAATTTATGAACACATATTTATCTCTCTATAGAATATAAATATAATTAAATATATCTTATTCATTAATTAACACAACCACCAACCCCAAACTATGATCTTATTTCAAATTTATTTGAATAAAATCATTATTAATAATAATATATTATTACTATATATATGTATAAGAAAAATTCTTTAAACTTTTATTCTTTATTATTCTCTTCGAGATATAATAAATATATTATTATAGTATACTATATAGGCCGTATATATATTTAATATACTATTTTTCTCCTTATAAATATATAAATAATATATATTATTAACCCAAACAAATTCCATATTCCAACAACTATTATATTATTATGAAACACATGAACTATTATAATTTATAAGAATTATATAAAGAAAAATTAATTTATATTATTATATTTCTTTATATAGATTTATTAACTTAATAATAATTCTCGAATCTCAATATAATAATATAATAATTATATTATTATAGTATACTATATAGGGCGAATATATAATATACTACTTTTCCTCCTTAT
>OZ023274.1:60637572-60660717 GCA_964007475.1 Hybos culiciformis | reverse complement strand
CTGGCGCCGCAAGTCCAACTGACCAACCACCAGTCCGCCCGCCTGCCGGCCCCCACCCCCTCTCGTTTTTCGGTGAATTGCTATTCGGTGAATTGCTATTCGGTGAATTGCTATTCGGTGAATTGCTCATTCGGTGAATTGCTCATTCGGTGAATTGCTCATTCGGTGAATTGCTATTCGGTGAATTGCTATTCGGTGAATTGCTATTCGGTGAATTGCTATTCGGTGAATTGCTATTCGGTGAATTGCTTTCGGTGAATTGTCCGGATCCCAATTATTATATATTTGCTCAACAGTTGTGACGCCCTGTGCACATATACATTTTTCCGCCCCCATATTATTTCTTAATTTTTTTAATAATAAAAATACTGGGAAAAATGTATAAATATATTTATTTAATATTTAAGAGTTATTTATATTTTTAATTTATATTTAAGAGTTCATTATTTTTATTTAATACTTAAGAGTTCATTATTTTTATTTAACATTTAAGATTTAAATCCATTAACAATAAAATAAAACCTATAAATAAGAAAATCATAATGTAGTAATTTTTAGCTCAAACTCAAACCATATGGAATTTATACAAACTCAAACCATATGAATTTAGGTCGAACTCTCTCAAACCATATGGATGAAAAAACTTGTAAACAGCTAAAGATATCCAAAATATTTATTATTATTCTTTATGTATATTTTGTATTAAAATTAGCCAAATTATTAATATATATTATAACATTTTATAATTTTTAATATTTTTTTTAATTATTTAAATAAAATTAAAAAAAACGTAAAAAAAATGTCGGTTAATTTGCCGCCCCTAAATGATGGCGCCCTATGCATTTGCCACATCTGCTTCGCTCCTAAGCCGGCCCTGCATTTGTCAGTTTTGAAGAAAACTTAAAAATAAACACATATTTTTAAGTTAAACGATTTTATTGTTTTATTGTAAAAATGCGCTAAAAATTAGAAAATAATCCCGAACCGAATTTATTGTTAAGAAATAATGTTTAAATGTGAGAAAATTTGAATGAAATCGGACGAACTTGTGAAGTCCTCCCCCAGGGTCGCTGGGTAGGAGGCCAATTGTGTAGCAAATTTGAATGAAATCGGACGAACTTGTGAAGTCCTACCGCAGGGTCGCTGGGTAGGAGGCCAATCAAATTTTAAATATTCTATAAAAACCTCCGACCTGAGACAAAGACATGGTTTGAAAACGGTCGGTTGAGCGGTTTAGGAGCGTAGTCGTAACAGACAAACAAACTTTGAGTTTTATATAGATTACAACATAATAAGCTATTTCCATTCACCCAATCGAGACCTTAGAACAACAAGGTTCTAACTGTTTATTTACTTATTGTATTTTTTACTTATTGTTTACTTATTGTACGAGGCGACATTGCAGATAGAACTTTTTTTTAGAACAAAATCAAACCACATTTTCAAAACCGATAGAACTAGATAAAATCTGAATACAAAAATGAAAATATCATGGGTAAAAACCTATAAATACATATATATCTCATTTTTTGTTATTTTGTCAGTTAGAACCTTGTTGTTCTAAGGTCTCGCAATATATCCCACATAAATTCCGATATTTCACTTGCCGTTTCCATTACATAAAGTGGAATACGAAGTGGAATATATTGACATTTAAAAAAAAAATAAATTAAATAATTTTTTTTTTATTACTTTTTCATACAAAAAAAATTTATTTACGCTTTTTTTTTGAAGTTTAACTTCTTTAGCGAGGTATTGTTAAAAATTTTTGATCAAAATAGGGGAAAAAAGAAGACAGAATATAGTATGTGCTGCGTCACGATAAATAAAAGCCACAACGCTGCAAAAGAGGGGTAATAACCACAGAATGTAGTATGTTAAAAAGTAAAAACAAATATAAAAGCAGGGAAATATAAGACGTTGTAGCATGTAGCATGTATTTACGAAAATAAAATAGCGATACTACACACACATAACAAAATACTAACGATGGTGGAAAGCAAAAAACAAAAAAAAAACCATATAGATAGAATTAAAAAAATGTACAATAACAGAATTAAAGATCAACTATTTAGTTTATTTCCTTTTCGAATTAGTGAAATTCTATCATATGAAACAGAAACGCTGTTTGTCTGTTTGTCTATTCCGAATAGGTACCTAAACCGCTCAGCCGATCGTTTTCAAACTTACACTATTTCTTTGTCTCAGATCGAGGGTCGTTATAGGCTATTTTCAAATTTGATTGGCGTCCTACCTAGCAACCTCCCCTGAGGGCCCACTTCAAAAGTTCGTCCGATTTCATTCAAATTTGGTATGTAAAGAGAGGAACTGATTACACCCAAATTTCGGAACAAAAAATTTATTTCCGATTTCATTCAAATTTGGTACGTAAAAAGAGGAAATGATTACACACAAATTTCGTAACAAAGAATTTCATTCAAATTTGGTAAATAAAAAGAGGAAACGATTAAACACGTAAATTTCGTAACAAAAAATTGATTGATCCTACCCAGCGACCACCACGGGGGGCGGACTAGGGAATGCATTTTTTTAATAAAAATTTAATTCCGGATTTTTGGAATTGTCTTGAAATGAAATCCGGGTTTCGGTTTATTCCGGAATTTCATATAAAAATTAAAATATATTAAAAAATTAAATTAAATTATTCTTTAACATAAATATTAGTTTATTTAGTTCAAAACATTATAACAAATTAAATTATGAAATATTTTTTATTAAAATAAAATTTTATACTTTTCAATAAACCGAAAGTGAATAAACTGAATGGAAAAATAAAAATTTGAAACCCAAAGTAACCAATGTTTTAACATTGAGTTTTAATCGAATTTTTATTGAAAATGTTCCTGCAGCATTGTTAATAAGTTATATTAGAGATTTTCCAAAAGTGTTCCTCGGGGGGCCCCCCTTGATCGCAAAATTTAATTTCACTTCGAATTCCAAATAAATCACTGAACTCCAACTTATTTTGTTAATGTTGATTAATATGAAAAAAAGTTTTACGTATTTGCAGACTTGCGATAGCTACTTAGATTTCAATTTTTTTGAATTTTAATGCTTTATGCCTAAATAATAAAAAAAAAATAAACAATTGGTCAAAATTCCCGCCAGTAAAAGTTCCACGAAATTCGAAAAATTCGGAATTTAGCATTTTGAATTCCGAATTCTTTGAAATTCGAAAACAGGCGCATTTCTGGATTTCCGGGATCCAAAAAACCGGTTTTGCATTCCCTAGGGCAGACTTCTAAAGTTCGTGTGATTTTATTTAAATTTGGTAAATAAAAGAGGAAACGATTAAACACATAAATTTTGTAACAAAATATTGATTGATCCTACCCAGCGACTTCTAAAGTTCGTCCGATTTCATTCAAAGAATAAATGATTAGACACAAATTTCGTAAGAAAAAATTTAGCCCCCTCTTCCACTTACAAAAGTAAATCAGTCAGAGTCCGTAGCCAAATAAATATTTGCAAGTAAATAAAGAAGTTAAACTTCTTTCGTGAGCTTATGAGGATGAGGCTCACACATATTTTTTTTTTGTTGTCACTTTGACAAAAAAATTTCTGACCAACCAAAAAATAATTTAAAAAAGTACCTAAAAATGTACTTTTTTTGATAAATTTGGAATCCGAACCCTAACTTAAGTGGAATATGAAAAAGGGAAATAGAAATACAGGAATTTATTTTTATATGGGCATTTACCTGAAATATTCCGGAAAACTGAATATCCCACAAATATTCCACTAATGGAAATAAGTTATAAGATTGCTCACACTACAGTCACACACGATTTAATACTAACTTTTATATAGATTACAACCATCAACCACACTAAGGTAATCAGCCGTGTAGTTCAAATGTAAACAAAACTTTTCGTAGGGATAATAAATAAAAAATTCCCACTAGTTTTAAAATTCGGGCGATGGACGTGCGTGATTTTTGCTGACTTTTTATTTTAATTTTTAAAAATATTTAAATATTTAAAATTAAATATTCGTAAAGATTAAATATTAAAAAACATATTTTTTTTTAAATTCAGTGAAAAAATTATTTTTTAAAACAAAATAAAAATACAAAACCTTCCTAGGACTATTTTTTTCTCACCTTACATGTGGATTTTTGCTGGTTGTAGTTTTTTCTTTATTATTTTAAAATATTTTTATAAAAATAAATTAAAAATAATTTTCAATAAATGATTGCAATAAATAAAAAATAAAATAAAAATTATTGTGATAAAAATCGAAACAAATTTTGGAATAATAAATAAATACAAAAATTTAATTTAAAAAAAAACGTTTTTTTGGTGTAGGTTGAAGGTAGATAGGAAAACAGCCACGTAAATACACTTGACGTCCGATTTCGTCGAAACTTGGTGAGAGAGTAAAGGCGGTTCGCCTTGCCTTATATCCAAACCTTTTAAAGTTTTCTTCTTTCGGGCTTCGAGTATCGTTGGTTGGTAGTTTTAATGTACTGATCTTACCTGTTAGGTATACGTGTACCTGACATATGAATACTTTGGAGGGTCAAATCTCTGAAATGGGGGTTTATCGTTGAAAAACTTCTTGGATTTGAGGGTTTGGGTACTGTCGCTACGACTCCAACAGGTCGCAGAAAAATCGGGATTGTACATGTTAACTGAACTTTATACAAAACCTATAATAAAAGCTATCATAGTTTATACCTACATTATTTTGTAGGTATAAACTAAGTACTTAGTTTATACCTACAAAATAAACTTTAATTGCAAAACTATTAAAATTAAAGAATAATTAGGTATATAAGGTAGCTAAAACCATTGATTAAGAATACAGAAAGATTGGAAGTTTCATACAACATTTTTTCAGTCTTTTTTGGTATTTTCTTGTGAATGTGTTAGTAAAACTAAATAAAATTCTTTTCACATATTGATAATTATCACGTATTTTATTTTGTTTTACTAACACATTCACAAGAAAATGCCAAAAATAATGTCGTATGAAGCTTCCCATCTTTCTGTATTCTTAATCTATGCTAAAACCTAGAAATTATGAAAAAAAAAAATTCTTTACTTTAACAGGAAGGAAAAAATTTATTGACTAAATTTGCTCGATTTATGAAAATTTTTATTTAAACCAATACGGTTTTTTTTCTTAAAAATTAATATTAATCCTATATAAATTACATATAATAATTAAATTGTGTTTTTTTTTGCTTTTAATCCCATTTTACAGATTAATCTTTAGGTTTTGTTTAGGAAATCTCATGTAGTTTCATACATTTGTTATGATTTTTATGCCTACGAGATGCTGTGAATGTATTGTTTTTTTTTAATAGGGGGCTTTTAATTTATGTTGGATTGTCACAACCCAAGAGAAGATTGCTCACACTACAGTCACACACAATTTTATACTAACAAACAATAATATTTTTAAAATATATTTTTATTGAAAAAATAGATTCACTTACCAACAAATTCAGATTTATTTGATAAAGGTCACGCCAGGTTTCAGCTTATGAAGGCAGGCAGTCAGGTAGGTGATTTGTTATTCGTTTCGTTGTTCTGATTTTGAACTGATCTCTGAAAGTGTAAATCTTGAAAGAACTAAAAAAATATAAATTTAAAAATAACCTATTTCAAAAAAATAATATATTTTTAAATAATGAATTTACTTACCTAAAATTTCAGGTCATAAAATTGGAAATAAGTGAGGTTCACTAGTTCAATTCACACTTCGTTTCATACCGTATTCGTAGGTTTGGATTTCGATTCAACAAATGTTTTTTAAATTCTCAAACTGAATGAAAATTTTTTAACTAACTATAAAATGTTTATAGCTTGTTTATAGCTAATTTACCTATCTGAAAAAATGGTACCATAAAAACCGATTTTCTATGTTATTATTCTATTTATATTTATTATATTTACTGAAAATGAAGATATTAATTTTAATGCGCATGGCTTCGGTAAGTTGTATTTACATTCGCAAATTTAGCTTGGTAAATGGTCCATTACATGCATCAATACACATGCAATTATAGAGGAATGTAAATTGTATTTACATTTCCCTGTGATGTAAATTGCATTTACATTGCTCTATATTGTATTTACATTCTTCATTTTGAATTGCGTAATACTATAAACAAAAATAATATCACTCACACTCACAATATTTCTCTTTTTTCCTTTTATCTCTAAAAGAAAGAAATAAAATAAATAAAATGATCGTGGAATATTTCCCAAATCCTCTTTTATCTGCAAAAGAAAGAGAAATTAAAGAAGAATGAACGTGGAATATTTCCCAAATCCTCTTTTATCTGCAAAAGAAAGAGAAATTAAAGAAGAATTAACGTCGAATATTTCCCAAATCTTCTTTTATCTGTAAAAGAAAGGGAAATTAAAGAATGATTAACGTGGAATATTTCCCTCCATTTCTTTTATCTTTATTTTTTATTATAAATTATCCCTATATTCTCTCTTTTTAACTACCTCTCCCATGCACATTAAAGCAGTATACAATAAATGTTAATCAAATTTGTTATACAGCTCGTTGTGTATACACACAAACACATAGCCACTCGTCAATATTATATCACTCGACCTTCGGTCTCGTGATATAAACATGACTCGTGTCTATGTGTTTGTGTGTATACACAACTCGCAAGAATAACAAATTTTCTTAACATGTATTGTAATCTACTATTATCTATTTTTCGTAAAAACAATTTTTTAAAAATATTTTCAAATAATTAAGAAAATTGAATTTAGTTTTTTTTGATATCTGAAAAATTTCATTACTCCACAAAATTATTTTTTTGTTTCTTTTTCATTACGTTTCCTACCTATCATAATAATTTTTTACGATACCTTTCCTGTCAAACATTTTTGAAGTTTATACTTCTTTAGCGACGTTGGAAGAAATTTGGTAGAGGGTAAAAATCCATTTTCATATAGAATTTTTCTGAGAATCGTCATCATTTTTCTGAGAATCGACCGTCATCATTTTTCAAATATTAAAAAAAAAAACAAACCATAATTGGGTTCGAACCTGGCACCTTCAGACTTATTAGTATGGTGTTCTATCCACTAAGCCATACGGCCATATAATTTTTGCTTTCTAAAATATAATAAAAAAATTCTAATAAACCATTCATTTTTTTGTTTTTATTTTATTGTAGGGGAATAAAAAATAATACTCAAAAAAAAAAATAAGAAAAGAATTAGAATACTCAAAAAACGAGTTTGAAAAATTAACTAACCAATCAAAAAATTAATCCAAACAAAAAATCTATTTTGCCATATAATGAGATTTAATATTATTTAGGAAAATAAATCAAAAATATTTTTTGTGCCTGGTTCGATTCCCAATGAGGATTTTTTTTTTTTTAATAAAGAAACAAATCCTTTTAGTATTTTTGGAAAACGTTAAATATTCATATGATATATGATAAAAATTAAATTTTTGCACCACTTAACAATTCTTGAATTAAAATAAAAATATGATTTATAGTTTTTCATTAAAAAAAAGAAATTAAATAATCCTTTTCTTTGTGGGTCCCCAAAAAAAAATTCTCATGTGACAACGGAATTTATTGTCGATTTATTTATATATGTATAATAAAATAAGGGACTATGAAATAATTAAAAAGTAATAGTTAGCAATAGAAATATACATTTATTTTTTGATCCTATATTTTTTAATTTATAGCTTAAATATTATTTGCCAAATTCGATTCTAATTTCAATTTGATATTTTCGTCTATTTTTTATTTTGACATGCAGATTGTGAAAACTTCGGAATTTCACGCAGTTACGAATGATTAAATATAAAAATATAAAATATTGTTAACTTCATATTATTTAACGTCTCAAATTAATTATAGATTTAGCTAGACAAATAATATTATTTCCAGTCGATGATGAACTTTTACAGATAAGACTTATATAAACAAAATACAATAAAATAGATTTAAATGCCAAAATTTAATAAAATTATTTAACAATTGATTAATATGAACAAAAATTTAGTAAAATGTCTTAAAATTCGATTTATATGAACAAAATTTCGATTTATAATTCATAATGTTTAATTTAATCAAATAAAATAATTTTCGAAACATCTGGGAAATGTTTTTACACACTCTAGATTATTTTTTACAGAGATCATGTAACCACTAAAGTTATAAACATTATATCCTATAAAACAAATTTATAATATTGGACGCACTAAACTCGTTACAAACAACATAGGTATATTTTGGCATTGATAGTATAGATATCGATCAAGTAATTTATCATTATAGGTTTTCCCGGCTCAAAATATGCAAAAAAAAAAAATATTTTCAAAATAGGTAGCTCTGGTGAAATAAAGATTACCAGACCAAAAATTTTGGGTAGGAATTCATAATTATCGTACACTTTTTTAATTTCAAATATATGTCCAATATTACAAGCAAAAAAATTACATATTCTACCAATAAAAAAATTATGTTCAAAAAATTTTAAAAATTATTATGTTCAAAAAAATTAAAAAAAAATGTATTCATTGGGGAATCGAACCTGACACCTTCACTCTTATAGTCCGATGTTCTAGCCACTGAGCCATACGGCCATATAATTTTTGCTTTCTAAAATATAATAAAAAAACACGAAGCAGTCATAGAACTGCCTACAGAAGTTTATACTTAAGATTTAAACTATGAAATAACAGTGGCTACAAATAATGGACTGCTTTTGGACTGATGGACTGATTTTTATTTTAATTTACATTTTTTACTGAGCAGCTGTTTTTGTAGCCACTGTTATTCATAGTTTTTTTCATAGTTTTTAAATCTTTAAGTATAAACTTCTGTAGGCAGTTCTATGACTGCTTCGTGTTTTTTTTTTTTATATTTTTTGCAGTTGATTTTTTACTTTCAGATAAAATTAGCTGTGAATAGGTTTCCGGAACATTCCTCCAAAAATTATTTTACTGTGGTAGCTATAAACAACGCATTAATATTTTTAAAATATGTTTTTATTAAAAAAATGGACTTACTGTTAGTAAGTCCATCAGATTAATTTGATAAAGGTCTCAGGTTTCAGCTTATGCAGGCAGGCTCAAGCATGCAGGTTATTTGTTGATATTCGTTGTTCTTATTCTGAACTGATTCTGACTTCTGAGTCTATCCGTCGAAAGTGGAAAATTTTATTTCCGGATTTAATTTAATGAGTAATTTTTTTGTTTTTTTGTGCAACAGTTATCTGCTACTTAACTTACTTTTATTTTGAATTATTTAGTCTTTTTCAATAGAATTTCTGCATTTTTTATTATTTAAAATAAAATAGGTAATTGTTTTAATTTTGAAATTTTGAACACCTTAAAAAAAAAAGTCGCAAAGAAAAGTTTTATTTTTTTTATATTTTTTATTTTTTTTGCATAAAGCCGGGATGTCGTTAAAACATAATTTAACAACAGAAACAGAATCCCATACATTTGAACAGAATTTATTCTGCGGCAGAATTTTACAACAGTATTTAGCGACAGAAAAATGAATTCTGTCCACAAACGAGGTTATTTTCTGTTTCTGTTGCCAGAATGTCAGTTTAATTTAATTTAATTTTTTTTTGTCTTTGTTTATTTACGTTTTTTCGAGTTGTTTGTGTCGGAAAATGGGCAAAAAAAATTAAATTCAACGAAGACGAAGAGGAGAAAATTGTTCGCACTTCAACATTTATCCGGATAAATAAGTGGAAATTTCCACTTTCTGAAACTACCGTTCGCACTTGAGAAGTGGCAAAAATTTGACAATTCTAGAAAAAACATAAAAAAGGAAGACACAAAAACAGTCGAAGCAAAGCATCCTACAGAGAATTTATCTAAAATCGTTATAAATAATATATCGAAATTAACAACAACACCCGAGTCCACACCATCGCTTCGCTAATAGTAGATTACAATACATGGATGAAAATTTGTTATTCTTGCGAGTTGTGTATATATATAATATTGACGAGTGTCTATGTGTTTGTGTGTATACACAACGAGCTGTATAATAAATTTGATTAACATGTATTGTATACTGCTTTAATGTGCATGTGAGAGGTAGTTGCAAAGAGAGAATATAGAGATAATTTATAATAAAAAATAAAGATAAAAGAAATGGAAGAAAATGTTCCACGTTAATCATTCTTTAATTTCCCTTTCTTTTACAGATAAAAAAAACCGAAGGAAATATTCCACGTTAATCAATCTTTAATTTCCCTTTCTTTTACAGATAAAAGAAGCTTTGGGAAATGTTCCACGTTAATTCTTCTTTAATTTCTCTTTCTTTTACAGATAAAAGAAGCTTTGGGAAATGTTCCACGTTAATTTTATTTATTTTATTTCTTTCTTTTAGAGATAAAAGGAAAAAAGAGAAATATTGTGAGTGTGAGTGATATTATTTTTCTTTATAGTATTACGCAGTTCATAATGAAGAATGTAAATATAATATAGAGAAATATAAATCACAGGGAAATGTAAATACAATTTACATCACAGGGAAATGTAAATACAATTCACATTTCCCTATAATTGCATGTGTATTGATGCATGTAATGGACCATTTACCGAACTAAATTTGCGAATGTAAATACAAGTTACCGAAGACATGCACATTAAAATATTTGAATGGACATGGGATCGGTATGTTGTATTTAGTACTATAGAATTTAGATCACTAAATCCCGGGTGTCGTTAAAACAGAATTTAGCAACAGAACAGAATCAGCGACAGAAAAATCTCATGAGATTGCTGCCTTTAAAACAGAAACAGAAACAAAAATTGTTGTCATTACGATTTTAAAACTTATTTATTATTATTATTTAATTTTCTTCCCATTTTCCGACAAAAAAAACTTGAAAAAACGTAAATAAACAATGATAAAAAAAATTAAATTAAATTCAATTGACATTCTAGCAACAGAAACAGAAAATAACCTCATTTGAAATTATTCAAATTCTGTGGACAGAATGAATTTTTCTGTCGCTAAATTCTGTTGTAAAATTCTGTCGCAGAATAAATTTTGTTCAAATGTATGGGATTCTGTTCTGTTGTATAAATTCTGTTTCTGTTGTATAAATTCTGTTTCTGTTGTATAAATTCTGTTTTAACGACATCCCGGCTTAAATGGAATATTATATGCGTCAATACATATTCAATCTACTATTTTGAATAATCTACTATTTTGAATACAGTGGGGTAGCTAGACATTTTGGGCCCTTGTGCAAGAATCTATTTTGGGGCCCACCTACAAAGTCTTTTCTTATTAAATAAAATATACAAAGAAAAACTTAGGTGTACATATTTGTTTTTATTTTTAAAAAATTATATCATTTTTTTTTGCTTTTGTTTCTGCGAATTTATTTATTACGTCTTTAAGATCCATTTTTGAAGCCTCTGAATATTCAATGGATAGGAGTCTCAGTTGATGCAATCTGCTTTGTCCGGTAATTTATTTATTATTTTTAATTTGTTAAAAGTCCTTTCTACACTCGCAACTGTAACCGGCAATATAAACAATAAAAGCAATGCCACATATAAATCATGTAAGTCACTTTCCATAATACTATATTTCGTTGTTAGAACATCTGAAAATTCTTTAATCGTCATGTTTTCTTTCAAATCGTCTTTTAGTAAGTTAGCGGCTTGTATTAACTGAATTGACAAATTATTGAAAAATACTTCTGAATATTTTTTTGAAATATTATGGCAAGCTATCTTCATTTCCTGTTCAGACATAAATAGAATATTTCTAGGTTGAAGAAATGCAAATTTTTGGTTAATTGTATTCATACCTACGAAGTGTTTTTCAATTTGTCAATTATTTTGTCTTAGGTATAATAAAAGACATTTACTCTAAATCTTTGTTCTAGATTATTGAAACTTATCAGAGTAAATTTTCTTATATGTACATACTTTTTTTTGGATTGGTTTGGTTGCAATCATAATATAAACAAAATAAGAAAATTTTTCGAAAAACATTTTTTTTTTAATTTTAAACTACATAGAAATATAATTTTTTTTTTAATTTTATGATTTGACGAATGGGCCCCTACAGCAATGGGCCCTTGTACTTCGAACACACTCGCCATGCCTAGCTACGCCACTGTTTGAATAATCGACTATTTTGAATAATCTACTATTTTAAAGTGAAATTAAAGAATATATTTTCATTACATATAAATTTACCATAAATTCATTTTATTAAAAGAACCGTACATAATGTAAATACACATTCTTGAATTTCAAAGCCTACTTTAGATAATAATTTTAATGTGCATTTCTTCGGTAAGTTGTATTTACATTCGCAAATTTAGCTCGGTAAATGGTCCATTGCATACATCAATAAATTGTATTTACATTTCCTTGTGATGTAAATTCAGTGGTGGGATTCAGCCGGTTCGCACCGGTTCGCGCGAACCGTTTCCTAAAATATTTAAGATTCGCGCGAACCGTTTCCTAAAATTTGTCAGTTCGCGAAACTCGCCTGAAAAAGTTTTGAAATAATTATCACTGTTTTAACAGTCCCTCCGTGGCAATTTCTCAACTACTCAAAGAATATACAATTTAAAAAAAAAACATGATGTTTGTCTTTCGGTCTGTGTGTTATCTAAAAATTTAAAAACTACTTTCACACGATGAGTATCTCGACAGGTGATGCGCGTACAATTTACAATAAAACAATTTTTTTCTTGCTTTTTTATTAATTTATAAAAGAAATACTGGAAAATTTGACAAGCGTTTTACTTATTTATCTGGAAAATCTCCTTTTTCTTTAACTATGTTATGTGAATACTGTGAGTAAAGAACTGAATAAGAGTAAAAATATGCTTTTACAAAGTAATAAACGTGTAACAAGCAAGTCTGTTTTGAAATTACAACATTTGGAAACATCAATCTAAAAATTTATGAGTTTTTATGAAGGAGAAAGTATATATATATATGTATGTTCTGGAAAGGTATTTAGAATCTAAATAAAAAAATTAAAACAACTTTTTAGAGCATTCGAAACCTTAAAAAAAAATTTTTTTTTACGGGATGCGAACCGGTTGTTAAATGTTTTGAATCCCACCACTGTGTAAATTGTATTTACATTTCCCTATATTGTATTTACTTACTTCATTTTGAACTGCGTAATACTATGAACAAAAATAATATCACTCACACTCAAACTCACAATATTTCAATTCAGACAAATACCAAAAAAAAAAAAATTGCAAATGGATACCTCTCACATGCATCATATCAATGTCAAATAAAATTTAGTTTATAATGCTAAAAATCTATATTTCCCCTCTGAGCTAATCTATATTTTCCCTCTGAGCAAACAAAAAAAAAAAAATATGTGAGTCTCGGGACACACGGAAGAAGTGAAACTTCATGGCAAGTAGTATTTTCTGGGGAGGCTAAATAAATATTTAAAATGGCCAAGTGCACATAAGACATGACGCCAATCGATGTTTTCGACGGCGACTAGTTAATTTTTGTCCTTCGACTGCTGCGGCCAGTCGACTTAAAATAACTTGTTTTGGGGGAATTCGGCAGCTTAGAAAAATTAAAAAAAAAAAATTAAAAACCAGCGACTACTTAGAGATAAAAACATTTAAAATTCTAAAATACTTTTTAAGCTAAAAAATTTAGTGGCATAATGGCTTTTAAATTATGTCTGCATGGCAACACTGATTGCCAGATGATTTCTACTATATTTTAAGCTGTAAACACAATTCCGGTTACAACTATATTATTAGCGACAATAATGTATGAAAAAACAGCATCGTGGCTTAAATCATGTTTTCTTTTTATTGCCCGAAAAGTTTAACTTAAAATAACTTTTTAAATATGTCTGAAAAATTTCATGTTTATTAGTACTTCTTCTGAAAAGGAATTGGAATAAAAATATTCTACATGCATTAATGGAATCTAATGGCAAAAATAATTTATACTAACAACTCAATTACAAATTACTTCAAATCTAATTCGAATCTAATGCCTGAATAATTTGACATTAGTATTTCTTCCGAAAATTAATTGTAATAAAAATATTCCTCCTGCATTTTATTAGTGTAATTTAATGTCAAAAATAAATTACACTAACAAACTAAAAAAAAATACATTAAGAAAAATTAATATCAAAAATAAATTATTTACAAAATAGGTGCATGTGGACAATTTTTATTCAGAATACATATTTGTATTCCAAAACCTTTTTGAAAATTAGCACTAATAATTAATAAATGAAATATTTTTTTTATTATTGTTTAAAATAAATTTCCCTTTGAATCGAAAAAAAAAATAGTATTTTCGACTTTAATTCTGAGCCAATATAGAGTAGGTTATTGCGCTGATAAGGTTCATTAAGTTGCTAGCGGCTGTCGGTTTTATCATCAGCTGACACATACATTTTTTTTTTTTTTTTTTTTTTCCTTTTTTTTTGACAATAATCGAGGCATTTTTGACATTCAGCGTTACACTTTTGACACTTACATTTTTCACTCTCAATCACAATGCCTCTAAAGAAGTTTCACTTCAAAAACAAAAAAGAACCAATAAAAAAATACGCGGCTATTTTTTTTTTTCTTAAAAGCGGCCAGTCGATCAGTCGATGAATTTTCTTAACATGTGTTTCAATCTTCTATTTTTAAAGGATCTTCGAACCTCTACAACTAAATTTTTAAGCGAGTGTGGTTGGATTTTAGTACAAAAATTTTACCACAATTTAAAAATTGCACTTATTTTATTCAAAAAAACAAAATGAATAAAAATATAACAATGGTAACCCTGAAGGAATTGAAAATGGCATTATAAAGTTTGCTGTCAATTGTCAAATGTCAAGTAAGAATTTTTTTTTCTTTTATCAACAAACGAGGAAAATGGCAGCAACAAGGAGATTATTTATTGTACATATAAATTATAATTATAATAATTTTAATTATTTGATTTTATTTTAATTATAAAAAAAAATAATTATAAAATTATTATTATTTTTTTTTAATAATTAAAACTAAAATTTAAGAAGATCATCTAATTCCTAAAATAATAAAAAAAAATAGTTATTTTTCCATAAAAAAAAATTATTCGATTTTTTTTTTCTGCAAAAAAGAAAATGAATAATTTTTTTTTGGAAAAATTACAATTTTTTTTTTTTTAATATTTTAGGAATTAGTTGATCTTAAATCATCCGGTTCGAAATCATTTCGAGACATAAATTTACTTCCGTATAAATTAAATTTTATTTCCTTGCTTCATTTTGAACTTTTTTGTTTATTTTTTTCATTGTAAATGTATTGTTTTCAACTCCCTCTCGCATGCACATTAAAGCAGTATACAATACATGTTAATCAAATTTGTTATACAGCTCCTTGTGTATACACACAAACCACATAGACACTCGACCTTCGGTTTCGTGATATAAATATGACTCGTGTCTATGTGTTTGTGTGTATACACAACTCGCAAGAATAACAAATTTTCATAACATGTATTGTAATCTACCATAATTTTGATGTTAAAAGTATTAAAAAATATCTCTGTAAGATAGAAAACAATGTATGTACATTATAATAAAAAAAACACACGATACTCGAAGCAATCATAGGAAATGCCGAAAGAAGTTAATACTTAAAAGCTTTAAACTATGAAATAACAGTGGCTACAAATAATGGACTGCTCATTACATAATGTGTAAATTAAAATAAAAATCATCTTTATTGAATGAATGATTCCCTACAGAATTACTCAATAATATAAAACGCGCCTTAAGAAGTATTAACTTTAAAAAAAACATTATCAGGTTTTTAAATTTATCCTAAAAATATCTCATATTATAAACAAGAAAAATAATTATATAACATAAAAGCTGAATTCTTAGTTGTAAAGACTAGGTTAAGTCTAAAACTCTATATGTAATGAAATTGTAAAATAATGAAATATTAAATAAATAAATAAATTGTTGTTGTTATAAATGTATGTACATATGTATTTACATACTGTCACCAAAAAAGAGTATTTTTAATCGAAGTTCATAAGCCGCGTTACAACGAAATATTCCTTGTAAATTAGGGATGCCATATTTTGATCCCTTTAAAAGAGAACAAAAGAGTACATTTTTATTTTTTGGAAAATATAACGGTGTGTTTTACAGCATTTTTGAGGTTGTCCAACAATCGGTTACCATAAATCCAACTTTTACTTACCTATTCAAAAAGCCGTAGAACTTAAAAAACTATCAAAGGGTTACTGTCAAAAAAGTACAAATTTTACGGAGATTAAATTTAATATTAAAAAAAACTTTATTAGAAATTTAAAATTGAAATCAAAACAACTTTTTGATTTGACACTAATTATATTTTTTTCTAAAGAATATTTTAATACATGCCTAGAGACGTGTATTAAAAAATTCAACTGAAAATATTTTTGACATTTAATTACACTAACAAAATGTAATGATATTATCATTACGAATATTTAAATAAAACTAAATAGATAAAAATATTAAAATCTTGTTGAACCCTAAAATAATATAGAATTAAGATTACGGTAAATTATAATAAATTTGATTGGGTGACCAATCACTAATTAATAAGTCAAAATAATAAAAATAATATTTTGATATTAATCTAATTTTAGTAAATAATATTGTATATAAAAAATTATTATTATATACATAAATTGTATATAGAATTTAAGAATTTTTTAGTATATAAGATTTTGTATAAATATGATAAGTTTTTAGAATAAAGTCCAGATTGAAATTTGATCCCAAATAGAAATCTCAATTTATTAAACGGCTTCCCTGAGCTATATAATACAGGTAAGAAGGCTTGGTAAGCCTATTTAAAATACCAAGCTTTCCAAGCTCTAAATGGGATAACCGGCTGAATACAGCCAAAATGAAAGCGCGTCCCGCTTTAATAGGACAAATGGCTGAATACAGCCTAAACAATAGGATCTCTATAATGACATGCTTGTGGTCATTATAGATTAGGGATCTCATAGGCCAATAGATGTCTTGGACAACACAGATGTCCAACCCAAGATCCACTACATAATAAATAATTAAATATAAATAAAGAAAGCTAATCTACTTTCCTTTACAAAAATACATTTGGAATATTTATATTCAGATATTTTTATTTCAAAAAGTTTTATGGAGAAGCACTTATATTAACATAATAATTTAAGATATTTTATTCAATTTCAACATCCTGTGTTGTAAGATTGTTTTCAATTAGTTCGTTTGGTTTTACAGTTGCAACATGCACCTCAGGTTCTTCAGGGTTTGCTTGAACATCACTTGGCAAATATTCCGAATCCATGCCAGAAAAGTCAGCGCCATCATCGTCACTACTCTCTTCTAAAAGAGCTAGAATTTCAGCCTCCACCGATTTTGACCTAACCATTTCCTAAAAATATAGCAACGTTGTAAAAAACTATTGGGACATAATATCCCACTCAAACAGTCTATAAACTACCGTTGGGACAAATATTCCCAATCAAACAATTAATAAAAGACTGTTGAGACAAATAATCCCAAAAGTAAAAATTAGCTTGAGTTTCGTAATTTTTTTTGAAATACATACTTACTTTTTATAATGTAATATTGTTCTTCTTGTCCCTAATTATATTCCCAATCAAACAATTAATAAAAGACTGTTGGGACAAATAATCCCAAAAGTAAAAATTAACTTGAATTTCGTAATTTTTTTTTGAAATACTTACTTTTTATAATGTAATATTGTTCTTCTTGTCCCTAGTAATTAGAATATTAACACTTTAGAATTATTAATAGTAGTAAACCAGTCAAATATAAAAAATTTATCCGACGTGATTAAGCACGTTCCCATTTTTAGATCAAAATCAAAACTGACAGAAATATACAAATAATTCTTACGGCAAAAATTTCAAATTTAAATAAAACAATAAAACACTGAAATTACATCATAAAAACAGAAATTGGTTTCAAAATATTCCAGTAGTATTAAAATTATAATTCCAGGAGGGTTAATACAATTTATTCTCAAACTTTTGTTGATCAAGAAATTAAAACTGACCTGCCATCTGAATTTAATGAGGAAATTAACTAACTTTAAAAATAAAAACTTCGACGCAATAATATATTAAATTTTTTTTTCAAGCTGTAGGTGCTTTTATCAAGATGGACTTTAGACACTTTAGAAATAAATGGAAATAAAATAAAATTTCAAGGCAGTTGTTGTTATAATTCAAAAAAAAGATTCCAAATAAAAATATAACAACTTTTTAAAAATTTGAATTCTGATGAAATTGTTTAATGTTTAAAATTTGTTTTTTAAAGATAAATTAAACATGAAATTATCATGTTAATACACCCATATATTCTGAAATATGGGTGTTACATGAATCGCCGAAAGATATTTCGCAAAAAGACATTTTGCCTAATTCCATTTGGCAAAAAAGACACTTCGCAAAAGAACAATTTCGCAAAACGTTTAGTTAACAAAAGTCTGCTTTGGCCTAATGAGACAGTTAGCAATTTCCAGTTAGCATGCGGACATTTCGCAACTACTACTTTTGGCAAAATATACATTTCGCAACTACTTCGAGACAGTAATTGCAACAAAAATCTAATTTATAAAAACTTATAGAAGAAAAAACATAGATATATACTCAGCTACATTCGTAAGAAAAAACGGAAATATATTCTGAGAAGAGAAAGAATAACCAAAATTTATTAAAAACAAACTGTAGTTTTTTTTTTTTACTTTACTTTTTCTTTATTCACCATGATTACATTTTAGCTTATTTAATACCTTACAATCAATTTTTGCTTAAGAACTACAGTGCCTTTATGACAACTTCAATCCACTTTATATTGTATACTATTACGTCGGCTTAAAATTATACCATCGAATACACCAAAACCAAAAAAAAAACGAGGTAAAATTGAGGTTTTTTTGATTTTCGAATCTTTATCGAATGCTTCGAGCCGTATTTTTATTAATGCAACCGTTTCCGAGATATTAAAGTGTGACTTTTGTCGTAAGTGCCAAAAAATGGTGATTTATAATATTATACTATCGTATGCGCCAGAATTTGGTCTGTACGATACAAATTGTACCGAAAACAACCTAAAAAAAAGATTAAAATTATAATATCGTTTATGCCTTGATATTTTAAAAAGTAAATATTTCGAAAATATTATTTTACCGCACGTGTATGTTATGGAACAATGTTATAAAATATCAAAGAACAAAATATTATTTTATCGTACGTTTACTATTTAGTACTAAGTAAACTCACTTTAGCAGTTTAATTTTGATTTTTGACCAGTTAAGTTTGAAATGGAATCGCCGGTACCTAATTTATCGACAAAAAAAATTATCGTAAGTATTATAAATCCATTTTATTTTTTTATTCCAAATGATTTTTAATTGAAAATTTACTTTACAATGGCAAACGAAATTTTAAGAGATAATGCTGATGATCATATAAATTTTGATTCGGATATTCCATAAAAGACCCCGATTTTAACATTGAAGAGGAAGTAAGAAAGAATATTGATAAGTATAAGACCATCAAAAATTTTTATGAAAATTTTTCAATTGGTAAATATTCCACTCTTTTATTAAAAAAAAAAACTACTTCTAAAAGTGATTTGCATTACAGAGTCTAATACTTCAAATAACAACTCGGTTAAAGACTGCATTTCACCAAATGTAAATATCCTTTCAAAATAATTCAAAACGAAACCGTTCTGAGAAGTGTGCCATCCAGTTACATGTCATCTGGTAACAAAACTTTATAACTTTAAAGAAACAATACTGATAAAATTATGTTAAGTTCTGGCACGATTGCGTGACAAAAAATTATATAACGATATAAGGCTTTATCTCGCTTACCTGTATGACAAAGACAACTCGTTTAGTATCAATGGAAAGACTTCCACTTACATTAGAACGAGGCTTCCCTACCGACATTACAGAACTTAGATGTTTATATGAGCGATACCATGCTGCTATTGGCCTGCCAATATGCTTCGGAACTGAGAGCCAAAAGAATGGACTATGTTCAAAGAATAAGAGAAAATGAACAAAGGTTCTTTCGGGCCATCTCCCATTCCCATAAATAATAATCTAGTTCCGGTTCAAGTAGTAAATGAACCTCCGTATATCTCCATTTACTACCAAAATGTCAGAGGTCTTCGCACCAAGACGAAAAATATACGTCTGCCCCGATCTTGATTTATATATGCTGACTGAAACATGGCTAACCTCTTCTATCTTTAATTTAGAATTTTTTGACTCAACATATTCTGTCTTTATGAATGATCGATATGCACACACAGAGCCAAATAGCGGGAGAGTGCCTAGGGGTGTTTTAGTTGCTATAAAGAATTCTTTTCACGCAACAGAAATGCTTTCTCGAACCACGACTCATTAGAAATAGTTGGAATTAGTGTATGAGGGTTTTCTAGTTTTAATTATTTTACTCCTTTGGAACGAGACAAAGACTGCAATTCCAGTCCTCCTTGGTTTACCCGTGATTTAAAGACATTAAGAAACAGAAAAAAAAAAACATATATGGCGCAAATACCTTAAATCGAAAACTGACAGTGACTACAGTAACTTCATAATTTTATTTAATAACTTTAAAGAACTTTTAAATCAGTCACATGATCGTTATATTTCAGACATGTTTGTAAAATTGAAATCCAATCCTAAATCTTTCTGGAAATTCATGAATTCAAGAAAAAAATCAGACCAATACCCTTCATTTATGAAATTCTTTAATTCTTCGAGTGGTGATTCAGGTACAATATGTGAGTTTTTTCAAAACTTCTTCTCTAAATCATACCCGGACACCGCATTTGATGCTTTGGATTTTAATTTCACCCATTTGAATAACTGTCCTAAAACAACCTTCTCGAATTTTTATTTTGACGACGACCTGATAAAAAATACCTGAACCGTCTCGGAAATAATGCGTCTTCAGGTCCAGACGGTATCCCAGAAATTATCTTAAAAAATTGTTCTGATGTTCTTGCTCTCCCATTAACCTGTCTCTTCAACCTTTCCTTGTCCTTAGGTACTTTTCCATTCACCTGGAAAAAGGCATATATCAGACCCATCCATAAAGCTAATGTTAGAAATGATGTCCCTAATTACCGCCTTATCGCAAAGCTTTCGCCAATCCCAAAACTGTTTGAACTCGTAATCATTGACGAATTTTATCAATGCAAATATCCAACACGGTTTTATGAAGCATAAATCGACCACAACACACTTAGTTGAATGTACTTCCAAATTTCTAGCTAACATGGAGAAAGGTTTTCAAAGAGACGTCGTCTATAGTGACTTAAGTAAAGCTTTTGACATTTTACCACATAGCGTAATTCTTCTTAAAATGAAAGCTAACGGTTTCCCTGAATATTTTCTCAACTGGATACAGTCTTACCTGTCTGGGAGAAGTTACAATGTCACTTTCAGAGGCGTTACATCATCTGCGATTTCAGCAAACTCCGGAGTTCCCCAAGGTAGTCACTTAGGCCCATTACTTTTAACATTTCTGTTAATGACGTCATTTCCGTTCTAAACCATTGTGGCGTGCAGATAAATGCTGATGATATGAAAATTTTCAAAAAAATTGTGACTGAATCTGATAGCTCTCTGCATCAACATGACCTAGACGACTTCTTTAATTGGTGTCATGTTAATAATCTTAATCTTAATGTTGGCAAATGCCAATTTGTAACTTATTCCCGTCGAGTAAATAGAATTCAAACATCTTACTCTTTTAACAACGAACCTTTGGAAAGAGTTCAATCAATCAAAGCTCTCGGCATTTACTTTGATGAAAAACTTTCTTTTGAAATTCAATGTTGGGCTTCGTTAAACGATGGTCCAAAGATTCGTTAAACGCTCTTTTTATGACTTTGGTACGACCCAATCTGGAATATACCAGCCAAGTCTGGTAGTTCACATTGATAGAATTGAATCCATTCAGAAAAAATTTCTGAGATTTGCTTTATGCAACTTACCTTCGTCTGACCCACTTGTTCTACCATCTTATCATAACAGACTTAATTTAATTAATTTGACTTCATTGGAAATATGGCGAGAGGTAGCTGATCTCATTTTCCTAATTGAAATTATTAACAATAATATCGTCTGCTGAGAAACAATGTATAATGAAAAGTATAGTTTCGAGTTATTTGAGTTAAAGATTTGAAAATTAAAAGAACGTATGCAAAAATATCAAGAAACGTAAAATTTTCATCTAAAAAACACATTTTAATCAACATTAAGAATATTGCAAAATAGTTGTACTTTTCAAATCGAGTACGAGGAATCGAATGGTGCTATTATCTAATAATTACGTATAAATATCATAAGTTGTTTCATTTCTCAACGGACGATATAGTATCCAAATATATTTTCAATAACATTCAATTTTACTACTAATTTTAGATTGCGCTCCCCAAATCTCTTACTTTTCCCCATAGAACTATTATTTTAAATTTGAACCTGTCAATCGAATGTTGATTTTCGGTAATAGATACAAAGATTTCATTGACCTTTACTTATTAAAACAAATTCAAAAAACTCGATTATTTAACCATATTGACTTTCGCTAAAAATATTTTATTTCTTATGAATAGAATTATGTTATGTAATTTAATTCTTGCTAAGATAATTATTTTATTTTAGTATAATAAATAATAAATTCTTTCATTTATTATGTAAGTAAATTTTTGCTTAAATATTGTATTTTTTTGTAAACTGTAGATTTAAGCTTTTTTGGAAACTGTTTGTATAAGCAGATATGAAATAAATAAATAAATAAATAAATAAATAAATAAAAATATTTTTATTCAGGATCAGAAATAAGCCGTAAAAAAAAAGTTTGCCTAGAAATTGGAAGCAAAATATTCGCAAGAAATTACGACAGATATGAAATAAATAAATAAATAAATAAATAAAAATATTTTATTCAGGATCAGAAATAAGCCGTAAAAAAAAAGCTTGCCTAGAAATTGGAAGCAAAATGTTCGCAAGAAATTACGACAACAAGGAAAGGAGTATATTTCAATTAAAGGTATTATGGTAGAAATGAAAAAAATTAAAGAACCGTGCATATCAAAGTGCTTTT